>OW388302.1:7272652-7872652 GCA_936450465.1 Gibbula magus
GTACATTCTCTACATACCTCTACGATGACTCCAAAGTTACCTACGTGAAACAGTAGGGTAGGGGATAACCATATAAGAGTATCAGTCGGAAGACAAGAGAGCCAGAAATATACTCTTGGCGTCATCAGACAGGTAGACCAATGAAACAGTCTAGAATGCAATTTCCGAGTATAGTAGACTATATAAACGGGAGATCACCGATTTGCTATCAGTGCGGGCCTTTGTTTTGTATGTGCCCCAGACTCACGCACCTATGTACGGAGATGATTCACAGTAAAGACTTGGATGTGAGAGAACCTCAGTGTTTTGTCTTCTATGAATAAACTCAATCGCCAGAGCTACATCCCCAGCTAAAGGCAATAACAGCTAAAGGCAATAAAAGCTAAAGGCGATAGTTTGCACACATGGTATCAACATGGAGCGGAGTGTATACGTTTTACCCTAAGAACAGGATGAACTACCAAATGAATGAATACTTCGTCAAGTCTTAGAAGGGCATCTAGAAGTGAAATGTATTTACAATTACAACATTATGCTGTGGTGAAAGATGAAATGTCTTTGTCTTACTTAAAAATCATTAGTATTGATATTTCATTGTATCAATAAAGTCTAATTTATGTTATTCAGTATTTGTCAGTTTTCAATGAAGTACTGTATAATGAAATACATTCATTTACACAAGATGCCAAAACGTCAGTTATACCAGATTATTACTCACCCGTGTAAGATACTGCAGTTTAATATTTATGCGGCAATATTGAACTAGTGAACCACCGCACGTATAATGTCACAATAGTTTGCGGCCATGACGTCACAATAGGAGTAACATCGTCACAATGGTATTGGACTTCATAGTTTCAGAGCCGTGTCGGCTATTTAGCTGGATTATAGGTGGGCGAGTAATAGACAGAATACTAAATTTTCTTTTATTTAAAGGTTACATGTCGGAACCATGGTCACTTTCGTGATTAGTTTAAAAGCGGTTTCAATTTGACCACTACTCGACTTTAAATTATTTAAATAAATAACCTTGGTGTATTGTTTAATTTAAATAAATTGAAATATGAAATAAGAATTATTAAAAATATTCAAAATGAAATTGAAAATAATGAATGTAATTCGGTATTAATTTCTTTTGTTGCAATATAACCTGTATTAGTTAATCAATTTTTAGATATCATTCTAACCATGTGTTGTGGGATTTTGTCACTTAATTTTGTCATCTTACGTGCATCGATGTATTTAATGGACCAATATTTCTGAGCACAAATTGTAAGAACTTTTCTTGTGGTAAATAAACAATTAAAACGCCAATTTGATTTCTGTGACCCTTATATGAAAGCCACGCATTAGCCGGATCTACATTTCTTATCCTTCAAGCCGATGAGTTTGTACACAGCAGCTTATGCCCGTGTCCTGGACAGAGGCGATTATAGGATTTATGGATGTGGTTTTGTGGACATTATTAGTGGCCACAGAATCTACAATGTATAATCGACATTGACCGGGAAATAGGTACATAACTTGTCTTGAAACATGAAATAATAACAATTCCATATACTTTGAACTGAGGGGCGGGATAGCGCAGTGGTTAGTGCGTTCGGCTTTGGATCAAGAGGTCCGGGATTCGAATCCCGTCAGGGGCACTTTGTCTGCAGTAGAGAACTGTTCTACACGCAGTAAGGTTTGGGTGCAATGCTACATTAAGTTTCAGCGTAGTACCACCCATGGTTCGCTAGTTTCAGCCGTTGCTCGCAGGTTTCATCGCAATGCATAGCTACATTGCATTGCGGGCTTTCTCCCTGCCGTAATACTAGCTGCCGCGATGTAAGTGAAATACTCTTGAAAGCGGCATTAAGCCCCAACTCACCTTACCTCACCCCACCTTACTCTGAACTGAAGATCAAATAATATATCATTTTGCAGACAATTGAGCGTGAACAACACACTTTCATTAAACAGTGAGACCTCGTTTATCCGCACAATTCGGTTACAGTTGTGGGTTAAGTGAATCATAATTTGCATACACATGCATATAGAAGATTTGAAATAGTACTGTGCTGATGGCCGGGTTTCCGGACATACATTGTCCGGTTAAACAAGGTATGTCTGTAATCCATTAAACTACTGGTATGCCAGGTATTCTATTTGATTTTTGAAGTCACTTAATCATGTACTTCAACTTGTGGTCATCAATTTAAGAAAGGTCGACTACTCCTGATGGCCTTTCTAGAAGCAGAAAGCAGACGTTGGAGTTAGATGCTGCACTAGCACTGGAAGATAAGCTGAGTCGAGAAGGATGGGGAAGAGATGGTGGTTATAGGCAACTTACTGGTCGGATTTTGCACCTGTATTGTTGCGTTACACCTGAATCATACACTGCACGTGTATTGCAGGGTCACATCTGAATCATACAATGCACGTGCATGGTAGGGTTACATCTAAATCATACAATGCACGTGTAGTGTAGGGTTACCCCTGAATCATACAATGCACTGTTTCGTATGGTTACAATTGAAACATATAACTGCACGCGTATTGTAGGGTTAACCTGACTAATACAGTGCATATGTATTGCAGGGTAAATATGAATCATGCACTGGGAGTGT
Organism: Gibbula magus; assembly: GCA_936450465.1. NCBI lineage: Eukaryota > Metazoa > Mollusca > Gastropoda > Trochida > Trochidae > Gibbula > Gibbula magus. Next base: position 7,275,262 of record OW388302.1, read on the forward strand.
TTTGTACTGTTACAAGTGAATTAGAGATATTATATACTGCACGTGTATGTGGGACCTCATCTTACGCATACACTACACATGTTTTGTAGAGTAACACCGAAATCAAACACTGTACTTGTCCTGCTTCATCAGAGAATTTGTAGTTTCCTTCAATCTCTGATTGTGTGAGCAGCTTTCCACTCGTACCGCTGAACGTTGGATACTCATCACTATATGTATAGCTTGTATGTAACGACATGATTTAAAATTTGATGACCGCTCATCCGGCGCTGCCAACATTGCTCAATTCACAGCAATTATAATAACTGCCAGTTATTTGTTTATAGCTTTTTTAATTCAATTTAAGACATTTTCAACACAGATTACATGAGAAAATGCTTCTTTATATAAATTACAGTGTGCCATAGTTTATACTTTCTGGATTGTATTCACAAAAATAGGTGTTGATTGGTGGGGACTCCTCGGATGATTTTCTGACAGGAGTGGATGGAGGGTAGGGATAATTGGATTTGGTTAGGTTGGGTTGTCCTCAGCTCCAATCACCATCCAATCACCATGCAACAACTTCAAAGCCACCCACATCAACAACTGGCCTCTCTTCCAATCAACTATAATTATTATTTGCTTAACAATTTCAATAAAGCCAATTGGCCTCCCTCCTTTCATCATGTGTGTTTATTTACATTTATCTACTTACTCCCATTCATGTTTGTATTACAAATCCTCATCATTCTCATGCTTCATGTTTGTATTACAAATCCCCATTGTATACCATTCTCCTGCTTGTTAATCTCCCTGATTGAGTTTCCTCACCATTGTTTTGTTTGCTATATAAATGTACCACATTTTGTTATTTCCTTACATACCACCTGATGAAGGAGTGAGTATGTACTCCGAAACGTCGTGTATTTTCACATTAAAGAAGTTGTTAACCAGAAAATCTTCCCGTTCTTATGTATACCACTTTTAAATGCATTTCAAAGACCAAATAATAACAAGTAATTTATAACAACTTTTCAAAATTCAAAATAAAAAAGTAAAAGAAGCTTGAGAAAAGTGTAGAGATACAACAACTCATAAACAATTGATAAATGTTAATAGTTTATCTAAATGCTTATTTTAGAGGTAAAGTAGAAATGACAATTTCGGCCACACATCTTTTGAGACAATTTATGTGAATTATTATTATTTGGAACTATTCTTATTATCAAGATGAATACTCTAAAACTATTTTCATTGAAACAATGCACTATAGTTTGAAATGTTGTTCAGTGTCTGACTTTTTCAACTTCACCTCGGTGCAAAAAGTACTGGAAAGCTGTAAATGTTGTGTACCTAAAGTAATGGAAAGCTGTTATGTACATGTACATGTTGTGTACCTATTCCTTGGTAGATTATACATTATAGATTCTTATAATGACCACAGAACCGCATCCATAAGTCCTATAATCGTCTTTGTGTAAGATAAGAAAAGCTAAAGAAAACTCCTCGTCAGAGGGGGCTTATAACTGCAGATATGGTTGATCTTTGACCTCCAAATAAGGGTCACAGAGGACAAATAGGCGTTTCAATTGTTTATTTACCAAAGGCAAAGTTGTTACATTGTGCTCATATATATTGGTCCGTAAATACATCACCACACTTAAGATGACAAAATTATACATAGGTGACAAAAACACAACAACACTTTGTTAGAATAATAACTAAGAATTGCTAAACTATTACAAGTTATATTACAGTTTACAAAAAAGACAATTACATTCATTTTTAACAAATTCAAATTTTGAATATTTTGAATAATTCTTATTTCATATTTCCATTTCCAGTCGTTGTCTCGATATTCATTTGACCATGAACAAATATCAACACATCCGAATATCGACCAATACACATCATTCTCATGTTGAAGAAAAGAAGCAAAACATACAGACATAACATCATTTATGAATGTAAATGCACCTTTCTGTACTCACATATTTCAAATATAATATATACAGATCTTGTGGCCATGTCAAGTAAATGTACACAAGTTGAATGTATCATATTATTGAAACGTCTCCCCAGATAAAACAGGTCCACTAGATTGTTTAGACATTATAATAACCCCACTGACAAGTAAACCAATTGATGTCATTGTAATTACTAACACCCTAAAGCAAATCGATTCAATTTGACTTTCAACCTGTATTTCTCATACTGAAATTTAGTAACAACGTAGTGATCGTATGCTGGACACGTGGCTACTCAAACCTGTAATCGGAGAGGTGTTTCCTAAGTTGGATAACTTGTGCCCAATCCATTTCTTGAATGAATAACAATGTTTCAACCAGGGTTTTATTTGAGGAATGTTAATGTTCAGATTCGAAGATATAATCCGAGGTAAAACTGACTACGCTCAGAGCCATGACACCTTCAGCTTAATGAGCATTTACAACTATCCGCTAATCAGACTCTGATCAATGCTGCGCCGTGTGAACACGTGTGTTATATCTCCTATGATGTGAATATCGAGTTAATTTACAAACATTGAGTTAATTTACAAATATCGAGTCAATTAACATATATTGAGTCAATTAACATATATTGAGTCAATTTACAAATATGGAGTTGATTTACAAATATCGAGTTAATTTACATGTATCGAGTTAATTTACAAATATGGAGTTAATTTACATGTATCGAGTTAAGTTTCAAATATTGAGTTAATTTACAAATATCGATTTAAGAGGGTAACTTTGCTTGCTGGGACGAAATAACTATATCGAGATATCCGAAATATCGACACAACTGTATCGAGTTACAAAATGTAAATGAGCTTAAGTTATAGCGAAATATTGAGTCATCAGAGTTCAACACAACGGTGCTCGACTGCATTCGATAACACAATATATCAAGATTGTAGTACATGATCCGTTACGATTGATTGAAGACGATAAAAATGGACAATAGAAAAATATATCTTAATTTTACCTATAAACTCATTCTTGTACCGAACTGAAACAAATGTTTGTAAAATGAATAAATAATGAAAAAGAAATTTCACATGACATGAATGCCATGTTTGGCAACAACGTTAAGCTGATAAACGTTTGATAAGTGTCCTTCCTTTTCATGCTTTAGGACCATTTTTCTTACTTCATTTAAAACTTTTAAAATTCGATGCACTAGGTACCAGATATTACAGTGTATTCGGTTTTTGAACTTTGACTATGAATTAGAAAATGTATAGCTAATGCAAATAGCCTTTCTCAATATTAAATCTTAATTTAGCTTAATTAAGTTTAAACAATATTCGGTCTTAGCCTTTTTTGTTGCCAACGTATCTAAATAAAAGAACAATTCTTCTGCTTGCTGTCTGAGTCAGTCAAATCAGCCAGCATTCAAAAGTACATGTCTACACATGACTGTGATGATGTGTTTTCATCCCTTGAGTTAAAGAATGACACAATGTTTTTCTTCTCATGTTTCTCTGCCACACGTTTGGGACTGTCCCCGAGTTTGTCCCTCCTCCTCTCAAACCCTCTCAATTCATCAAAACTGAGTAGATACTTGACCATATCTAAATGACCATGTATACAGGCGATGTGGAGAACCGTGTATCCTTCATCATCTGTTGATACAAGACTGGCATTGTGTTGTTTATGCAGAAAATCTACATTGTTTTTGTGATTAAACCCTACAGCAACCTGGAGAGGAGTTCTACCCTTCATTCCTCTACATTCTATATCAAAGGTGTTCAGTGAGGAGATATACTGTAGCATAATATGCGGATAACGTTGACAAGCCAAATGAAGAATGTTGTTGTCAGAATCATCTAGTAGTTTACTGTCAGCCCCTCTTGCATTCAACAATTTAACAGTTGCTAAACTACCAAAACGTACAGCCATCATGAGTGGAGTTCTACCACCCCTTCCTCTGCAGTCTATTTCAAATATTTGTAGTTGTAGAATGAGCTTCACTCTGTCTACACGGTAACAGTGACACGCATAATGGAGAATGTTATTGTTAAATGTATCTACTGTTTTAAGATCAATGCCACTTTTCATTAAGAACTTTGCAACTTCCACTCGACAAAAGTATAGAGCTACCAGCAGAGGAGTTTTCCCATGTTTATCTTTACACTCTATATCATATATGTTTAGTGACAGAACATACTTCACCATCTCTACATTGCCACCTTCACAAGCCACATGGAGGATATTGTTGTCGTGTTTATCTACTGCTCTTATATCTGCCCCTCTCTCCTGCAGCAACGTTGCAACTGCTATGTGACCATGCTTTACAGCTTTCATCAAAGGAGTTCTCTTATCTATTTCTTTGCATTCTGTGTTCATCTTATAATCATCTAACAATATCTTAACAATGTAAGTGTTGCTACCTTTACAAGCAAAATGTAACACATTTTCATTATTGTAATCAACAGCTGACAGATCAGGCCTTTGTTGCATAAGAATGTCAAATACAGCAACACGTTCATAATCAGCTGCAACCATAGTAGCTGTCATGTTGTACGGATCCACACAGTTAACATCTACAGACCCCAGGGACATGAGTCTCTTCACCACATCTACATACCCACGCCTGCAGGCGTCGAATAAAGTTGTCACATCATCAGGAGGACATGGAGTCATGATAGAAGTCTTCTCATCTATGGAGATAAGTATTATCAAAACTTACTTTTCTGACTTTTGTGGTGTTATTTCACTTAGAAGGTCAAAGTTAGTTACAGTTCTAATCACCTTAGAAGTCTTCTCATCTATGGAGATAAGTATTATCAAAACGAACCGTTTTGACTTTTGTGGTGTAATTTCATTTAGAAGGTCAAAGTTATATGCTACACGTTTGCCCCTATAAAGGACAAAAAGTGGTGGAATCCGCTTGCCAGATCCTTCGGGATTCTACAGGATCCGCCAATATTTGTGGGAATCCGGAAAAATCCGGTAAATGGATTCAACCACTTTTCGTCCTGTGCTAATACTCATTTCTAATAAAGATGTCACAACATCAGGAGGACAAGTCATCGTCCTATCTGAGATGTCTCTTTTGTCTAGACAGCCGACTCAGGCCTTGAGTGTAACGAACAACTCTCTGCTAACTATGTCTCATCACTGAATTCAGTAGAAGACTTACCATACTTGGAACCAATTGATCATCTTATAATTAAGGATTCAGCCATTTAGCTGAATCCTTATTGAGATTGGCGTGTTTTATTATTATTAACTCCCCTCCATTGTCGACGACTCATTATAGTTCTCTTATCAATTGACTACCTTTTGTCACGAAATGCAAATATTTTGAAAATATCTCAAACTTGTTAATCAAGATATATTATTATATATTCTACATTTCAATGAATGTGTTAGCAGAAACAATAAATTATTGAATAGTTACAATGCCAAACAGTGTTCCTGGCAGAGTAAGATCATGTCAATGTTACCCTGACCGTCTTTAATAAACTGGGTTCCCAGCATCCTTTTTATTTGTGTATATGGACTTAATTGCACAAACATGCCGTGATCCAGACATTACACCACCAACAAAACCTGGTTGAAGATTAATACATGTAAAGACAACATTACATCTATTTACTTATATAGAATATAGGCTTGTGGTACTTGACACTTAATACACTGACGGGCAAAAGAAAGTATATCACCCAGTTTTCAAAGTCAAATATCTCGAGTTTTCGACGTCATATTCAAAACCTGACTAGTTTGTGAAATTAGTCCCAAACATTAAATCAGTCAAACAAATACCTCTACACAGTTTTAAAATAATTTGTAATTTGAAATTTAAATTCGCCAAAATTAATTTTGATAAAATTATTGATTTTAATCGACATATACCACATGCTCTATGTGAAAATCAATGAATGTGCCTCGTCCTTCACACATTTACAATATTTTAAACATGGTAGGGGTCATGTTAATGTAAATTTCATTTCTTACCCCTGTCTACCTTTAAATAATGATATTTTAGTTAAACAATAAAACAGTCTCAAATGAAGTCACTCAAACTAGTGCCGAAAGGTGTTATTGCATCGTGCCATAATCAAATGCATCTCATTTCTTTGAAATATTGAATTAATTGAAAACAAGTGAGTGTTATGCCTTCTTTTGCCCGTCAATTTACAATATGGTGAGATAATTACCTGGTTGGTTTGATGTGGTTGTTTCCTTTTTCTTGACCGCGGATGTGGTATCAGTATGTGAATGAACTGAACATCTCAATTGAACATCATCAAAATTATACTCATAACAACATTTGATGCTTTGACAAAGTACATAGCACATTTTCGGACCAAGGGGCTGAATAATTTTCTGTGCACATGTTAGCAAGGTAATATTTAGTAGCACAAAACTGAAGAGCAACATTAGAATCATGGCGATTTATTTTTGAAGAGGCTGTACATACAGAGTGGATTGTATTAACAACTTAAACATTGTCTAAACAGCCAGCTTCCAAGAATATGACTTTTGCAAAGCTTTTATCTGAACATGATTGTTATTGATTTACCTATAATTATGAATAATTTCATGATATAGTCAGAACGATGTAATTTTTGTTAAAAATCTGCCTTTTAATTTATCATCCAGAAACTACAATTTTTTTAAATGTCTGATTTATATGGTTAAAAAAGTTGTCAGAAATTACAAATCGTTAGCTAAACGAGTCATATTATCAATTTATATGTTATATATACATGTAGCATTAGTATTTGACGTAATAGGTATTAAAACGTTTTCTTATAGCACCTATTAAACATTTCCAAAACAATTTATCTTTTTGTAAACCAATATTGTGTAGTTTCCAAAAATATATTTATTGCAAGCCAACCGCAGCGCACTGTCTGTTTCATGATGATCATCAGAGCAGTATATTAAATCGACGACAGTTCAGTTTGGCAACAGTCAGTACTTCATGTTACATATGTAAGTCGAACAAAAACCATAATGTCCCTTTAAACAACATAGACTTATCTTTATCTGTGTCTGTTCACTGAATTTGACATCTTCACAACATCACGGGCGTAACGAAAATATTTCCAAATCTTCTCTCACCGCCTTTGACTTCAACCCTCGCATTTTCTGTGCTAAAATATTAGCATACTGCAGCCTAATCGAATAGGCCAATCAGAAGACTGCTTGCAAATTGAACTTCCACGGCAGTAACTTGATGAGTTTGCAGCGATACATAAACGGAGACAATTTTTTTCTAAATCTCTCCACGTATTTAGCCTACTTTCTCATGTGTTCTGCGTCAAACCCCATCACAATGACTTGTATATCCTCTTCAACTATATCGAACGTTGTATTTTTGAATTGGTACTGAATGTAAACCGCGATTTCATTGGCTGTATGTAAACAAGTGGTAAGGGGCGTAATTTGTGATCTTCTGCTATTGTTGAAGGCAAGTATAAAACGGGTAGAGTGGTCTCGATATGTTTCCACCTTGCCCTGGTAAGATGGGAGGTTGAATACAACAATATTACATCAACGAGTATGTCTATGAAATAAAATTGATCATTTTTAAACCTGTTTGTGTTTATTTGGTAAGTACTTCATAATGACTTGTCTAACTTCAGTGTCAGTGGCAGTTTGAAAGCTTAGCACCACTTCTAGTGCTTTAGCATTGTTATTGGGGGATTGATGCATCTGACACTTCAAAATTCACACATATAATCCTAATCTTGTCTGAGAAAAAATAGAGGTTGCCTTATTCTCTTCTGAGATGTTGACTTGAATAAGAGTTTATCTATTTAAAATCGGAGATATGTCTCTTTCACCTTCTGCTTTCTCAATAATGTCACCAAGGAGCTTCTTTTAGCTTTTTCAACTAGAGCTGTGACATCATTACGTGTCGCAGAGTGAATCTGTTTGAGCAAACAAGAGGATTGCATCTGCCACTCAAGCTTTCGACAAAATTGCTTAGCTGTACGAATTTCCTCTTTATACAATTCTTCCCTGGTATGAATAGTTACAGTCCGGGTAGATGCATGACTTTTAAGAATGTCACTAACATATTTTTCGTCATGTTCATAGCAATCATTAAGGTAAGAACAGTTGTGGCTTTGAATAATCATTTGAAGATCAGACTTCAACTCTGTCATAGCTTTGTTTCCATTTGAGAAATGATATTTCCCGATTTGTTCTGTTGGGCACACTAAACCTGGCAGTAGCCGTAATGGCACAGTGTTTTAACCCACAGAATGATCCCTGCGCACATTTTGCACAAGTTCGTTGTTTCTCGTGATAATAAGATCTAAAGTATGATTTTTGGTTTACATCATATGCTTCAAGGAGTTCTGAAAATCAGACTGTGTCTTGTCGATGTTTGTCGTCCACATGAATGTTAAAATCCTCGCAGCCACAGTGAAGCATTCTAAGAGAGAGAGAGCTGACATCAGTGATGAAATTATCACTTTCTTGTCGATTTGCAGAGAGTGTTATTCTCCCTTGGGGTCTGTGCACACCAGAGGCAATCAGAGTTTGATCTCAAGATTGTAACTGGACAGTTAACATTTCGAAAGATATGTAGGTATGCTGTGGTTCCACAAAAGAGCACTTAAATGAGCCATCGTAAATTATAGCTACACCCCGCCTCGTCGATGGGTCCTTGGTACATGGAAGTATTTATATCCCGGTTTTGTCATGTTGGAGATCACAAGAGTGTCAGTATCTCCTTCCTGCAACCATGTATCTGTCATCACAAGAACATCAAGCTTGTTGTCAAGAATAAGGTCTCTTATGGAATCTGTTTTGTCAGAACACAGCTGTATCATACAGTGCATCTGTCGTGTAGGGATAACAATGAATCTATGAGTGTGCAAGCAGCTTTCTACGCTTATCACTTAAAGTTTGTTACGTATCGCTATATATATCTTTATGAAGTGACATTGTTAAAGGATTGCTCATTTTGACAACTGTTTTAACAATGTATTGCCATAGGAAAATGTTTTTATTAGATCATTGATATTCAATAATAACCATGCAACTTGTAATGGACAATAGTTTACACTTTCTGCACATCACATGTGTTTTGTGATAAAAACTATCAAATATCATTTTTGTTATAAGCCTGTGGTCGAAGTTTTATCATTATATCATTATGGTTGTATCTCAACTCTGCATGATCACATACATGTATATAATCTAAACAGTATTTACTCCTATGATGAAGTACATCAGACATCTCGACTAAATCGTTATATTGTTATGGTTTTATCTCAACTATACATGACCAAATCTATAATCTACACAGTATTTAGTCCTTTGATGAAGTACATGAGACATCTCGACTAAATCGTTTCTTGTATACAAGCTAGATCGATAACAGAAGCAGATTGGTAGAAAATGAGAGGTCAAACGAGCCCAAGAATCAACTACAATATGTTACACACATTTCAGATTTCGAGGACTTTATTTGTCAGAGAAGAAGATGAAAGCAGGTATTAAGGTTATGACTGGAGTGTTAAGCAGCAGCACTGAAAATACAAGTCCTTCAGGGTAATAATGCACCACCACTGAACAGTGCTTGCATTGGATATTAGGCATTAAACTGTATACTTCTTTTATTACTATTAACAAAGAAAACAGTGTCATAAACAAGACGTTTACAGGGTGTGATATCCATTGTGAAGGAAAGCAGGATAAACTACCAAGTAGCGTCCAAAACCTAATTCGTGTCTCGTTAAGAGCCAACTAAACATAGTTATACAATTATAGCAGAACAGTCTTTTATACATATTGATTGTATTTATTGTAGTGAAAGGATACTGAACTACACAAATATTCTACAGTCACCACTTGAATCAATTTGAAATTCATCTCTTTATCATATTTTAAAGTTTTGAATATGTATGCAATTCTTCAGCTTTATGTAGATAACAAGTTCACAGTTCAAAGAGCAGGCATTAAATTTGTACTGAAAACAACCCTTAATACTTTGACAAAGTGCATTACACATTTTAGGGCCATGAGGATTTAAACTTCTCTGTCCACATGTCAGCAAGATATAATGTCATAGTGCAAAACCAGAGAGTATCTCTGGAATTACCGTAGCACTATTTCTCTCCAAAGAGGTTGCGAATCAATAGTGACCTGTATTCACGAATCAAAACAGGGTCCCAACACTGTGTTTTCAATGACAGTGTGCATATCATCCGAAAGTTTACAATTTTAATAATATTGCTAAAACATTGCAAGAAATTCAACATTCCTTTAACAAAGAGGAAATCTATTGATTTGTATTGTTATTCCATTTTGCTTTCATATTTTAATTAAATATGAATAGTTTTGAATAATTTCCAGATATTTGTCTAAAGGTTGCAAAAACAATTTTGTTTATGGAACACGCTATCAAAAACCTTGAGAATCTAAATCAGTAGAAACTTGTTTCAAAACAAGGCAAAAATGAGTCATCTCACATAACGCTGCTGTACTTTGACCCCCTTTAAAATCCTTTTTAATTGGATATGATATGTGGTCAATCATGTCATTGAAGAATTGATGAATTTTCAATGAAAAAAGGTTGAAATACAGCATGTTGGTTCCCCATAAACGTATCTGAATTTTTCAAATCAATATGCAAAATATGAAAAGAATCAATGTATTAATACTTTTATTATTTCATCTCATCCATCGACTGCCAAATACTACATCTACTGCTTTGTGCTTAAGGTGTGGCAGTGGATATAAAATAGCAAAATTGAAAAATTGCCCCTTTATTTTCTCGATATCGCTGATTTTATCAGACATACACATATATGCTTGCTGATAGAAAGTAGTAGCCATTACTGCCTCCAGGCATTAGGTAGATTTTAGAATGTAACTAGCTGCTCGGGTGACATTGGAGACAACTCTTTAAACTATTGAATGTAAAATTAGCTAAACTATCGATTGTTGGACCTCGATTCTTGTCGGTTGGTACAGTCAATGCTGGCGATAGTGCCTTACTCTGAGGGCGTGGTTTCGAATCCTGCATGGGACTCGGCCCAAAAGAGTAAAATGTTTTATACTATTGAAGGTAGTGTTATCCCAAATATAACCATGTTATAACTCTATAACTTCAATAGTACAAATTTTGTACTTTTTTGGACCAAATCCTTTGCGGGATTCGAACCCACACCCTCAGAGTAAGGAAACTATCGGCAGCACTGAACGTACCAACAGCTTACCACACAACCATTTTTAAAACATTGGGGTCGAAGTAAACGCCTAGACAAAACCATGTGTTGTATCTCTCACTGTGCATGACCAAATTTACAATCTAAATATCCTTCGACCGATTGAAGAAGCACATCTCAGTCAATGAAGTACATCCACAACATCAGAAGCATAGTGCCTGAATACAGTGCTCCAAAGAGTTTGAGTATCAACTGGGACGAAGTTGAAACATTACAATCTGAAACAGGTAACATGACTTATCCACATCCAAACAGAGTTATTGTTGACAAACTACAAACACTCTGTTCTCATGTTTTGTAATTTCAAATCATCAAAATGGCTCATATCAATACTTGAGAATATTTATACAATATGTGTAAAGAGGCAAAGATATAAGATTAAAGAAATTACAAATTTGTTTTAGTAAAATGTGAATTAATTATTTGAAAGTGTCTTTATGATTTATAACATCCCAAAATTCAAAATTAAAAGTTAGTAAAAAGATGTAGAGATACAACAGCTCATAAACAAAAGATAAATAGCTTATCCAAATGTTTGAGACAGATGTAAAATAAGACTGACAATTTATTCAGAAATATTTCAACAACAAACTATTAACAACAACAACTAATAATTCCAATGAATCCTTAAACATTTTCTGAAAAAAATCCATTGTACTTTAAAGTATGGAATTTAAGTTTCATGTCCAACATGCATGTGTCCGTTAATCAGTGACTGTTTCAAAATCTTCTTAGAGAAAAAGGTACTACAATGCTGAAATGTTATGTACGTACTCATTGGTCAATGTCGATTATATTATAACTACATTATTGTTGAATTTGTAGCAACTGGTGATTGCTTCAGAACCACACCTGTAAAGCCTAATGTCGTGTTCCTCTAAGATATAAAAAGCATAAGAGAGCTGATTTTTTGGCAGAGGAGGATTGTACATACATATGTGATTAATCTATGGCCTCCCAAATAAGGGCAACTTTTAAACTCAAATTCGGAAAGATGTTTTAAATGTTTATTTATGACAAATAAAAGAAAACTGTTACAATTTGTGCTTAAAATATTGGTGCATTCAATCAATAAATGCACTTAAGACGACACAAAGTAAGTGACCAAAACAAAGCAAAACCTGTTTGTATTAATTACTAAGAAAAGAATGAGTTATGTTACAGTTTACAAAATAAAGCAACACTTACAACAACAAACAATTAGTAATACTTTTCAATTTTAGTTTAAATACACATTGATGACATAATAAATCAAGATTGTAGTTGCTCGTTCATCAAGGACAATTGAAGACAATACAAACAATAGATATCTACAACCATACTACATCTACAGTAAATATTTTTCTCGTACGTTTATGGGACACTATTGTAACAGCCTTTTACACTTATTTCCAGTCTTAAATTTATTGAATGCCATCTTTGGCAACTGGGTCATACTCACCAAAGCGTTGTAACTGTTGCGATTTGTGCTAAAACATATTATTGCAATCAATACATCACTACACATAAGATGGCAAAGATCAGAGCAAAACCTAATTTTCGAAATGTCACATTTGGCAACTATTTAATAGAATATCCCTTCCTATTCATTCTTCGTTTAAATTTAATGTTAAAGACTTTTGAATTCATTGTACAAAATATGATACTTTTAATCTACTGTTAAAGACTTTTAAATTCGAGGTGCCAAATACAATACTTTTAAACGCATTAGTTTTTGTCAACTGTGATCAAATGACAATGTTTAAAGTTAATATTTATATCAAATGTCAATGTTAAATCTCATTTTAGCTCAATAAAATGTAAATAACATCCTCCTCGTGAACAAGTGCTTATTGTTGCCAATTTATCTTTTATAAAAAAGCATTTGTGTTCTTGTTTATATCAATCAAGAATGAAAGGCTTTCAGAAGAACACGTCTACACATGATTGTGGTGTAGGGTGTCAAGATATTTTGATGAATGCAAATATCATTTCAAGATAAAATGTGGATAATCTGTTGTGATAAAATCAACCGGATAGCTAACTTGGACTTGGAAATGATAACCATTGCCGATCGCTTGAGGAAGAGCAAAGGGTAACTGCAGTTTAAAAGTCTATCTGTGGTTGGCTGACATTTTACTGCAAACCATGGCAATAAAATGGTTTGATTGGCTGGATCAGAAGTCACAGCGTAAAGGTCTTATTGGGGTGTGCACACATGGTATCAAAATAGAGCGGAGCATATACATTTTACCCTAAAAAGAGGATGAACTACCAAATGAATGAATACTTCGTCAAGCCTTAGAAGGACATACAGAAGTGGAATGTATAAAACGAACAATATTTTCTGATATTAACATATACAGCATTATGCTGTGGTGAAAGATGAAATGTCTTTGTCTGTCTTAATTAAAAATCAATAGTAATTATATTTGATTGTGTCAATAAGTCTAATTTATGTTATTCGGTAATTGTCTGTTTTCAATGAAATACTGTATAATGAAATACATTCATTTAACAAGATGCCTAGAGGTAAGTTATTTAAGAAATAGAAGACGAGTAAAGTTGAATAAAACATAGCAGGAAGCATAACACACGAAGGGTGCAGCAAATAAAGGACAACAACAAGTCTTTTATTTCTTATATGAGATTCCTTAAATAGTTACAATCAAAATGTATCCATATAGCAACATTTGATGCAGTTGAGAAGGCGAGCAAACGCAATGTCATTGGCGAAATGGTCAGCCAGTTCTGAAAAACGAGCATAACGTTTTGGTGCAAAATAAGAAATACATATGCCATATTATCTGAACACCTACGTCGATAACTAGATTGTGCATTCCTCACCCGAATGAGACAATTACCATCACCTGTTATTCTTCATTTTAATAAATACAAGTTTAAGCTCGTCATTTACAGCGCCCAGCAAACGGTAGCCATTTTGAATGTCGGGTGATATGCTAAGCAGCTTTTGTCAAATGGGTGGAATAAGGAGAAAGGAATCCTGATTGTATGAACGTGAATGTTGGGAAAACAAAATAAAAACTCAAGTAATAAATGACACATATTTGATTTATAAATAGTTAAAGACAACTAATGGGGGGAAGTTTGTGTTTAACAACAATATTTTTGTGCGAAATCGCTGCTGTTGTCAACAATGGATTTTTTCGAATGTAATTCACAGCTCGCGCGCTAGCCATTATACGCACTGTCAGCATTCGACATGCTACACGTTCGGTTTCAATTTTAAATTTACTCGCTATCAATCCAGTATAACATGTCTCTGATTTTCATACACAGTAGGTTTATCTCCTAATTGACAATCAAAGTGACGTTTAAAATCACGAGCATGTTTTATTGTCTCATAAATCACGCTGTCCGGTCCATTGTGTTTTATTGCCATAGGTATCTTATATATCAGATTGTTATTCGCCGATGTATGATTCTGCAGTCGAATGTTTATACAGCAATATTAAACTAGTGCAATGCCGCCGCATGTATGATGTCACAATAGTTTGCGGCTATGATGTCACACTGGGAGTAACGTCGTCACAATGGTATCGGATTTGCGGGAATCATAGTTTCACTGGATTATAGGTGAGCGAGTACTATAGAGACAGAATATTAAATTTCTTTCTATGTAATACCACTTTTATTAAACTTTATTATTTCGCTCGTTTTATACAAACACATTATCTCGTTTATTAAAAATGATACCAATAGAAGTTCAATATCCTTTGTATATGAACGTTATTTAAAGGAATCAGCCTTCATATATTAAAGGGGCTGTTTATTTTTTTCAAATTTCCCTTTTATAATGATAAAGTTTAAGTCATTTATATTTACTTTAGAGGGTATAACATCTTATTACACAAACCAATTATCCGTAGTAGCCATAACGGTGTTGCACATAAAGCAAAAATGACATGGCAGACCTTTTAATGTGAACACATTTTATTATTTTGAATTACAAAAACGATTCCCATGACTTTACCAAAACATATGTACTCATTTTTAACTTGATTTTTCCGAGGAGGGAAAGGTGTTTTGCTATTAGCAACGTTATTGACCAAATACATTTCATCAACTTATTTGAGCGAAATAAAAGTGCTACTGTCCCTTTAAATGAAATACCAGATAAAGAAACTTTGCACTTATTCCCAAGTGGCTTCACGGCCAGTGTTCGGGTGTCATTTTATCTAACTTTTTGTGACATTGGTCTACACAATTTGTCATAAAGATAGGACATTAAATTTTGTTTTCAATGGTAAGCAGTTACTTTTGATAATGACTTTTTATACCTTAGTCTCACTTTCTTGTAAACATCGATTTTTATACAGTGATTATTGGGTAGTTAATTGTCCTTAAGTTGAAGTTTTGACCATTCCGCTAAAATTGCCTCATTTTGATAATCCAATGTGTAAAATCCTGTGATTTATATTGCAAATTTTAGGTCAAAATCAACCTTCTATAGATACATTATGCATATATTACAAGGGAAAAAAAGATTTATTTTTGTGAAAAAAGTACATGATTAAAATCTGTAACGTCAAGGCTCAAGAACCAAGCTGAAGTTAGATCAAATGTATCTGGAGATTGTATTGCAATGACTTGAGATAGAACCGGATGCCAAGAGACAATGGTTCTAAGTAGTAACAACTGGACAAGAGGAAGGACGGGCAAGGGAAAATATGCATATTCATTGCTTGGGTGAAAGACACACTGGGGATATACCAATCAAATGTACAAGCTTATAGGGAACATAAGCAGATAACAGTGGCGACCATTTTGAATTTGGCGGCCATCTTGGATCGAAATTGACTTGGCCCAGAGACCAAATTAAATCTAAATACCATTAGCTACCTTTGTGCAAAGTTTGGTACTTTTCACCCAAAGGGCACAATCCTTTCACCATTCTGCCTGACTACTACGTCGCACTCCTGCAATAAAAAAAAGTTTATAGAACTAGTTCTCCTTCATCTAACCAACTTCTAAATGCCAAGCTTCACGTTTTAAACAACTATTATAACAATTCCTCTATAACAATAACTACTATAAACTACTGTCGGGGATGCAAGTAAAATACATTTACGATAATTTATATATTAAAGATAAGATTAATCTTGTATTGGAACATCCAGTCACCAATTTTGCATTATCCAAACACTAATTATTATATCAATTCGAACTCTTGAAATTGGTCTCCAATTTAGATCTTAAGATGACGCACTCACTGTTAGATTGTTGACAGCAGTGAAGGGGTGCATCCAAAATCTACATTTAATATTTTCTTAATCCTTTGATTTGTTTACAATTTCGGCTGCTCTCTCAATACGATACACTCTTTTATACAAGACATCTTACGATTTGGATGGATAACATTTACGAATAACCTTTTTCACACAATTGTCCTTCCTCTTAGAAATATCCTGAGTTGAGTCAATTTTAAATAAGCGTTTTCACAATATACTCTCCGTGTAAATTTATTCAGGTAGATTTAAAAGTATTGGCGACAATACACATCCGTAAGTATTTTTAAATTGCCCCCTTGCAATACACACATATCCCAGTATATCCAGGCTTGCATATTATATTTAACTCGTTAAGAGCGCGACTTGGCTCCTCACAGGATGACTAGTGATGGCAATAATTAGATACTACAATACTGTACTTTATACACCGCTACGACTTCAGGTTAATATAGAATTGAATAGAATTGACTCATTTCAAATATCCCATCACAAATTACATTAATTATGGCATACCGAGATATCAAAATCCATGTCCAATAACTCTCCATTTTCCAAATTGTGTTTAAAGAATATGATAATTAAGATTTCCGTTGATTCTTAAATTTTACAATACATCTACTTTAGAGAGAGAGAGAGAGAGAGAGAGAGAGAGAGAGAGAGAGAGAGAGAGAGAGAGAGAGAGGGAGGGAGAGAGAGAGAGAGAGAGGGGGGGAGGGAGGGAGAGAGAGAGAGAGAGAGAGAGAGAGAGAGAGAGCGAGAGAGAGAGAGAGAGAGAGAGAGAGAGAGAGAGAGAGAGAGAGAGAGAGAGAGAGAGAGAGAGAGAGAGAGAGTTGGTCGAATTAAGCGTTGGAACAATCAATTATTCAAATTCCAAATTGATTCCAAATATTTTGCTAACAAATGAGCTTTTGTTCCTTTTATAACTTTTTAATAACCTCTAATAAGTTTAAAGAGAGTCTAGTCAAAAATTATAAAGCCATCTGAATTTCTTATCAAACCCAAATTAACAATTTCAACCTTAGGATAAAGAAACAATTCAATTTGAGAGCTAAAGAAGGAAAGTTAAACCACAATGAGATATTCAATAGAATATATTTCTTTTAAATAACTCATATAAATGTTGATATCTGGTAAACTACTCAAAGCGATCATGGGTTGTGGTTAAAAATAGTTGTATTGAGCTCGATAATGTTATCACTTGGATCGTAGACAAGTCCACAAGAGCACTGCTTACTTTTACAGACAGAACTACCTCTTTAAGAAGACTAAGGCGTCAGAATGAAGTTTGCAGTTATGCTGTGTGTTGTAATGGCCCAGACAGGAACATCATCTTTAACGGGAAACGGGCAAAGGTCAACATTGAAGATCAGATGTGCAGTTGGGTGTAGAGCTGACTGTACACTTGATAGCGCTCTGTCAGAGGAGTTGGAGAGAAGGGGTAAGAGCCATGCTAAGGCTCTAAAACAAAAATCCTCATTCCTCATTATTAGTAGGGGAAAAAATGATAACCCGACGAGGGTCGTGATCCTAGGTTCCTTGACTTCTAACACTACGAAGAGGATTGGAATCAACATTTCTGATTTTTTTCGAGCCTTCGACTTTGACAGAGATACCAATACATTGTTCTGGGCGACAGATTCATACATTAAAAAACAAACTTTCGGAAAAATAGAGGCAAAGCTCTTACACAAAACACGGGACACGAGTACATTAAAAATATACAAAGATAAACTGTATTATACGTCTGTGATTGGAAAAGGCAAAAGCAAACGTGATACCATAGAGACACTGTCAAAAGAAAATGATGGCAAAGAACATATTTGGTACCGATGTCCCGAACATCGAAAAACAATTGGCGATATAAATTTTGACGTGGATCTCATGTGTTGGATTGAGAGAACTAACAAACAATCAAAAATCCTTTGTGTTCAACTGCCCTCGAAGGACACAACAGTGCTAAAAGCATTTAAAGGTTATATGGTGCGTTTGTCTGTTTTCCGATTTCCAAATACAACCCTATTAACATGGAGCTCTTTTAATAGCGGAACATGGCTGCATGTAAGCTTTCTTGATAAAATGAATGGCAAGGAAATGTGTAAAAGAAGTATCAGTATGAAACGAAATTATATTCAATCACTAGTTTCACAAAATGTTGATGTTTATTATTCATATCATTCAAATATAGTAGAAACAGCTGAAATCAACAAAAACTGTAATTTTGGGAAACAAATTCTTTTCCGTAAATATCCAGTGCCATTTATTAATAAGCACGTTTATCTTGATTTTATTGTTTTTTGAGTCCGCTGACTTTCTACGTTGGTTTTTGTTCTTGTCAACTACCAACACCCTGTCTCAGGTAAAAGGTATAGGCCCGCTCCACTTATATGCTCTGGATGCAAACCCCACCTAAACCTTGGCGACCATTGATCGCGCTTAAAAGACGAGTTGGCAATTTCGAGATGGATCACAGCGGAAATTATACAGATTCCCGAAAAGATACATCAAAAGTTTACCGCTCCTATTTTGATGAATGAAAATATCATTGTAGGATAAAATGTGTATGATCTGTTGTGATAAAATGAAACAGATAGCTAACTTGGACTTGGACATGATAACCGTTGCCGATCGCTTGAGGAAGAGCAAAAGCCAACTGCAGTTAAAAAGGCTATCTGTGGTTGGCTGGAATTTTACTGCAAACCATGGCGATAAAATGGTTTGATTGGCTGGATAATAGGTCACAGCGTAAAGGTCTTATTGGGGTTTGCACACATGGTATCAACATGGAGCGGAGTGTATACGTTTTACCCTAAGAACAGGATGAACTACCAAATGAATGAATACTTCGTCAAGTCTTAGAAGGGCATTTAGAAGTGAAATGTATTTACAATTACAACATTATGCTGTGGTGAAAGATGAAATGTCTTTGTCTTACTTAAAAATCATTAGTATTGATATTTCATTCTATCAATGAAGTCTAATTTATGTTATTCAGTATTTGTCAGTTTTCAATGAAGTACTGTATAATGAAATACATTCATTTACACAAGATGCCAAAACGTCAGTTATACCAGATTATTACTCACCCGTGTAAGATACTGCAGTTTAATATTTATGCGGCAATATTGAACTAGTGAACCACCGCACGTATGATGTCACAATAGTTTGCGGCCATGACGTCACAATGGGAGTAACATCGTCACAATGGTATCGGACTTCATAGTTTCAGAGCCGTGTCGGCTATTTCGCTGGATTATAGGTGGGCGAGTAATAGACAGAATACTAAATTTCCTTTTATTTAAAGGTTACATGTCAGAACCATGGTCACTTTCGTGATTAGTTGAAAAGCGGTTTCAATTTGACCACTACTCGACTTTAAATTATTTAAATAAATAACCTTGGTGTATTGTTTAATCAAATAAATTGAAATATGAAATAAGAAGTATTAAAAATATTCAAAATGAAATTGAAAATAATGAATGTAATTCGGTATTAATTTCTTTTGTTGCAATATAACCTGTATTAGTTAAGCAATTTTTAGATATCATTCTAACCATGTGTTGTGTGATTTTGTCACTTAATTTTGTCATCTTACGTGCATCGATGTATTTAATGGACCAATATTTCTGAGCACAAATTGTAAGAACTTTTCTTGTGGTAAATAAACAATTAAAACGCCAATTTGATTTATGTGACCCTTATATGAAAGCCACGCATTAGCCGGATCTACATTTCTTATCCTTCCAGCCCATGAGTTTGTACACAGCAGCTTATGCCCGTGTCATGGACAGAGGCGATTATAGGATTTATGGATGTGGTTTTGTGGACATTATTAGTGGCCACAGAATCTACAATGTATGATCGACATTGACCGGGAAATAGGTACATAACTTGTCTTGAAACATGAGATAATAACAATGCCATATACTTTGAACTGAGGGGCGGGGTAGCACAGTGGTTAGTGCGTTCGGCTTTGGATCAAGAGGTCCGGGATTCGATTCCCGTCAGGGGCACTTTGTCTGCAGTAGAGAACTGTTCTACATGCAGTAAGGTTTGGGTGCAATGCTACATTAAGTTTCAGCGTAGTACCACCCATGGTTCGCTAGTTTCAGCCGTTGCTCGCAGGTTTCATGTAGCAATGTAGCAATGTAGCTACGCATTGCGGGCTTTCTCCCTGCCGTAATACTAGCTGCCGCGATGTAAGTGAAATACTCTTGAAAGCGGCATTAAGCCCCAACTCACCTTACCTCACCCCACCTTACTCTGAACTGAAGATCAAATAATATATCATTTTACAGACAACTGAGCGTGAACAACACACTTTCATTATACAGTGAGACCTCGTTTATCCGCACAATTCGGTTACAGTTGTGGGTTAAGTGAATCATAATTTGCATACACATGCATAGAGAAGATTTGAAATAGTACTGTGCTGATGGCCGGGTTTCCGGACATACATTGTCAGGTTAAACAAGGTATTCTGTAATCCATTAAACTACTGGTATGCCAGGTATTCTATTTGATTTTTGAAGTCACTTAATCATGTACTTCAACTTGTGGTCATCAATTTAAGAAAGGTCGACTACTCCTGATGGCCTTTCTAGAAGCAGAAAGCAGACGTTGGAGTTAGATGCCGCACGAGCACTGGAAGATAAGCTGAGTCGAGAAGGATGGGGAAGAGATAGTGGTTATAGGCAACTTACTGGTCGGATTTTGCACGTGTATTGTTGAGTTACACCTGAATCATACACTGCACGTGTATTGCTGGGTCACATCTGAATCATACAATGCACGTGCATGGTATGGTTACATCTAAATCATACAATGCACGCGTAGTGTAGGGTTACCCCTGAATCATACAATGCACTGTTTTGTACGGTTACAATTGAAACATATAACTGCACCCATATTGTAGGGTTAACCTGACTAATACAGTGCATGTGTATTGCAGGGTAAATATGAATCATGCACTGGGAGTGTTTTGTACGGTTAAAAGTGAATTAGAGATATTATATACTGCACGTGTATGTGGGACCTCATCTTACGCATATACTACACATGTTTTGTAGAGTAACACCGAAATCAAACACTGTACTTGTCCTGCTTCATCAGAGAATTTGTAGTTTACTTCAATCTCTGATTGTGTGAGCAGCTTTCCACTCGTACCGCTGAACGTTGGATACTCATCACTATATGTATAGCTTGTATGTAACGACATGATTTAAAATTTGATCACCGCTCATCCGGCGCTGCCACCATTGCTCAATTCACAGCAATTATAATAGCTGCCGGTTATGTGTTTATAGCTTTTTTAATTCAATTTAAGACATTTTCAACACAGATTACATGAGAAAATGCTTCTTTATATAAATAACAGTGTGCCATAGTTTATACTTTCTGGATTGTATTCACAAAATTATCAAATGTCCTTTGAGGTATACGATTTTGGTCGATGTAAATGTATGAACAAAACCATTGGTTGTATCTCCACTGTACATGGTCACACAATCTAAACAACCTCTGGTCCTTTGATAAAATACATCACAGTCGATGAAGTAAGTCGAGCTGTAAGATTAGAATCAGATTGTCAGAAATTAGGAATGGTCCAAAGAGTTTGATAATCAATTTGGACGTGATTGAAATGCTCAAACTTCATGTAATATAACATCTTCACCACCAAACAAAGTTAATGTTGACAAACTACAAAAACAGTGAAAGAACAGTGTTTTCTCAATCATGCAAATAAAACTCGAATCACTACCTAAGGATATTTAAACGATTTGTGTAAAGAAGCAAATATATTTGATTAAACAATGTACACATTTGTTAAAATAAAAATTTGGATACAATTGTTTGTAAAAGTATTCTTAAAAATGAAATATGTCTGCCTTTCTTTAAACATATCTTTTAACAAAAAATAACAAGTAATTAATAACAACATTTCAAAATTCAAAATAAAAAAGTAAAAGAAGCTTGAGAAAAGTGTAGAGATACAACAGCTCATAAACAATTGATAAATGTTAAAAGTTTATCTAAATGCTTATTTATGAGGTAAACTAGAAATGACAATTTCAGCCACACATCTTTTGAGACAACTTATGTGAATTATTATTATTTGGAACTATTCTTATTATCAAGATAAATACTCTAAAACTATTTTCATTTAAACAATGCACTATGGTTTGAAATGTTGTTCAGTGTCTGACTTCTCCTCGGTGCAAAAAGAACTGGAAAGCTGTAAATGTTGTGTACCTAAAGTAATGGAAAGCTGTTATGTACATGTTAATGTTGTGTACCTATTCCTTGTTAGATTATACATTATAGATTCTTATAATGACCACAGAACCGCATCCATAAGTCCTATAATCGTCTTCGTGTAAGATAAGAAAAGCAATAGAGAACTCCTCGTCAGAGGGGGGTTATAACTGCAGATATGGTTGATCTTTGACCTCCAAATAAGGGTCACAGAGGACAAATAGGCATTTCAATTGTTTATTTACCAAAGGCAAAGTTGTTACATTGTGCTCATAAATATTGGTCCTTAAATACATCACCACTCTTAAGATGACAAAATTACATGTAGGTGACAAAAACACTTGGTTGGAAAATAACTAAGAATTGCTCAACTAATACACATTCTATTACAGTCTACAAAAAAGACAATTACATTCATTTTATAATAAATGCACGTATCTTTACTCACATATTTCAAATATAATATATACAGATCTTGTGGCCATGTCAAGTAAATGTACAAAAGTTGAATGTATCATATTATCGAAACGACTCCACAGATAAGACAGGTTCACTAGATTGTTTAGACATTATAATAACCCAACTGACAAGTAAACCGATTGATGTCATTGTAAATACTAACACCCTAAAGCAAATCGATTCAATTTGACTTTTAACCTGTGATTCTCAAACTGAAATGTGGTAATCACGTAGCGATCGTATGCTGGTCACGTGGATACTCAAACCTGTCATCGGAGAGGTGTTTCCTAAGTTGGGTCACTTGTGCCCAATCAATTTCTCGAATGAATACAAATATTTCAACCAATTTGTTATCGGAGGAATGTTGATGTTGTAATATATAAATATAATCCGAGGTAAAACTGACTACGCTCAGAGCCATGACACCTGCAGCTTTATGAGCATTTACTACTGTCTACTGATTACACTCTGATCAGTGCCACGCTGTGTGAACACGTTATATCTCCGATGATGTGAATATCGAGTTAATTTACAAACATCGAGTTAATTTACAAATATCGAGTTAATTAACATATATCAGGTCAATTTACAAATATCGAGTCAATTTACATATATCAAGTCAATTTACAAATATGGAGTTAATTTACAAATATCAACTTAATTTACAAATATCAACTAAATTTACATATATAAACTTAATTTACAAATATGGAGTTAATTTACAAATATCCACTTAATTTACAAATATCAACTTAATTTACATATATCGACTTCATTTACAAATATCGAGTTAATTTACATATATGAAGTTAATTTACATATATGAAGTTAATTTACAAATATTGAGTTAATTTACAAATATCGAGTCAATTTACAGATATCGAGTTAATTTACAAATATCGAGTCAATTTACAAATATTGAGTCAATTTACAAATATGGAGTCAATTTACAAATATCCACTTAATTTAGAAATATCCACTTAATTTAGAAATATCCACTTAATTTACAAATATCAACTTAATTTACATACATAAACTTAATTCACAAATATCAACTTAATTTACATATATAAACTTAATTTACAAATATGGAGTTAATTTACAAATATGGAGTTAATTTACAAATATCAACTTAATTTACATATATCGACTTCATTTACAAATATCGAGTTAATTTACATATATGAAGTTAATTTACAAATATTAAGTTAATTTACAAATATCGAGTCAATTTACAAATATGGAGTCAATTTAAAAATATCCACTTAACTCATTAACGCAGAGAGACACGTATAGGCGGGCCGTTAATCTCTCGCTCACAGAGAGAGACGCTTATAGGGGTCAGCTAACTGCCAGTTCCTCACAGCGAGAGACGTGTATTAGGGGTAGCTGATTAACAGCTTCTCACAGCGAGAGACGCGTTTTAGGGGTGCTGCCTATTGAATCACAAACACAAATAATTTAAAACAATTAGGTATCTATCATGCGAGATGCATGTTTTTTTAGAGAGTTGCTACATATAGAGTTGATGGCCGGAAGTATTTGTCAGAAATAGGTATCAAAGGCTTACCTGCAGTGATCGCTTTTTCTATATATCCGTTGAATATTTTGTGTCTGTTTTACTTTGTGTAAACAAAGGCAATGCCTGAATATGTATTATGCAGTGAGCGTATAGAAAGAATAATTAAAATATTACAATACCTATTGTTTTGCATGTTTACATACGATTATGTAACTATTTCAAAGACACAACGCACATCTAAGCCAATAGAAGAGTGTTGAAGTATTTTCATTTATCTATAACTTCTGTACTATAACACTTTCCTGGGTTAATATTGTTGTCCACAGTAAACATTCATGTCATTGTTGTTATTGATAAGATATACAATGTAGTTTACCTAACTAGTCTGCAAAAACCTATCCATTGTACATGGTTACCGATACTTATTGTACTTGTTACATTGTGTGGCATAATTTGCATCTAATTCATTTCAATGATCAAAGCAAAAATAACTTCATTTCTGTTGTTGCGGAAATGCAACGGATTTTGGGTAATATAGATTTCCGCAACGTTTCCGCTGTCCTGAAATGAAGTCATCCGTTTCCGCTTCATTTCCGCAATGGAAATAGTCATATGTTTATTTCCGTTGCGTTTTTTAGATGGAAACTGCATTTGTATATTTCCATTGTGTTTCCAACAGCAGTAAATCAAAAGATTGTTTGATAGGACAGATTTCCACATCGTTTCCGCATCCGGAATTACAACTGCATTTCAACTGCGGAAATATTGCGGAAATGAACAGTACCCAAATTTGGGTACTGTTCATTTCCGCAATATTTCCGCACACTGAACTTTGTTTAAATGTTCATGTAGGCGTAATGCCAATGTGTGTTTTGTTTATGTTTCCAACTCTAACATCTGAAAACCGTGTCCTGTTCTCTAAATTACAAATATGAATATATTTGGGAAAAGGTTATTTGGTAAAGTAGCTAATGTTAATAAAACAAAATACACAAGAAACAAACCTATAATACTTAGGCCTACTGACGGCATATTGTCTTAGTCTGATCTAAATATGTTAACATTAATATTAGGTTATTTCATTTTGGAAAACTAAAAGAGTTGACATACATTATGTCGTTAGTAAGGATGTCAAAATCATAAGAGTATGAACAATGTTGTTACAATTGTATATATAGCTCATGGCATCTACAAATCAAATTACGTATTTCCTCTTCCAAACTCCCTTGAGATGTTTACCAAAAATGATTGCCCGAAGCCTGCTTAATATTAAAATGATTAAAATATCAGACAATAACATTATTCAGTTCAAATATGTAGTCAAAGGAATTAAACTTAGCAATTTTTAGAAAAAATGATTAAAATTTAAAACAAATCAAAATGAAATAAAGGACAAAATTGTGATCTGTAAATGTGTAAATTTAAAAAATATATGCAATAAATAATTACATAATTTAAAATATGTCCCGGCCTTTATTTTATATACACTGCATGCATGAGCAGACTACATTATATTTTGAGGTATCTGACATATTCTTTGGCCTAATTTTGTATTTGATTAACTGGAAATATTTAATATTAATAACCCGCGAGGTCTCAAACATTGGGGCTGATTTTGTCATTCATATTTAACAAATAAACTTCGGTCATAAAAGGTAACACAGTGATAGAAATTTGCCATTTTATCTACTAAAATGATCTGTCAAGTGCACATGCACTTCAGTCACAGACGTCAGCTGTTTGAGTTGTCTCCCTTCGACTGTCAATGTCACGTCGAAGACCTCCCGTACTTTGTTGTTCTCTGCACTGTTTTCAGCTTGTAACAGCTTGACACGAATGAATTTTTCCGTTCTACTTCGGCTATTTCCGACAATGACGTCATGCCATCGAGTCATTTCACTGACACAACAAGCAGACGACAATGCCTTGTGTTTACAACAAACCAAGTGCGAGAAGAATCGAGCTTGTTTACAGACTTTCGGTCAGATCTGCCTGAAGGCCAGACCAAAGCTATTCAAGGATGCTGTGCCCGACATTTCACTGACCGGCAAAGAAATTCAGCTGACAGCGACGGACCGACTTGCTCCATTTGAGTTCAAAGTTTGATCAAGACATTGCACTTTCATGAGAGGTGACGTCTGACATATTTTGATGTACGGTAGCCTGCACGTATGCATGAATATGTTTTATAGTTTATTGCTTAAAAGTCGATATACTTGAAACTAATTAGAATCTATTTTATTTTTCATTAATGTTTTGTTTCTCTCAGTCTCTATCTGCTGTAAAAATAGTGACACAATTTTGGCTAATTTCCGGTTCACCTCATTTTTTCGCCATAGACAATGTTTACTGTCCCGTAGAGCTAAGTGCCAAAGGTATACCGTATTGCAACAATCTCTGTTTTTCTATAGGATCCCATGTTATCAAATACTTATGTCTATTCAATATTTGTTCCAGGTAATAAACGACACTGTCGAAGGTCATCGCAGGACGGCGCCATAGGACCAGGGGGAACGAATCTTGAGTTTCCACCTGCCTGGCTACCGGCGATACTGGGAGAGGCGAGAGAGCAAGCACGAGTCAAAGACATCATTTCCAAAGCCAGGTTTCATGTATTCAGACTTCATTTGTTGAATGTGTTAATTCATATATTAATTGCAAGCATTGAAATTCTGAAATTATTTCCAAAATATTAGATTTGCAAACATTTCAATTAGCAATTAGTCAAGAAATCATAAAATATCATAAATTGTATTATTGGTAAATTCTAATATACTGGTTATAATGATATATAATGTCAATATACAAAGGCATAAGAGTAGGTCTAGATGTGTGAAGGGTAATCTTCATAATAAAATTACAATACCTTGACCTGCAAAGAATATCGATGATTAAAGTAATTTGTATAAATAAAGCATTCGTTCATAATTAAAAAATCCAAGAAATCTGATTGAGGCATGTGGTAAACACCAATTGGAAACAGAAAAAGGGATTGGGGTTTAATATATCATGTATTAAAAAATAATTCTAATATTTCTTTGAGAGAATGATCATTCTGTGAAAATTCTGAAACTAATATACAATATGTGTATTTTCAGTTGCAGTACCTGCAGGCCAAGGTATGAACTAGATGGGTGCAAACTGTTCCAGTGGTCAGAATAACAAGGACAATACAGACAGTTGCTTCAGACTCATGTTGACCCCTACAACAGTGTCCTGACATGCCCAAGTATGTTTATATTACTGTTTAATATTATAGTTATTAATATTATTGATCTGATAAAGCCAACGCATGTCCTTTTGATTTATTTTTAGTTCATCACTCTGCAGAATTTACATTCTTATAAGCTGGAATCTTGTGTGAAAACTTTTTAGTCAATTGACAATGTAGATTTTAATGTGAAATGACATCAGGTCTAGAAATAACCACTAGTCCTTCAGCCCCAGGCTAGAAAACATTACCTTGGGTTAATCCGTTATCAAAATGTGGAGACTGCTAGCCCTGTGGGCGAGAAATCACTTTCGGGGCTAGAAATTATTACAAGTAACACTTGTCCTTCGGCCTGGAACTTCCCAATGCAAGGCATAACTCTTGCCAGTCTCCATAACTGGCTGATTTAGGCCTTGCAGTATTTCCTTAAAAAATCTGTGTTTAGAAATCCATGCCCGCTATGCATTTCTGGTGCAGCGATTCACTATCTTGACACAACAGAGTGAGGAAAATACTGCAAGGCTTAAATCACCCAGTTATGCAGACTGGCAAGAGTTATGCCTTGCGTTTGGAAGTTGTTCGGCCCGAGGCTAGTAAAAATGATGTTGGTCTAGCAAAGGTTAGCTTCGGTTAGCCCTATGGGCCGCTTAATATTCCTGAATACTTATGAAAGAGCTTAGACTAAAAGTATGAGTAGAGATTCCTGTCTTTATCAGCAACAATGGTATCAGATGTGAAACAGAATGATTTAAGTGGGGAAAATACTTGCCATTGTAGTTCAAACTTATAACTGTTAGATTACTTACTAGCAGATACTGGCTAGTTACTCATATTGGGCTAGTAGAAATCTGAACGACTGGCCCTGCAGGCTACTATGTGTTTGAGGTTAGTTTCAACCCATAACCCCTCACTTTGGAATACTCATAGCAAGCGACAATCATCTTAACAAGTAATTGAATGGCAAATAGTGTGTCATTCAAACACAGAAGTTTAGATTTATCAATACGGAGTCGACTTTATGGGCTGGTCCAACTTTAACTAGGCAGCAGTACTGTAGTAGTCAAAATAATAACTAAGCCCTGCAAACTACCATATGTTTCAATTTAATTTCTACCCTTGGACATTGAACCAATCTCTGGAAGATTGATATGTAATACTTTTAAAGTAGTGGCTTGTGAATCTTATTAGGTATTTAAAGGCACTGTAGCATGCATGTGCAGGGATTGGGAAAGACACCTTTGACAATGGGTCATTTTAAGGGCTTTGAGTAATTTTCTAGATTTTAAATGGGCCATTCTACTATGTGCAAAATGGCCTTTAGCTATAGCCTATTTTTTCTCAAATTTTCCATTATTATTAAAGTATTATGAAATATCAGGGATCGACACTCGCACTAGTCCGCTGGCTCGAAGCCAGTGAAAATTCAGATAATGAAATTTGTTTGTATCCCTACAGATTAAAATACGTCACTAAAGATTTCCAGCAAGCGTCTACCCCTGAATATATATATATTGTTACGTAACATTAGAGGGTAAAACATCCCGTTACTCAACCGGATAAGCTGTATCCATAGAAAACGGTTTTCCGTTTTGGAATATACCCAATTTAAAACATCTATAACATTTTAAATAGCTCATCAAAAAACTTAATTATATTGCAGTAGGGCTGTGTATTGCCTCAATTTTTGTATTGTGATACGTATTGTTGAACTGTAATGTATTGCAATACGTACCACAATATATTGCAAGATCCTCTGACAATGAGATATTTCTCTAAATTACCAGTAGTGCGAATAATATTGCAACATGCTATATGAACTCTACATTCAACTTTATACTTCTTTTTGCAGTTTGAATATGACACATTTGGTAAAATGACATAAAGATCTTTAAAAACATCATTTGTAATACAGACCATGCAACACACATTCTAGCACTTCAAACTAATTTTCCTAATACAAGTTAAGCCAGCAAATGTGCCTTTTATAAGATAAATACATAAATTTGACTTAAAATTTGTTTGTGCAATATATTGCGATATGAAAATTTTATTGCAATACGTGTATTGCACATCTCTGTATTGCAATATATTGGTATTACAATAATATTGTACAGCCTTATATTGCAGCCAAACTATTGACATTCCTAGTATTCCCTACATAAAATGGCCTATGCTAAAAAATAAAATCATACAATTTTAAGATTTATTAATACACACAGTTCTTTTATTTTTTTAAAATGATGAAGTCATGACCAAAAATGTCTAGTTTGAAATAAATTAGTGATAATGTAATAATACAGTGATAATACAATTCACATGCACCATATTTCTTTCAAATCAAATAGAACATATTTATTTCCGGATCAGATCTCTAAAACTATGTGACCTATCCTCCCAGAATTTGGTACACTACCTCTCGATATCATGTAGATGTATCTTTTGGTTGTTGGAACTTTAAAAAACACCTTCTAGTTTATCCTTGGAACTGTACATTTCATATTCATTCTGATTCAACATTACACACAAGTTACTCATTCCCATAGATTTGCCTTTCCTATTTTCAATTATGTCAAATTATATTTGGAAGCAGGAGTATGTGAGCTATGCTTGCTTCTACTTTTAGCAATCTTATTAATGCACTCGTTGCAATTTTCCTTTGTGTTAAGAGCAATCTGCTCCTTAAAATACCTTCACTTTGAATCCCCAGGTTACAAATTGTTGGTGTCTCCACTGGGATTTCAACCAAGAATTTATTTCGATATATAAACTAAAACCACAACGTATCAAATGTTTTTCTTGAAAACAGAATAATAGGGTATGGAAATGTTTTTAAAATTGTAAAATTGAAATTTATTATAAAATTTCTCAAATGGATATCATACATGTAATTAAATGTTGCATTATTGTTACAACAAAACAAATAATACTGAAACTCAATGACTGATTTGTTGAACAAACACAAGATTTACCAGTTACAGAACTTCCTGGAACCCAGATGTAAATTAGTACACAGTATTCTGTTTGTACATTTTAAAAGCCACAGTGAGTTGCAGTAGTTATCTACTAAGGCGCGGTTTACACTACGTTCAAATAAATCGCATTGCGTTGAAGCATGCAAATTGGAGTTTAACACTACACGCTTTTTGCATGCGATTTTAATGCAAAATGAAATATAATAAGTGCGATTGTTTAAATTCCATATGTTATAATGTATGTTTGTATGTATTGATGTACATATACATGTCTGTTGGCATAATATTTGTAAGACTGCTTTGCCTATACGAGGCGGTGGGAAATATCCCTTTCAGATAATGAAAATATGCCGTCATATAGGGAATTCCGATGAGATTCTGAATGCGATGCGAATTAAATAGAACATGTTCTATTTTCATCGCATCGTGACGCATGCAAAAAAATGTACGTAGTGTATGACAACTCATTGAAAATAACATGTTGCGTTCTGGTGAGATTATTTTTAA
The DNA here is from genome assembly GCA_936450465.1 of Gibbula magus. Taxonomy (NCBI): domain Eukaryota; kingdom Metazoa; phylum Mollusca; class Gastropoda; order Trochida; family Trochidae; genus Gibbula; species Gibbula magus. The sequence continues at coordinate 7,306,601 of OW388302.1, forward strand.
CCCATCGCATTAAAAAACAGCGTAAATGTAAACCCGCCTTAGTGGTACAACTTTTTACTAACAAACTTATCAAGTTGTTTTTTTTTTATCCTTGGATGACTTTTCAGTATTGATATTTGAGTCAAGAATATTTTTCTCCATTCCAAACAAATTTACCCTTAACCCTTGGCTATAATTGTGGTATTATCTGGGGGCATCCGTGTTTAACAAACACATCTTGTTTGTCATTGTCATTGACTTTCAGAAATTTTGCATTATATATTTGAGTTGATAAAAGATAATTGTTTAATTAAATTATGTATTCGGGATACCGAAAAATCACAAATCTCAAAATACTGCAGTTCAACTACTATACGTGTGAACCATTTCACCCCTAAATAAATAAATAGCTAAATAATACTCCTGAATCAATAAAATGAGTGTACATGGTTCTGTTAAGTCATGCAAGTCCATTTCCTAAAGAGCGGCCATTTTAATGTGTTCACATTAAAATAGCCGCTCAAAAACTTCAAGTAATGTGATTAATGTAGCGATACCTTATCACTCAGAGTATTTCTTAGTTCCCAAGAGACCTACAAATCATGCAAAAGGTTGACAGAGCCAATGGCTCGAGATGTGCAATCTTAGATAATAAATCATTCAAGTACTGATGAGCTACAGAGCCTTGAGAGGCAATGGCTATATTTTGTAATCTTTACACTTCAAATTATATGAGCTAGTTTTTAGCTCATAAGGCCTGAAAGGCCCAATGGGCTTATGGCAAGGCATGGTGTCCGGCGTCCGGCCAGCCGTCTTCGCTTTTTCGCTTTTTCGACTTCTTCTCCAGAACCAATAACTCTAGGGAGCTGAATTTTTATGTGAAGACTCCTTGGCCTATGGAGATTCTAAATTGTAGATTTCCGGACCCTGTGACCCCAAATAATGGCCACAGGGGTACTAACCTAAAAAGATATATTTTTCTCCAGTCCCAAAAGCTCTAGAAAGATGAAATGTAATCTACAGACTCTTTGGCCAATGGGGATTCTAAATTATAGATTTGGTGACCCCAAATATGGATCACCGCCTAAAAAACCTGGTGTAATGAACTGTGAACATGAGTTTTTATGTGCACTTCATTCTGTAAAATAGTCCCATATATGACCTGAGGGAATCTCATCTCATCTTTTTGAGAGTAGTAACATGTGCTTTGAGAAATGCAGTGATTAAGAAAAGAAAGCAACTTTGCACGTAATCTTATTCAATAGTAATGTGAAATATATATATATATCAACTTAAGGGTAATATCTATGTCATGGACACGTTTGATGAAATCAATGTTAAATTAGAACAGTTGAATAGCCTGTGAACTGAATATTGTGACAGGCCGCATAGGTAAAAATTGAAGAGAGAGGGGTTAAAAATGTTTATTTTACATTGGATATATGTGAACTGAATATAACTGATGATGAAATAAGATAAGAATATTAGACCTAGCTACATGAGATTGTGATACCACATCATCTTCTCCAGAACAGAAGAATAAATAAGTGTGGGGAAAACACATTTAAAATACAAGTTCACTGGCTGTGAGTCCAGGATCTGCATGTTGTGTAATTGCATTGACTTGAACTGGGGAGTGACCACTCCCTGGTAAAGAGATAGCTAGCTGTTAGTGCTAATACACAGAGGTTTCAAGTTACGACTGAGACAGGTTTAGTCTTACACTCAGATGCTCAAAAGAATTTATTAAATATTGAAAAGGAGCCTATTTGTAGAAAAGTCATTGATTATTTCTTGTGAAATATCTGTTCAGTTACTTATTTTCCCTTCTTGTTTTAACTGTTTGAACCACATAAGACACTGAAATGTTTGATGCCAATTGCATTTATGTTAGAATACTGTATTTCACATGTATATCTTGATATAGATCATACAAAAACTAGCTGTCAATGGCTCAATTCTTAAAATCTCTCAATCATTACAATGTGTGCTACATTATACAACAAAGTCAACTGTTTTGTTTTTCAGAATGTATGTAGCTCTACTCTTCGCTTCAATGAGAACAGCACAAACACACAGTCAAACCAGACTACTGAGTTTGAATTTTCTACCCAAGAGCAAAGAAAGGAACACACTCTGTTGTCAAACCCGTCAATGATGGACCAAAATATGGTAGGAATGTAAGAAAACATTTTTTAATGTAGAACTAAAAGATGAAATAACTCAAATTATGATTTTGGAGCTCAGTGTTGTACTGTAGGTGTTAACATGTGGCCTGGTGCCTCATTCTGTTTTTTGTCCCTGGACAAGGCATTTCATCCATATGCACTCAGGGATAAACCTATGATGCGTTTCTGCGGCATCTCCGCATCAAAGTTAAAAAACCTGTAACATATGTGTTTCAAGTCTGATATCATGCAATAGTAACATGTACCATTGTGCATTGGGAGTCTTCTATTGTTTTGAGAACATAAATATTTTTCACTTGCCACAGTGGCCTCAAATATGGGTCACAGGGGTCACAACCTAAAGATATATATTTGCATCTTCTTCTCCATTTTGAAAACTACTTGAGTGTTTATTATACTTATGAAAAATATTTCTGGAACATTTACAGTTTGAAACTTATTTAGTGTGTTGTTTAAGCCTGTTGAGCTACAGAGCCTATGGTACTTGTTTATATACGAATAAGTTTAACATAATTACAACTTTTCCTGTTTGTCCATTTCTTTGGACATTATGATTGCTTTACTCTTGTCTGAATGATTTTATTATAAAATCTAGATCCATTTATAAGATAAATAGTTGCGTTTGTAAAATTTCCGGGATTCATTGCTATTCAACACCCGCAAATTTAGTTGAAACGCTGAAATTTGCGGGTGTTGAATAGCAATGAATCCCGGAAATTTTACAAACACAACTATTTATCGATATTGTAACATGACCGTTAGTTATTAGGCTTTTGAAACGAACTCTTCTTTTGCGTACCTATCTATGAGTGGAAAGGACTTTGCGACTGTTCCATTTTTGTAAGAGGTGTGGTCAGATCAAAACAAATGTAAATGCTCGGCGTAATATTTACATTAGCAACAATTTACACATAAGCTCAAACAGTGTCACTCAAGTTTGTTCACTTCACATTATTCACGTATGCTTTTAGATGGCGACATTTTAGATAGACATTTATCTACGACATCGACACAGTAAAATACCTAGAAACAAAAATCTTAAACTTGCCCTAACCCATTGTGACAAAGACGCTAGCATTGTGACGTCAAAACGGTTGATCACTATGACGTCATGCCATGGCATTCGGTAAACACAACCACATGGAAGAAGGCGTAAAACTTGGACAAATCTTACTAGTTGAAAACATTTGAGTTACTTGAAATTAATTAATTTTGAGAGTTATTTGTTACCTATACTGCTATACACAGGTTAGAAAATGACAATGCCACTTGTCAAATTTGAGTAAGGGGCACATATTAAGAGATATAGAAAAATAAAATTTTGAGTCGGGCCGGATCTTGTGAACATGATGTATATGTTCGCGGTGATTCGCCTCAACTAATTTGCGGGTATTCATTGTCATTCAACATAGGCAAATCAACCAATCAGAATCAAGGATACAACGAAATCATGTTACAATTGAAAATTATAAATTGTGTCTACAGATATTGGCCACAATAAAATATTAACATGGGCTATCTGTGATTGATTATTTTATAAAATACTGTCTCTATCACTCACTTTCTCTATCACTCACTTTATTTAACACTATATTTGCAGAGTATGTGGATTTCCTCAAGGATGCCAATTCTACAAGCTGCCCATGGAGGACTACAAAAAACTCAGCATTTTTCACCCCCAGTTCAAAGAAAAAAGAGGAGAGGAGCTTGTTTCAAGATGTACAAGCTGAATGAATGTCGATGCTGGTCACAGTGATATTACCTCAGACCTTGTGTTTAAAAAATAAACATTATGATGCTGCAAGGATCAACTTTCATGAAGATCGAAGGGAAATACATGAATGATTTGCTTGCTTGAATGAAATATTTTCTTGATTTATATTGTATTCAAATCAAAATTTTTTTTAGGCATTTTGACAGTTCTACATTACTTATGTTAAGAAATTGAACTGAAAAAAAAATTGAATCATTTTCTTCATTTCAATAACACTGCACTGTCATTAATCAGACTGCCATTTGAAAATCGTTTTATTATTTGATCCTGTAACCATCACAATATCCGTACATTAACTGTTTTATAAATTTATCATATTTATAGGTATATTATATTTAATCAACAAACATTCTGCAGGGATTTATGAACTGAACTTTTGTCATATATGAGACAAGATTTGTGGCTGTGAAATAAAGTTTATATCTCAAAACATAAATTCAATCTGCATTTTGAGTTTAAACAAAGCCTGTTTCAATATTTATTAACTAGAAATAAAACTTTGAGTCTTCATAATCTGTAATGTCTATAATCAAGAAATGAAAGAAATTGTTAATTTCTAGCAATTCATGACAGTATATTTTCAAACAGTCATTATTAATGACTTATCATGACACTTTTTTCAAGAATGTTTAGACATTCTATTGCAGTCAGTGTAATGTGTGCTATTAGAAGTTTACACATGTAAAATGTTTGCAACTTTAAAAAAAACCTATTTTGTAGACCAGCATCAATAGTCCCTTTTATAATCCCTTATTGTGTAGGGTTGAATGTTAACCAGAGTCTGAGACCTAGTTTATTCATAACCGTTCTTACAATATTCCTTTTTGGAAGTGGGATGAAGACTGTTTATAGATAATTTGGAAATAACTTAGTGAACGTTTGCTGATCTTGTGTCAACATTGTTATTGAGTTTTGAATATCGGCCATATATTGAATTTTAATAAGTAGCAATGCGATGACAATCCTGTTATCCAATTAACTGTAGAACAGCATTTTGTAATCTGTAATTTTAGCTTATCAGGCCTGAAAGGCCCGATGGACTCGTGGCATCCCATCCATTAACTTTTCGCTTTTTAGACTGCTTCTCCAGAACCAATGACTTTAGAGAGCTGACATTTTATGTGCAGAATCTTTGGCCACAATGGGGATTTTTAATTAGGAGATAAATCCATTCTGTTTTATATTTTGGGGTTGTATGTTGTGCATTTTTACCCCTAAATTTAATTTCAAACCGAGCTTGCGAGGTTTGAAATGTTAATTTAGGGGTAAAAAATGCACAACATGCAACCCCAAAATATAAAACAGAATGGATTTATCTCCATTCTAACATGACAAATTAGGAAAATAATGAGGAACTCTTTCGTCTTGCGCCAAAGCGCTGTGCTTGGGTCAAACCAGTACAGACCGGTTTCACTCGCCCGCGACCCTTCAGTGCAGTTCACTTTTCAAAGAACATGCTTCAATCAAAATATCAAAACAAACACTAAAACTTATTTCAATGTAACTTATCTTTATTCAATTGATGATAATATCAACAGAAAACCCATGTTGGAAGTCATCAGACTCACAGAAGCGATTTTCAAGTAAATACATAGTCCGACCCATCTCCCCTACAAGGCCGACAAGGACCAATCCCATTCAAGGGGCGCTACTCTAAAAGTAGTTATTCACTACAAGCGAAGAGTTTGAGACTTGAAGAAAGCCTGACAAGAACGCTTTTTATGTCATGGTTGAGGACATCGTGGAAGGAAATGGGGTCATTTGGGATTGTGAACTGGAGGCAGTGGAAGAATTTTGCAAAATAGAGGAATAACGCCGCTTCTGTTCATTGGATGAGTCGCTGTTGTATGAAGCGAGCGACTGTTGATTTCTGTGCCCCGTGATTTTCATGATTTCACGCTAGTGAATCGGTCGCAAATATTTAGAGGTGATTATCGGTAAAATAATTACTCCAAAATTGATACGAGGAACCAATCAGAAAGCAGTATTTTCATTCTAAATATAGTGTCATGTTAGAATTCTAGATTTGATGACCCTGTGACTCAATATAGGGTCACAGGGGTCACAACATTAATAACCTATTTTCATCTTCTTCTCCAGTATCAAAAGGTCTAACAATAAAGTAAGAAGTAATACTGTTCAGTTCAGTTGCTAATACTGTTGCTATTGATATCTAATTAACCCGATTGTTTTACTTTTTTCAAGTAAGAATATTACATGAAATTTAAAAGTGCAATTTAAATGACTATTGAATAATTGTATGGCAATGTTTGAAACAATAATATAATTTATTTAAGGGAATGTGATTTTGTATGTGATTGTAATGGATAAATTCCCAACTAAATAAGCCTTTTCTCTAACAACTTTGTTTTTATCCCCCGCCGCGCGTTTAGCGCGAAGCGGGGGATATAGTATTCGGCTGCGTCCGTCCGTACGTCCGTCCGTCCGTCCGTCCGTACGTCCGTACGAAATGAAATAACTCAAATACCATTCACTGGATTCTTTTCATATTTTGCATATGGGTTCATCATAGGAAGAGTAATGTTCCTACAGTAGTTTGAGACCTTGACCTTCATTTCAAGGTCACAACGAGACTTTGTCATTTTACCCTTGTCAGCGGGATATCCCAATAACCATTCGCTGGATTCTCTTCATATTTTATACATAGCTTCTCCAAGGCAAGACGACGGGTTGATTAGATTTTGGTGACCTTGACATTATTTTCAAGGTCACAGCGGAACTTTGAAGTTTTCAACATGTTAATGTACATGTAAAGCTTGTCAGCGGAATATCTCAAGAACCATTCACTGGAATTCCATCATTTCTTACTCAAAGCACCTGCTAGGGAAGACGACCGGCTGAATAGATTTGGGTGACCTTGACATTATTTTCAAGGTCACAGCAGAACTTTGAATTTTTCGACATGTTAATGTACATGTTAAGGTTGTCAGCAGAATAACTCAAGAACCATTCACCGAAATTTCATTATATCTTACAAAAAGCAAAAGGACTGATAAGATTTTGGTGACCTTGACATTATTCTCAAGGTCACAGTGGAATTTTAAATTTTTCGACATGTTGATGTACATGTGTGTAATACTTGTCAGCGGGATATCTCAAGAACCATTCACTGGAATTTCATCATATCTTACACAAAGGGTAGATTAGATTTTGATGACCTTGCCATTTTTCTCAAGGTCACAGTGGAACTTTGACTTTTTTAACATGTTTGACGGTCAATTTTGCTGATCTTGACATTATTTTTAAATTTTGAAGTATTAATTTGCGGCGGGGGATCATGTCACCTTAGTGACAACTACTTGTTCTTTATACTTCTAAAAAGTTACAGACTGAAAATGTGTATTTTAATCTGAATATAAACGCGGGAAATGTATTTAAAAAATATGAATTAGTTTTGTTTAAATTAATCAGTCAAACTTTAAAGTTGAAAGTCAAGTAATGTCATGCTGATCTTTGTATAAATTGTTGTCCCATTAAAAGTTTCTTAACATAACATTTTTGCCTGAAGGTGTACAATCTGTAACGAATATATCATATTCTTCTTTATTTATATATGTTATTTGTTTGTACTTGTCAAGTAATTACTAGATGTCAATGAAAATGTAAAATACAGGTATTTCAACTTTGAAACTTTTTGATTGAAAAACATATTAGATTTGAATCAACTTACTGGTACTTTTCCCAGTATACATCCATTCATCTGTTTTATCAACTTACCTATTCCATGTACATCAATCTCATCTGTTGTAAAAACATTCAACTGGCTTCCAATCACCTTGCTAATCCTTCATGCAGTCTCTGTTCATTCCACTCAATTAGCTATTAAACCTTTGATCATCAACTCGATTTATTGTATAAACAACTCATCTCCAATCTGTTGTAAAAACGATTCATTGTTTCCCCCTTATGTATCACTTGCACAAGTTAATACTTTTGTTAATAAAATGAATTGGATTGTTCTTTATGCTCCGTTGTCATTTCTATTTACATGTTCATTGTCAAGATAGAAATCTCGCCATTGAGTTGATTTCAATTGTTTGTCAATGAGGCTATAGGTGTTAATGACCACTGCAGATCATACTTAGAATCCAGTACTGCGATTAGCTGAATTCTGTTTGTGGGAGAAATAATGCTGAAGTACCGCTAATAATAAAGTTGCAGGATCTATGGTTGCGGAAATGCAATTGAAATCATCCAGATTTATTATAGTTGCGGAAATGCAATGGAAATCATGTGGATCTATGGTTGCGGAAATGCAATGGAAATCATCCAGATTTATAGTTGCGGAAATGTAATGGAAATCATCCAGATTTATAGTTGCGGAAATGCAATGGAAATCATCCAGATTTATTCTAGTTGCGGAAATGCAATGGAAATCATCCAGATTTATAGTTGCGGAAATGCAGTGGAAATCATCCAGATTTATTCTAGTTGCGGAAATGCAGTGGAAATGTTATGTTTTTATTAATGCTGAAATGCTGCGGAAATCATGAGGATTATAATGATTTAATTTCTGTTTGCGGAAATCTGACAGAAAGTGGGTAACTGAAACCTGGCGGAAATCTTCCGGAGAATGGTTCATTATTCATTTCCGCACTTGCGGAAATGAACAATAAATTTGCGGAAACGTAACAGAAACTATATGTAAAGTAAAATTTCAGTCACGTTTCCGCAAGATTTCTATCTTGCGGAAATGAAGTTATTTTTGCTGTGGATATTTCATGCAAGGGTATTGAAATATTCGTATTGATATTCTACACGTACAACAATGATTCGGTAATCCGTTACAGTTATTAGGTACTTTCATGAATATAAAATGCTTTCATTCAAAAATTAGCTAAACACGTTGACACAATCTGGTATACTCCAATGCCATTGTCATATATATCAATGGATCCGGTCTCTTGTGATCCGTCGTCAATAAAATTATAGTAAATACACATATGTTCTTGCAAATAACCATTCAATCAGACTATGGTAACACAATATTTGAGAAACTCAATTGACCATGAAATGTAAATCCCTTGGGGTAATTCGGCACTCCTGTTTGATCCGTGACACCTGCTAGAGTGAGTGAGTGAGTGAGTTATTGTTTAACGCCGCTTCGGCAGTATTGCAGCCATTAGCGGCGAGACACCTGCTAGAATAAACACCTGCAATAGATAGACAACACGATTCATTGTCACGCCCGTGTAATTGTGTGTATATGTCGATATATGTGTATGTTCAAAACAGATTAGAATTTGCGTTACGGCAATTATGCGTGTGAATATTCAATCAATCAAGATCAAGGTAATTTAGCTTGGAATAACATACTGGTAATTTCGGCTACATTCTGACGTTTCTCCCGTGACATGTGTTATATCATGATGGAGCTTGATTATTGTAGCCACGCCTACGTTAGTTTTATTCATGAGAACATACTTGGTAAATCCTTTCAATATTTCTATACACCTTCAGGTTACTAAATACAATCTTACATTATACGTAAGTAACATAATTGTTATAATTCATTTCAGGTTGTGAACCTGCAAAATATCAAACGTGCTGTTTAGAGATTTGGGCCACGCCCATCACGAGCCACAGTATCGATTGGTTATTGTTAGATCAATCAACTGACCAAGCTGTTCAGCGAAAAATCAAACGTGCTGTTTAGAGATTTTGGCCACGCCCATCACGAGCCCTAACATTGACGGATATCTTATACGATTGGTGAACAAAATTGTTAAATCTCTAGCTATCTTTGCTCATCACAACTGGCTTCTAATCAACTGCTCAATCTCCTCAACAACCTTTGTACATCAACCTATTCAGCTGTATAAACAACTCATCCTAATTTAGTGTAACAACAATGTTTGTATATGTTATCTTCCTCTCCATCACAGTATCACTTGCTTGTCAACGACACGACGTTAGTATCTATTTCGAAACGTCGCCTCTACAGAATAAAGAAATTTAATATCCAAAAACGTTTGCTATTGTTTATATATGTTTCATGCATGGAACTTTTCAGCCAAACTCAAGTGATAAAAAACTGAGACTTATGAATATGCTACTTGCAAGTTTCGAACTACTAATTGATTTTTATTTTGAATATGACTTATAAAACGTATGAAAGGATAAATAAGTATTTGATGTCAATAACTTATAATCCCAGCATATTAAGGTTTGATCTGGAAAGGTAAAGCAGAAACAAATATCAGAGATATATGTAACGGGATTACATAATTGATAAGACGACAAAGAGTCGTGCACGTGCAGTTATGTAGAATGATGCAATCTACTCACATTTTTGGCTTTCAATGTCATCTTGCCGTGAATATACAATCAGTTCATTCTACACAATGGACGGAAGCGCTTAACGATAAATACACGTTTGATAACAAGAAATTCCTCTCGCTGAATCAGAGGTGCCAGGCTAATTAGCGTGTCGCTGTGGTACGCTAACCCTGAGGCGTGACGGCCAGGCGTTCAACTGAAGATCGGTGCTCGGCGTTAATGAGTTAATTTAGAAAAATCCACTTAATTTACAAATATCAACTTAATTTAGATATATAAACTTAATTTACAAATATCAACTTAATTTACATATATAAACTTAATTTACAAAAATGGAGTTAATTACAAATATCCACTTAATTTACAAATATCAACTTAATTTACATATATCGACTTCATTTACAAATATCGAGTTAATTTACATATATGAAGTTAATTTACAAATATTAAGTTAATTTACAAATATCGAGTCAATTTACATATATGGAGTTAATTTACATATATCGAGTTAATTTACAAATATCGAGTCATTTTACGAATAACAAGTTAGTTTACAAATATCGAGAGGGTAACTCTGCTTGCTGGGACGATATGATTATATCGAGATATAGAGTCATCAGAGTTCAACACAATGGTGCTCGACTGTATTTGATAACACAATATATCAAGATTGTAGTACATGATCCGTTAAGATTGATTGAAGACGATAGAAATGGGCAAAAGAAAAAAGATATCTTAATTTTTCATATAAATCTATACTTGTACTTGATAAAGAAATGAATTTCAAATTGATTTAAGTGGTGACTGTAGAATATTTGTGTAGTTCAGTGTCCTTTTACTACAATATATACAATCAATATGTACAAAAGATTGTTCTGCTACAATTGGATAACTATGTTTAGTTTCCATACATCTTTTCCAGTTAATTAAAGTCATTAACAACAGGGGGTAACCCGGGTTAATCTGTCTAAGACACGATTATTAGTTGGCTCTTAACGAGACACTAATTAGGTTTTGGGCACTACTTGGTAGTTTACCCTGCTTCCCTTCAAAATGGATTTGACAGACTCAGACAGCAAGATCATGATTGGTTTTCTTTTATTTAGATACGTTGGCAACATAAAGGCTACGAACAGAATATTGTTTTCAACTAAATAGAGCTAAATAATATTTAATATTGACAAAGGTTATTTGCATTAGCTGTAAACATTCTAATTCATGGTCAAAGTTCAAAAACAGAATGCACTATATTTGCTGGTACCTGGTGCATCGACTTTTAAAAGTTTCAAATAAATTTAGAAAAATGGTCCCAAAGCATGAAAAGGAATTCGAAGGGACATTTTATCAAAAATTTATCAGCTTAACATTGTTGCCAAACATGGCATTCATGTCATATGAAATTTCACCGAGAACATTCCTTTCATTATTAAGTCATTTTACGAATATTTGTTTCAGTTCGGTATCGTATTTTAAAGTTTTGAATATGTACGCAATGGATACTTTTCACTTCTTTTAATCCACTTATTAATTCTTCAGCTTCATGTAGATAACAGATAACAGAAATATATTTGTCTAAATCATGTCCTGAGCGCTTGAATGTATAGTATAAAGGTTAAAGTATTTTAATCAATTTCAAAATAGATATGCAGAATTATAATCATGACCTAAAACTTATGATTTCAGTTGTGTATATCAAAATGATTCTAAATGTCCCAAAACACATTATGAATAGTCCTTGAACAATAATATATCCGTACTTGAACTACTGGAAGTAATGTGTCACTAATACCGAACATGCTTTCAGAGGTGAGGTGAGGTAAGTTAGGGTTTAATGCCGCTTTCAAGAGTATTTCACTTATATCGCGGCTGCTAGTATTACGGCAGGGAGAAAGTCCGCAACACCATGTGGCTTTGCATTGCGGTGAAACAAGCAGCAGCTGGAACTAGCTGAAATTCAGTGAAGCATTGCATCCAAACCTTGCTGCATGTAGAACAATTCTCTACTGCAGACAAATTTGCCATGCCCCTGGCGAGATTCGAACCCCGGACCTCTTGATCCGAAGCCCATGCTTTCCGATGATAAGTTCTTAGCAACTACCGCATAACTCGTTAGAATATATGACGTAACAATCAAATTAATACGCATTGATGCAAAAAGTTCTATGACAGGTACAAGTTATTATTAAGAAAAATACCATGTGTTCTTTATATAGATCTTATTGAAGTAATGCAGTACATGCAGATTATGTGACTACAGTGTATGGTGTATGATATATGGCATATGACCTTATTTATTATTGGGAGTAATGGGAGTAAAATAGTGCATGCGAACATGGTATAACAGCAATAATGTACAGGCAGATAATGTGACTCAGTGAATACGATGTCGAGATATTTGCCTGGTTGTCTTGATGTTGTGGTCTCCTTTCTCTTTATCATGGTATGGGTAATGCACGAGTCAACCTTATCCTTTCCACTTGATCTGTCAGAACTTGGGTTTGAATTAAATTAAATAACAAGTTCACAGTTCAAAGAGCAGGCATGAAATTTGTACTGAAAACAACCCTTCATACTTTGACAAAGTGCATCACACATTTTAGGGCCATGATGATTTAAACTTCCCTGTCCACATGTCAGCAAGATATAATGTGATAGTGCACAACCAGAGAGTATCTCTGGAATCACGGTAGCACTATTTCTCTTCAAAGAGGTTGCGAATCAACAGTAACCTGTATTCACAAATCAAAACAACACTATGTTTTCAATGACAGTCTGCATATCATCTGAAAGTTTACAGGGAATTTTTAATAATATTGCTAAAACATTGAAATAAATCCAACATTCCTTTAACAAAGAGGAAATCTATTGATTTGTATTGTTATTCCATTTTGCTTTCATATTTTAATTAAATATGAATAGTTCTGAATAAGTTCCAGATATTTATCTAAAGGTTGCAAAAACAAATTTCTTTATGGAACATGCTATCAAAAACCTTGAGAATCTAAATCAGAAGAAACTTGTTTCAAAACAAGGCAAAAATGAGCCAAGAATGAGTTATGTTACAGTTTACAAAATAACAAACAATTAGTAATTATTTTCAATTTCATTTTAAATACACATTGATGACATAATAAATTAAGATTGTAGTTGCTCTTTCATCAAGGACAATTGAAGACACTACAGACATTAGATATCTACAACCATACTACATCTACAGTAAATTCTTTTTCTCGTATAGACACACTCTTTCACGTTTATGGGACACTATTGTAACAGCCTTTTACACTTATTTCCAGTCTTAAATTTATTGAATGCCATCTCTGGCAACTGGGTCATACTCACCAAAGCGTTGTAATTGTTTATTTATCACAGCTAAAACTACAATTTGTGCTCAAACATAGTATTGCAATCAATACATCACTACAAATAAGATTGATTTTTAGAAATGTCTGCATCAGAGTGATAACTATTTAATAGAATATCCCTTCCTTTTCATGCCTCGTCTAAATTTAATGTTAAAGACTTTTGAATTCATTGTACAAAATATGATACTTTAAATCTACTGTTAAAGACTTTTAAATTCGATGTGCCAAATACAATACTGATACAATACACGTTCGTTTTTGTCAACTGTGATAAAATGACAATGTTTAAAGTTAATATTTAAATCAAATGACAATGTTAAATCTTATTTTAGCTCAATTAAATGTAAATAACATCCACCTCGTGAACAAGTGCTTATTGTTGCCAATTTATCTTTTATAAAAAAGCAATTGTGATCTTGTTTATATCAATCAATAATGAAAAGCTTTCAGAAGAACACGTCTACACACGTAGTGTAGTGTGTTTTTTCCTTGAGTTAAAGAATGACACCATCTTTATCTTCTCCATCTTTATTTTGGGAGTGTCCTCGTGTTTGTCTCGTGTGTGAGGGGAAGAGAGAGAGAGAGAGAGAGAGAGAGAGAGAGAGAGAGAGAGAGAGAGAGAGAGAGAGAGAGAGAGAGAGAAAGAAAAAGAGAGAGAGAGAGAAAGAGAGAGAGTGTGTGAGAGAGAGAGAGAGAGAGAGAGAGAGAGAGAGAGAGAGAGAGAGAGAGAGAGAGAGAGAGAGAGAGAGAGAGAGGTTTATGTTTATGAGAGAGAGAACCTTTTGGAACCTTTATGCCAAAATATCCATTTTGAAATGTTAACGATCAATTATTCAAATTCCAAATTGATTGCAAATATTTTGCTAACAAATGAGCTTTTGTTCCTTTTATAACTTTTTAATAACCTCTAATAAGTTTAAAGAGAGTCTAGTTTACAATTATAAAGCCATCTGAATTTCTAATCCAACCCAAATTAACAATTTCAATCATAGGATAAAGAAACAATTCAATTTGACAGCTATAGAAGGAAAGTTAAACAACAATGAGATATTCAATAGAATATATTTCTTTTAAATAACTCATATAAATGTCGACATCTGGTAAACTACTCAAAGCGATCATGGGTTGTGGTTAAAAATAGTTGTATTGAGCTCGATAATGTTATCACTTGAATCGTATACAAGTCCACAAGAGCACTGCGTACATTAACAGACAAGTCCACAAGAGCACTGCTTACATTACCAGACAAGTCCACAAGAGCGCTGCTTACATTTACAGACAGAACTGCCTCTTTAAGAAGACCGAGGCATCAGAATGAAGTTTGCAGTTATGCTGTGTGTTGTAATGGCCCAGACAGGAACATCATCTTTAATTGGAAGCTGGCCAAGGTCCACATTGAAGATCAGATGTGCAGTTGGGTGTAGTGCTGACTGTACACTTGATAGCGCTCTGTCAGAGGAGTTGGAGAGAAGGGGTAAGAGCCATGCTAAGGCTCTAAAACAAAAATCCTCATTCCTCATTATTAGTAGGGGGAAAACTGATAACCCGACGAGGGTCGTGATCCTAGGTTCCTTGACTTCTAACACTACAAAGAGGATTGGAATCAACATTTCTGATTTTTTTCAAGCCTTCGACTTTGACAGAGATACAAATACATTGTTCTGGGCGACATATTCCTACATTAAAAAACAAACTTTCGGACAAATGGAGGCAAAGCTCTTACACAAAACACGGGACACAACTACATAAAAAATATACAAAGATAAACTGTATTATACGTCTGCTATTGGAAAAGGCAAAAGCAAACGAAATACCATAGAGACACTGTCAAAAGAAAATGATGGCAAAGAACATACTTGGTACCGATGTCCCAAACATCGAAAAACAATTGGCGATATAAATTTTGACGGGGATCTCATGTGTTGGATTGAGAGAAATTACAAACAATCAAACATCCTTTGTGTTCAACTGCCCTCGAAGGACGCAACAGTGGTAAAAGCATTTAAAGGTGATATGGTGCGTTTGTCTGTTTTCCGATTTCCAAATACAACCCTATTAACATGGAGCTCTTTTGAAAGCGGAACATGGCTGCATGTAAGCTTCCTTGATAAAATGAATGGCAAGGAAATGTGTAAAGGAAGTATCAGTATGAAACGAAACTATATTCAATCACTAGTTTTGCTAAATTTTGATGTTTATTATTCATATCATTCAAATATAGTAGAAACAGTTGAAATCAACAAAAACTGTAATTTTGGGAAACAAATTCTTTTCCGTAAATATCCAGTGCCATTTATTAATAAGCACGTTTATCTTGATTTTATTGTTTTTTGAGTCCGCTGACTTTCTACGTTGGTGTTTGTTCTTGTCAACTACCAACACCCTGTCTCAGGGTAAAACGTATAGGCCCGCTCCACTTATATGCTCTGGATGCAAACCCCACCTAAACCTTGGCGACCATTGACCGCGCTTAAAAGGCGAGTTGGCAATTTCGAGATGGATCACAGCGGAAATTATACAGATTCCCGAAAAGATACATACAAAATTACCGCTCCTATTTTGATGAATGCAAATATCATTTTAGGATAAAATGTGTATGATCTGTTGTGATAAAATCAACCGGATAGCTAACTTGGACTTGGACATGATAACAATTGCCGATCGCTTGAGAAAGACCAAAAGCTAACTGCAGTTTAAAAGGCTCTCTGTGGTTGGTTGAAATTTTCTACAAACCATGGCAATAAAATGGTTTGATTGGTTGGATCAGAGGTCACAGCGTTAAGGTCTTATTTCGGTTTGCACACATGGTATCAAAATGGAGCGGAGTGTATACGTTTTACCCTAAGAACAGGATGAACTAACAAATGAATGAATAATTCGTCAAGTCTTAAAAAAGCATTTTGAAGTGAAATGTATAAAAAGAACAATATTTTCTGATATTAACATATACAACATTATGCTGTGGTGAAATGTGAAATGTCCTTGTCTTACTTAAAAATCAATAGTTTTGTTATTTGATTGTATCAATAAAGTCTAATTTATGTTATTCGGTATTTGTCAGTTTTCAGTGAAGTACTGTATAATGAAATACATTCATTTCCACAAGATGCCAAAACGTCAGTTATATCAGATTATTATTCGCCCGTGTATGATACTGTAGTTTAATATTAATGCGCCAATATTGAACTAGTGTAATACCACCGCACGTATGATGTCACAATAGTTTGCGGCTATGATGTCACAATGGGAGTAACATCGTCACAATGGTATCTGACTTCATAGTTTCAGAGCCGTGTCGGCTATTTCGCTGGATTATAGGTGGGCGAGTAATAGACAGAATACTAAATTTCCTTTTATTTAAAGGTTACATGTCGTAACCATGGTCACTTTCGGTATTAGTTGAAAAGCGGTTTCAATTTGACCACTACTCGACTTTAAATTATTTAGAAAAATAACCTTGGTGTATTGTTTAATCAAATAAATTGAAATATGAAATAAGAATTATCAAACATATTCAAAATGAAATTGAAAATAATGAATGTGTTTCAGTATTATTATTTTTTTTGCAATATAACCTGTATTAGTTAAGCAATTCTTAGATATCATTCTAACCAAGTGTTGTGTGATTTTTTCACTTAATTTTGTCATCTTACGTGCGTCAATGTATTTAATGGACCAATATTTCTGAGCACAAATTGTAAGAACTTTTCTTGTGGTAAATAAACAATTAAAAGGCCAATTTGATTTCTGTGACCCTTATATGAAAGCCACGCATTAGCCGGATCTACATTTCTTATCCTCCCCAGCCGATGAGTTTGTACACAGCAGCTTATGTCCGTGTCCTGGACAGAGGCGATTATAGGATTTATGGATGTGGTTTTGTTGACATTATTAGTGGCCACAGAATCTACAATGTATAATCGACATTGACCGGGAAATAGGTACATAACTTGTGTTGAAACATGAGATAATAACAATGCCATATACTTTGAACTGAGGGGCTGGATAGCGCAGTGGTTAGTGCGGTCGGCTTTGGATCAAGAGGTCCGGGATTCGAATCCCGTCAGGGGCACTTTGTCTGCAGTAGAGAACTGTTCTACATGCAGTAAGGTTTGGGTGCAATGCTACATTAAGTTTCAGCGTAGTACCATCCATGGTTCGCTAGTTCCAGCCATTGCTCGCAGGTTTCACTGCGATGCATAGGTACATTGCGTTGCGGGCTTTCTCCCTGCCGTAATACTAGCAGTGCGATGTAAGTTAAATACTCTTGAAAGCGGCGTTAAGCTCAAACTCACCTCACCTTACCCCACCTTACCCCACCTTACTTTGAAATGAAGATAAAATGATGTATCATTTTACAGACAATTGAGCTCTCAGCATGAACAACACACTTTCATTATACAGTGAGACCTCGTTTATCCACACAATTTGATTACAGTTGAAAATTGTGGGTTAAGCGAATCATAATTTGCATACAAATGCATAGAGAAGATTTGAAATAGTACTGTGCTGATGGCCGTGTTCCCCGACATACATTGTCTGGTTAAAGGAGTTCTGTCTGTATACCATTAAACTACTGCTATACCAGGTATTCTATTTGATTTTTGAAGTCACTAAATCGCGTACATCAACATGGAATCATCACTACTCCTGAAGGCCTCTCAAGAAGCAGCAAGCAGACGTTGGAGTTGGAACACTGGAAGAAAAGCAGAGTCGAGAAGGAAGGGGAAGAGAAAGTTGTGATAGGCATTCTGGTATTTGGTATTCTAATTGTGATTTTACGTATGATTTTCTGTGATCTGGTGTGGTCTGTGGTCTACACCTGAATCACTGGATACTCTACACGTGTATAGTAGGGTTACCCCTGAATCATACACTTCAAATGTATTACGTTCTTACATCTGAATCATACACTGCACGTGTATGGTAGGGTTACTCCTGAATCATACACTGCATGTTTATTGCAGAGTTACTCCAGAATTATACACTGCATGTGTATAGTAGGGTTACACCAGAATCATGCACTACATGTGTATAGTAGGGTTACACCAGAATCATACACTGCACGTGTATGGTAGGGTTACACCAGAATCATACACTACATGTGTATTGAAGGGTTACACCAGGGCCCGGATTCACATAACTTCTTAGAATTTTCTTAGTTTTATATTTAAGATTTCTTAAGAATTCTTAAATCTAAGATAAATCTTAATTTGCTTCTTAAGTCCATTTAAGAGAAATTCTTAGCAGTAAAACTATAAATATTCTAAGAATTAACTAAGAAGAAATCAACTTGCATTGTGGGAAGGGTAGTACTGAAAAAGTTTTTTTAGTGGTTGTTTTATGACGTTTTTGAAATCCCCTTATCTATTTATAGTAACAGATGTACGCTCTCCTCAGAATGAGGTAAGAACATTGCATCTGTCTGCACGAAGAGAACAGTGTGGATCAATTGTAATAAATAATATTAAATATGTTGATGAAACAACAGCAAAACATGTTTGAAGGTGGATTACTGAAGTAAAATGAAGATACCAAAACTTACCAACTTTTCTTCCTGTCATGATAATTGCTGAATGAAAGGTAAAATGACCCCTGACACGCATCTCTTTCGTACATTAATTTAAGTTTTTATTTCAATCAATTAATCGGTAACCAAGATCCTCTCGACTCAAAGTAGATCTAACTAGAATTTTCAAGAGAAATACAATCAGAAATATTTTCACTAATTAGATTCATATTTATATACATATACATTATCTCAATGCCTTGAAATTAAGTAATTTTATTTTTAATTAATGTAAACACAACAATATATTTTTCAGTTTTAAAATTCAAAAGTGAAAGAGAGATAAAGTCAATAAAATTATTTAGAATTAACTATAAAAAAACCTTTGTACTAAGAACACATACATTTATTTGAATTTTGGTATTTCAATATTTAATAAAAACTTGTAGATTTGAATCCATAAGGTTCCAATAAATGTATTATAACTGATATTGAATTGATAGTGAAAGTTTCACTAAATTTGTAAAGTTAAGTATAAAATTATACCTTTCACTTTTTATTAAAATTCATATTTCAAAATTCTTTGGATAAATTATAAATGTCAATATGTGAACTTTATTGGATTGTATTATATTGGTCCAAGATATATATACTCACAAATAATGTTTGGTTAAAAAACATTATCACCACATCTCTAAATATCACTTCACATCAAGTATCACACAAGTGTTGACAACAGATGACTTATGATTAAAATTTACTTAATTTCTTGTTGAAAATAAATTATCAAGACAATGTAGTTTTACGTACATATATACAATAAATGTGAAGATTATTCTTGATGAATCACGGATGGAGAAATAACTTGTCAAACTTGAAGGTGTTTTCAAAATTGTGTGTGTATGTATGTCTGCTGACAATATCATTACACATGATATACACAGACCTTGACTGTAAAGTAGAAGACATGAGGCAAGTGAATCTAAGCAAATAAATATTAATAAATCTCTTTTTCATGTTTTGCAAGTCCTGAATTTAGCTTAGATTATTTTTTTTCTTTAATAATTTTAAAGTTTCTAATCTTCACCAATCCAAATTGATCTTTTTAAAATACAACTGTTATAACCTAAAGTAAAAAAAAAAAAATCAATATATGGGTAGTTATACATTCACAGTTTATTTTTGGACAAATTTCAATTCATATTCAAACTTTTCAAAACATATATACAACAATTAGTATTTTGATGTATGTTTACAACTTTTTGACAGTATTTGGATTTCATATTTTTCATATATATTGCCTAATGACAAATACTTTGAAAATATTTTGCAAAAGGAACGATTAATGAATGTAACTTGGATACAAGTATAGTCACTAAGTATAACAGCAAAGCCAATGAGAAAAACTTGCATTTCTTTTTTTCAAAACAGATTTTGTCAGAAAGACAATGATATATTGAATGCAAACTAAATAAGTTAGTTACTTTTCCATGATAGTGGACACTTGACTGAGAAACTATTCTTTTGTATTAATTATACCTTGTTAACTGTATCACATCAATTCAGTTTAGGCATTCTTTTACAAATTTCTAATTTGCTGGTAAAGTCAAACCAAAATTATGATCTACATGTATGTCATATATCAAGTGGAAAAATAGCTAATAATTTCAAGATGAGTTGAGCATGTATCTGAATAAGATAAATGATATTAATGACCTTTGATACTTTTCATACCTTTGGATGTTTTGTTAATTTCTAATCAGAGCTATCTACCTATATGAATGAATGAATGAATGAATGTCTTTATTTCCTCCAAAATCAATCGAAGATTACAAAGATAAAACATCAATTAAGTATATACATGCACAGAGAATATTTACATAGAATATTTAAGACATTGCAATACAAATTACACAATCAAAAATAGGTCATCAAAGCATCCTTCATTTCAAATACATAATTGGAAAATGCACGTATGATAAATTTCCATGAACCGTCATTAAGTCCCGGGATGTCTAGTTTGGCACCACAAAACAGTGCAAGAGCATCATCATCATGTAACATTTCAATATTTACAAAGGTATCTACGTCAAGTTGGTCAAGTAATGCCATATAGAAAGTGTTTCGTTTATGCATAAAAAATTCGCAATGTAAAGTGATATGGGAATCATGGTCAAAACAGTGCTTTGAACAAAATGTACATTCCTTTGAGAATTTTGCTTTTGAGCCTAATTGAACAATAAGTTGTAGTTGGGCTTTATATTCCGGATATACATCTATTAAACGATAAAGTTTATGAACACACAGTGTTTGGTGGATAATATGAATATATTGATGAGTTAAGCAAATTAGGGAACCCCATTATCTGATTTATGAAATATAATTTGCAACATTTCAAATTTATAATCAGTTTGACACTTTTAGTTCAGCAAGTGAGTTAATTTCAAATGTATAAAAGGCTGATTTAGAATCCAAGTGATTTTTTCATAATATTTCAACCCTTTGAGAAAAAAAGCTTATTTTGTGGATTGTGAACACATTGTCACATTTGGAAACATAAAATAAATTATACACAAACAATTTTACCGATAGTTACATATTTAAAACATAATAAAAAGAAGTGACATGAACATTGATTTTTAAAATTGAAATTTCATTATGATTTGTTTTATATGTCTATGTATTTGAAAAAGAAATTAAATTAGTACGATGTTTGTATTATTTCACTTTTGTTAACAATAGTCATACAAGATCCCTTGATACATACATACATGCTTTGACATTGGAAATCTATTCACTTAATTATTTTGTAAGTTGTCAAATTCGTTTGACTTTATTGATACAGATTTTGACACTTCCGAAAGGGGGGTAACTCTAATCTGCCAATGCAGATTCATTCACTGCACCGAAGCAGAGTTTCGTGATTGTTATGACCTCTGTTGTCTAATGAATAAATCATATTAATCCTGTCAATGGTAATTATAATAGTGAGTAAATCTGTCAAACTCTCAGATATTTTGCAGTTTATTTTCATATGATAATTAGTCAAGGAACATTTACAAATAATTTTCAGCTTGAAGTGTTTTCAATGGCATGTGCATTGTTTATGCCAATGTATACAGCAGTCAGGCAAAAGAATTGAGAATGACATGTTTATATAATGATATTGTTTAGGTCTTGGCCCTGAAAACTTGTAGTTTCTCATTTGTCAACACTTGTTATTGCCAAAACGATTTCAAGTGACATTTCAATCACTTAAATATGCTAGATAAACTGTCGCATGTCCACAATGGATTTAAATGACTCTCAATTTGCAATTTGTTCATAAATGAACCTACAAAAGCAATGATAAGTTACCTGTGAGAAAGGCACAGTCTCTGCTGGCAGCCATTTTGTTTGATTTAAGAATTTTCTTAAGGAGTTAAGACACCTCATGAGGTCACTTAAAATTAAGAACAAAATTAAGAAAAAAAAATTATTTCTAAGAATTTCTTAAAAGTTAAGAACGTTGTTATGGAAACTAAGAATTCTTAGCGGATTTAAGAATTCTTAAGGTTTAAGAAAATTCTAAGAAGCTTTGTGAATCCGGGCCCATAATCATACACTGCATGTGTATTGTAGGGTTACACCAGAATCATACACTGCACGTGTATTGTAGGGTTACACCAGAATCATACAATGCACGTGTATTGTAGGATTACACCAAAATCATACACTGCATGTGTATAGTAGGGTTACACCAGAATCATACACTGCATGTGTAGTGTAGGGTTACACCAGAATCATACACTGCATGTGTATTGTAGGGTTACTCCAGAATCATACACTGCACATGCATTGTAGGTTTACCCCTGACTTACACTTCACGTGTGCTGAAAGGATTACACCTGAATCATACACTGTACACATATTGTAGGATTCCCCTGAATCATACACTGCATGTATATTGTAGGATTCCCCTGATTCATACACTGCATGTGTATCGTAGGGTTACCGCAGAATCATACACTGCACGTGTATTGAGGGATTACTCCAGAATCATAAACTGCACGTGTATTGAGGGATTACACCTGAATCATACACTACACGTAAATTGCAGGGTTACATCTGAATCATACAAGGCACGTGTATTGTAAGGTTACATCTAAATTATAAATTGCACGTGTAGTGCAGGGTTACCCCTGAATCATACAATGCACTGTTGTGTAAGGTTACATCTGAAGCATACACCTGCACACGTATTGTAGGGTTAACCTGAATCATACAGTGCACGTGTATTGGAGTATTAAATGTGAAACATGCACTGGGCGTTTATTGTAGGGTTACAAGTGAATTAGATATATTATATACTGCACGTGTATGTGGGACCTCCTCTTACGCATACACTACAACTGTTTTGTAGGGTTACACCGAAATCAAACACTGCACTTCAGGGAATTTGTATACCCACAATTTACTTCAACTCCTGATTGTGTGAGCAGCTTTCCATTCGTACCGCTGAAAGCTGGATACTCATCGCTATATATAGCTTGTATGTAAGGACATGATCTAAAATTTGATGACCGCTCCTCCGGCGCTGCCAACATTGCTCAATTAACAGCAATTATAATAACTGCTGGTTATGTGTTGGTAGCTATTTTAATTCAATTTCAGACATTTTTACAACTGTTTAACACAGATTACATAAGAAAATGCTTCTTTATATAGATTACAGTGTGCCATATTTTATACTTTTTGGATTGTATTCACAAAATTATCAAATGTCCTTTGAGGTATACGATTTTTGTCAATATAAATGTATGAACAAACCCATTAGTTGTATCTCCACTGTACATGGCCACACATTCTAAACAACCTCTGGTCCTTTGATAAAATACATCACAGTAGATGAAGTACGTAAGTCAAGCTGTAAGATTAGAATCAGATTGTCAGAAATAAGGAATGATCAAAGAGTTTGAGAATCAACTTGGACGTGGTTGAAATGTTACTATCACAAACTTCATGTTATATAACATCTCCACCAGCAAACAAAGTTAGTGTTGACAAACTACAAAAACACTGTGAGAACAGTGTTTTCTCAATCATTCAAATAAAATTCAAATCACTACCTTAGGATATTTTAACGATTTGTGTAAAGAAGCAATGATATTGATTAAACACATTTGTTAAGATACAGATTTTGATAAAAATGTTTGTAAAAGTGTTCTTAAAAATGAATTATGTCTGCTTTTGTTTAAAAATAATTTTTTAACAAATTATAACAAGTAATTTATAACAACATTTCAAAATTCAAAATAAAAAAGTAAAAGAAGCTTGAGAAAATTGTAGAGATACAACAGCTCATAAACAATTGATAAACGTTCAGGCCCGTAGCAACAGGGAGAAAAAAATTTTTGCTCTCAATTTCCAAAGTGTTTTTCAACCTGAAAGACATTGCAAATAACTACGTGAGAGAAAAAAATAATTTTCACTTATAGAAAATTCTGATAATGTACGTATCGTTTGCATATAAGTTACAAGTATCGTGTCTGACGTACCTAAATAGACAACACTGGCTCTATATACTTTGTAAGAAGTGAAGAAAATTCTGATAGTGCAATGAGAGTTCATACATAGTTCGACTTTTACGTTTGATGGCTTGTTCTGAACATTCTGAAATATAATTTCAAACGGACATGGGGTGTTGACCCCGTTACATCCCTTTACTTTTTTATAATATATGGGGCTGGATCGTCGACCTCATATTCGTTGTAATCGCTAGTTTCGACAATACAAGCCCCTGTGGTTGCCCAAGCTTCTGAAAACTTTAGATTGTTGACCCCATGTGACTTATGTGCCATATAACCGCACTGATTCGTGACGATGTATTGTACTGAAGAAAGGTGATTTGTCTTTTGGAATAAAAAGTTTTTTTAATGCTGAATTTTAAGTTTTTCTTCAGGCTTTTTTTTGAAGACTTGTCATAATCTAATACTGAAAAGTACAGACTTTTAGTCAGCAGTAAGAGAATACTTCTACATGTGTAAACAAATTTAAAATCAAATTAAATTTTGAATTTCTTCAATTATTATTTTTGATGAAACACAAGTGTTCATCGAGATATAAGACATATTTTATGTGAAAATTAAGAAATGTGCAAGAGGTTGTTTGAGAATATTGCAAGTATACAAGTATACAAGTACAAGTATTGCAATGTTTACCCAGCGTACCTTTAGAGTAAGTTTAGGTACATAATTGAATAATTCGTTTGTCATATTTCCATATACAGTCGAGCATCGTTGTCTTGATATTCATGGGACCATGAAACAATATCAACACATCCGAATATCGACCAATACACATCATTCTCATGTTGAAGAAAAGAAGCAAAACATACAGACACAACATCATTTATGAATGTAAATGCACCTTTCTGTACTCACATATTTCAAATATAATATATACAGATCTTGTGGTCATGTCAAGTAAATGTACAAAAGTTGAATGTATCATATTATCGAAACGACTCCACAGATAAGACAGGTTCACTAGATTGTTTAGACATCATAATTACCCCACTGACAAGTAAACCAATTGATGTCATTGAAAATACTAACACTCTAAAGTAAATTGATTTAATTTGACTTTTAACCTGTATTTCTCAAACTGAAATGCAGTAACCACGTAGTGATCGAATGCTGGTCACGTGGCTACTCAAACCTGTAATCGGAGAGGTGTTTCCTGAGTTGGATAATTTGTGCCAATTCAATTTTTTGAATGAATAACAATGTTTCAACCAACTTATTATCGGAGGAATGATGATTTTCAGATTCGAAGATATAATCCGAGGTAAAACTGACTTCGCTCAGAGCCATGACACTTGCAGCTTAATGAGCATTTACTATTATCTGCTAATCAGACTCTGATCAGTGCCGCACCGTGTGAACACGTGTGTTATATCTCCTTTGATGTGAATATCGAGTTAATTTACAAACATTGAGTTAATTTACAAATATCGAGTCAATTAACATATATTGCGTCAATTTACAAAGATGGAGTTGATTTACAAATATTGAGTTAATTTACATGTATCGAGTTAATTTACAAATATGGAGTTAATTTACATGTATCGAGTTAATTTTCAAATATTGAGTTAATTTACAAATATCGAGTTAATTTACAAATATCGATTTAAGAGGGTAACTTTGCTTGCTGGGACGAAATAATTATATCGAGATATCCGAAATATCGACAGAACTTACTAAATGTAAATGAGCTGAAGTTATAGCGAAATATTGAGTCATCAGAGTTCAACACAATGGTGCTCGACTGTATTTGATAACACAATATATCAAGATTGTAGTACATGATCCGTTACGATTGATTGAAGACGATACACATTGACAATAGAAAACGATATCTTAATTTTACCTATAAACTCATCCTTGTACCGAACTGAAACAAATGTTTGTTAACTGAATAAATAATGAAAAATAAATTTTCTAGGTGAAATTTCATATGACAGGAATGCCATGTTTGGCAACAACGTTAAGTTGATAAACATTTGATAAGTGTCCCTTCCTTTTCATGCTTTAGGACCATTTTTCTAACTTCATTTAAAACTTTTAAAATTCGATGCATTAGGTACCAGATATTACAGTGCATTCGGTTTTTGAACTTTGACCAAGAATTAGAATATGTATAGCTAATGCAAATAGCCTTTCTCAATATTAAATCTTAATTTAGCTCAATTAAGTTTAAACAATATTCTGTTCGTAGCCTTTTTGTTGCCAACGTATCTAAATAAAAGAACAACTCTTCTGCTTGCTGTCTGAGTCAGTCAAATCAGCCAGCATTCAAAAGTACAAGTCTACACATGACTGTGATGTTGTGTTTTCATCCCTTGAGTTAAAGAATGACACAATGTTTTTCTTCTCATGTTTCTCTGCCACACGTTTGGGAGTGTCCCCGTGTTTGTCTTTCTTCCTGTCAAACCCTCTCAATTCATCAAAACTGAGTAGATACTTGACCATATCTAAATGACCATTTATACAGGCGATGTGGAGAACCGTGTATCCTTCATCATCTATTGATACAAGGCTGGCATTGTGTTGTTTATGTAGAAAATCAACATTGTTTTTTTTATTAAACCATACAGCAACCTGGATAGGAGTTCTACCCTTCATTCCTCTGCATTCTATATCAAATATGTTTAATGAGGAGATATACTGTAACATAATATCCGGATAACGTTGACTAGCCAAATGAAGAATGTTGTTCTCAGAATTATCTAGTAGTTTACTGTCAGCCCCTCTTGCCATCAACAATTTAACAGTTGCTAAACTACCATAACGTACAGCTAGCATGAGTGGAGTTCTACCACCCCTTCCTCTACAGTCTATTTCAAATATTTGTAGTTGCATAATTAGCTTCACTCTGTCTACACGGTAACAGTGACACGCATAATGGAGAATGTTATTGTTAAATGTATCTACTGTTTTAACATTAACGCCACTTTTCATTAAGAACTTTGCAACTTCCACTCGACAAAAGTATATAGCTACCAGCAGAGGAGTTTTTCCATGTTTATCAAACACATTTTCATCATTGTAATCAACAACTGACAGATCAGGCCTTTGTTGCATAAGAATGTCAAATACAGCAACATGTTGATAATCAGCTGCAACCATAATAGCTGTCCTGTCGTAAGTATCCACACAGTTAATATCTACAGACCCCAGGGACATGAGTCTCTTCACCACATCTACATACCCACGCTTGCAGGCGTCGATTAAAGTTGTCATATCATCTGGAGCACATGTAGTCACGATAGAAGTCTTCTCATCTGTGGAGATACGTATTATCAAAACTTACTGTTCTGACTTTTGTGGTGTTATTTCACTTAGAAGGTCAAAGTTAGTCACAGTTCTAATCACCTTAGAAGACTTCTCATCTATGGAGATAAGTATTATCAAAACGAACCGTTTTGACTTTTGTGGTGTAATTTCATTTAGAAGGTCAAGGTTATATGCTACACGTTTGCCCCTAGCTAGCTAATACTCATTTCCAATAAAGATGTCACAACATCAGGAGGACAACAGTCATCGTCCCATCTGAGATGTCTCTTTTTCTAGGCAGCCTACTCAGGCCTTGAGTGTAGCGAACAACTCTCTGCTAACTATGTCTCATCACTGAATTCAGTAGAAGAATTAAGATGTAACAATACTTGGAACCAATTGATCATCTTATAATTAAGGATTCAGCCATTTAGCTGAATCCTTATTGAGATTGGCGTGTTTTATTATTATTTTTATTTACTCCTCTCCATTGTCCACGACTCATTATAGTTCTCTTATCAATTGACTACCTTTTGTCACGAAATGCAAATATTATTAAACGTGTTAATCAAGATATATTATTATATATTCTAAATTTCAATGAATTTGTTAACAGAAACAAAAAATTATTGAATAGTTACAATGCCAAAAAGTGTTCCTGGCAGAGTAAGATCATTTCAATGTTACCCTGACCGTCTTTAATAAACTGGGTTCCCAGCATCCTTTTTATTTGTGTATATGGACTTAATTGCACAAACATGCCGTGATCCAGACATTACACCACCAACAAAACCTGGTTGAAGATTAATACATGTAAAGACAACATTACATCTATTTACTTATATAGAATATAGGCTTGTGGTACTTGACACTTAATACACTGACGGGCAAAAGAAAGTATATCACCCAGTTTTCAAAGTCAAATATCTCGAGTTTTCGACGTCATATTCAAAACCTGACTAGTTTGTGAAATTAGTCCCAAACATTAAATCAGTCAAACAAATACCTCTACACAGTTTTAAAATAATTTGTAATTTGAAATTTAAATTCGCCAAAATTAATTTTGATAAAATTATTGATTTTAATCGACATATACCACATGCTCTATGTGAAAATCAATGAATGTGCCTCGTCCTTCACACATTTACAATATTTTAAACATGGTAGGGGTCATGTTAATGTAAATTTCATTTCTTACCCCTGTCTACCTTTAAATAATGATATTTTAGTTAAACAATAAAACAGTCTCAAATGAAGTCACTCAAACTAGTGCCGAAAGGTGTTATTGCATCGTGCCATAATCAAATGCATCTCATTTCTTTGAAATATTGAATTAATTGAAAACAAGTGAGTGTTATGCCTTCTTTTGCCCGTCAATTTACAATATGGTGAGATAATTACCTGGTTGGTTTGATGTGGTTGTTTCCTTTTTCTTGACCGCGGAAGTGGTATCAGTATGTGAATGAACTGAACATCTCAACTGAACATCATCAAAATTATACTCATAACAACATTTGATGCTTTGACAAAGTACATAGCACATTTTCGGACCAAGGGGCTGAATAATTTTCTGTGCACATGTTAGCAAGGTAATATTTAGTAGCACAAAACTGAAGAGCAACATTAGAATCATGGCGATTTATTTTTGAAGAGGCTGTACATACAGAGTGGATTGTATTAACAACTTAAACATTGTCTAAACAGCCAGCTTCCAAGA
Organism: Gibbula magus; assembly: GCA_936450465.1. Taxonomy (NCBI): domain Eukaryota; kingdom Metazoa; phylum Mollusca; class Gastropoda; order Trochida; family Trochidae; genus Gibbula; species Gibbula magus. The sequence continues at coordinate 7,336,250 of OW388302.1, forward strand.
ATATGACTTTTGCAAAGCTTTTATCTGAACATGATTGTTATTGATTTACCTATAATTATGAATAATTTCATGATATAGTCAGAACGATGTAATTTTTGTTAAAAATCTGCCTTTTAATTTATCATCCAGAAACTACAATTTTTTTAAATGTCTGATTTATATGGTTCAAAAAGTTGTCAGAAATTACAAATCGTTAGCTAAACGAGTCATATTATCAATTTATATGTTATATATACATGTAGCATTAGTATTTGACGTAATAGGTATTAAAACGTTTTCTTATAGCACCTATTAAACATTTCCAAAACAATTTATCTTTTTGTAAACCAATATTGTGTAGTTTCCAAAAATATATTTATTGCAAGCCAACCGCAGCGCACTGTCTGTTTCATGATGATCATCAGAGCAGTATATTAAATCGACGACAGTTCAGTTTGGCAACAGTCAGTACTTCATGTTACATATGTAAGTCGAACAAAAACCATAATGTCCCTTTAAACAACATAGACTTATCTTTATCTGTGTCTGTTCACTGAATTTGACATCTTCACAACATCACGGGCGTAACGAAAATATTTCCAAATCTTCTCTCACCGCCTTTGACTTCAACCCTCGCATTTTCTGTGCTAAAATATTAGCATACTGCAGCCTAATCGAATAGGCCAATCAGAAGACTGCTTGCAAATTGAACTTCCACGGCAGTAACTTGATGAGTTTGCAGCGATACGTAAACGGAGACAATTTTTTTTCTAAATCTTTCCATGTATTTAGCCTACTCTCTCATGTGTTCTGCGTCAAACCCCATCACAATGACTTGTAAATCCTCTTCAACTATATCGAACGTTGTATTTTTGAATTGGTACCGAATGTAAACGGCGATTTCATTGGCTGTATGTAAACAAGTGGTAAGGGGCGTAATTTGTGATCTTCTGCTATTGTTGAAGGCAAGTATAAAACGGGTAGAGTGGTCTCGATATGTTTCCACCTTGCCCTGGTAAGATGGGAGGTTGAATACAACAATATTACATCAACGAGTATGTCTATGAAATAAAATTGATAATTTTTAAACCTGTTTGTGTTTGTTTATTTGGTAAGTACTTCATAATGACTTGTCTAACTTCTTGGTCAGTGGCAGTTTGAAAGCTTAGCACCTCTTCTAGTGCTTTAGCATTGCTATTGGGGGACTGATGCATCTGACACTTCAAAATTCACACATATAATCCTAATCTGGTCTGAGAAAAATAGAGGTTGCCTTATTCTGAATAGTTACAGTCCGGGTAGATGCATGACTTTCAAGAATGTCAGAAACATACTTTTCGTCATGTTCATAGCAATCATCAAGGCAAGAACAGTTTCGGTTTTGAAAAATCATTTGAAGGTCAGACTTTAACTCTATCTTATTTATTTGTTTCCATTTGAGAAATGATATTTCCCGTTTTGTTCTGTTGGGCACACTAAACCTGGCAGTAGCCGCAATGGCACAGTGTTTAAACCCACAGAATGATCCATGCGCACATTTCGTATATCAAGTTCGTTGTTTCTCGTGATAATAAGATCTTAAGTATGACATAGGTTGGTTTACCAACATGCTGCACTAGATCATATGTTTACCGTCCATATGACGAGAGAGCTGACATCAGTGATGAAATTATCACTTTCCTGTCGATTGCAGAGAGTGTTATTCTTCCTGGGGGTCTGTGCACACCAGAGGCAATCAGAGTTTGATCTCAAGATTGTAACTTGACAGTTAACATTTCGAAAGAGATGTAGGTATGCTGTGGTTCCACAAAATAGCACTTAAATGAGCCATCGTAAATTATAGCTACACCTCGCCTCGTCGATTGGTCCTTGGTACATGGAAGTATTTATATCCCGGTTTTGTCATGTTGGAGATCACAAGACTGTCAGTATCTCCTTCCCGCTACCATGTATCTGTCATCACAAGAACATCAAGCTTGTTGTCAAGAATAAGGTCTCTTATGGAATCTGTTTTGTCAGAACACAGCTGTATCATACAGTCCATCTGTCGTGTAGGGATAACAATGAATCTATGAGTGTGCAAGCAGCTTTCTACGCTTATCACTTAAAGTTTGTTACGTATCGCTATATATATCTTTATGAAGTGACATTTTAAAGGATCGCTCACTTTGACAACTGTTTTAACAATGTTTGCCTGAGGAAAATGTTTTATAAGATCATTGATATTCGATTATAACCATGTAAATTGTAATGGACAATAGTTTACACTTTCTGCACATCACATGTTTTTTGTGATAAAAACTATCAAATATCATTTTTGTGATAAGCCTGTGGTCGAAGTTTTATCATTATATCATAATGGTTTTATCTCAACTCTGCATGATCACATACATGTATATAATCTAAACAGTATTTAGTCCTATGACGAAGTACATCAGACATCTTGACTAAATCGTTATATTTTTATGGTTTTATCTCAACTATACATGACCAAATCTATAATCTACACAGTATTTTGTCCTTTGATGAAGTACATGAGACATCTCGACTGAATCGTTTCTTGTATACAAGCTAGATCGATAACAGAAGCAGATTGGTAGAGGTCAAAAGAGCCCAAGAATCAACTACGATATGTTACACTCTTAAACTTCAATTAACAACTGCACAACCAAACAAATTTAATGTTAACAAAATACAACATCATTTTCCTCATGTTTTGTAATTTTCAATCATTTAAAAAACTCAAATCAATACCTGATAATATTCATTCGATTTGTGTGAAGAAGCAAAAATATTTGATAAACATTTTACAAGTTTGTTGAAAAAACAAGTTTGTGTAATATCTTTTTTAAAGTGTTAATCAATATGAAATATGTCTGCATTTGTTTTATATGATTCTGTATGATTTATGACATCATCTCACAATTCAAGTCAGAAATCTTCGAGAGATAAAAAAAACTTGATTAATGATTACGATACAAATGTAAAGTTATTATGCTTGAGGTATGAAATGTCCCCCAGTGTCAAACATGCGTCTGTCTGTCCATGATGACTTTTCCAACTTCTCCTGCCCAGCAGACATGACTGTACTGGGCCGGCACTGGTTTTGAACTGGCTAACGTTGAAAGTTTTATAAATATCATGGGAGAAATTCTTATTTTTGCAATCAAATAAAAGTATCCAAGATAATATCGATGACAATAATGTATCCTCTGTAAACATAACAAAAAGACAGAACACTCAACCTCATGATGGGTATACGATCTACAATATTTCACAGTAATGTATGCCTGAAGTACGAGTTAATTGTGGGATTTTACTCAACACCCTAACAGTGAGGCACCAACACATAATACTTATCTAAGGCAAATTGAACATTCAGAACCCGCCTTATAGATGTTAGATGCACAGATCGCAGGGTATTAAAAATACATGGCAATAAGATAGAAAATAGTTAATATTATGTATAAGACCACACAAACATAAAACAGATTCTTGTATTTTTATAGGACGACCCTTTTACAAGATTTGTATAAAAAATTTTTTTTTTTTTACTGAAACCATGTTAGTTAACAGTCTGCTATTCCTCTTTATATTAGACTATCCTGTATGACAATGGGTTGGCTAATAACTGATTGATAAATGTTCCTTTTATGTCATACTTTAATCCGATTCATTTACATCATAAATTAAATTTTATATTCATAGCATGTTTAAGTGCACTTTACACTTTTTTCTCAACTGTGATCATGAATTGTAAGAGTAAATGTCAGTTATCTATGTTGATGTTTCAAACCTTAATTCAGTTCAGAAATGTAAACAATATTCTCCTCGTGGAATAGTCTTTGTTGCCAACTTATTTAGTATAGAGAAAAAAATCAACAGTATTCTGTTTCTATCAGTCTATAATTAACAATCTTATCGTCTACACATTATTGTGGTGGTGTGTCTTTCCCCATGAGTTGAAGAATGACACAATGTATTTTCTGTTACTTTTCTCTGCCACACGCAGAGGAGTATCCCCATTTTTGTCCCTCCTCCTCTCAAACCCTCTCAATACATCTAAATTGAGTAGACACTTGACCTAAATGACTATGTTTACAGGCGACGTGGAGAACAGTGAATCTTTTATTATCCATTGATACCAGACTGGCATGGTGTTGTTTTTAGAAAATCAACAATGGGCTTTCAATTGGACCAGCAACCGATTGCGGCAACCAGCAGAGGAGTTATGCCATCCATGCCTCTACGTTCTATATTAAATATATTCAGTGACAAAACATACTTTATAATAATATCCAGCTGACGTTGATAAGCCAGAAGGAGTATGTTGTCATAATTATCTACTACAGTACGTCAGGGTATTCCGGATCACTTCAATTTATATTTACACATAGAATCTCTAAATCTCTATATATTTCGACGCTTAATGGCTTAATTTAAAGCTTGTTCACTGCTCTTCACGATGACTGTTAAGTTTTATTTTATGTGAACTGGAAGTTTACCTTCGCGCCCTGTAACGAGGATACCTATCATAGTAGTCGGCAGTCGTTGTCACTTCAGGAAAAGGTAACTCATTCGAGACGGCCCGTCTCTAGCAACAAGTAAATACACTTGCCAAATGTTTATAATCCTTTGCATACATAAACATTTCACCTGTAAATTGCAATGCAAATCATTTTTATATCTGCCATATTTTTAAAGAAATAAGCAATTTGTGGGAGCACGTGGTTATGGCAGTTCAGGATCACCAGAATAGGGATCGTCTCGACAAATATGATTAATGATGAAATAACTAAATTATATTTACTTTGATACAATTTTTTTATTTTCTTAAACATATACATACTTTATTGTCTATTGAGGATGCGATTTACCCGGAAATTATACCTATAAAGATACCTACAATTGATGTCTCATTAATGATCGGTCTAATTGATTTTGGAAAGAAAAAAACTGAATAACACTTGAGAGGTTGATTGATATATAGTCATGTAAATCATAAGGATATATGTTTTCATATTATTTTTACTGAAAATCTCCTTAAATGGATACTGTACAAAAATACGTCACAGTGTACAGTTCAATGTGCAACATTCACTCTACGAGTTTGGAATGATCACTCAAGATACGTATAAGTAAAGTCCTGTAGTATACGTCCAAGTAACCAAGTTATCTGTAAGTTAATGATGAACCAGAAACACTACGTGTCATAAATATTTATTTACGTTTGTATTAAAGGATAGATGAAATGCATTTTTCTCAAGAATGACAGATGATTACCTCTACGTATATTGTGTATCGGAATCAATTGAGCATAAAATCTAGACAATATACACTTGCAATTGATAATTAAGACGATTTTTATTCACCCATTTTAACACTCCCGCAATTTGTTCCGCGAATCCTTTTGAAAATGCTCACTGAGGCGTGACTGTGATAAGCGACAGGCGGGGCTAGTAGATAGCTACTCCGCCGGTGTCTGGTTAATTAATTAATGATGATTTTCACTGCCGCTAAATGAATTTATGAGTTGTATAACATCACCAAAAAGACATGTTTATGTAATAATTGTGTAATTGTCATCTGCGGAATTACTTAATTGGATATCTAAACATTCGATATATGGGAAATTTAAGTTGGTTTATTGAAGATTTCTTTGTGAAATTAACAATCAAAATGTTGCGAAATTACATTGAATTGTTGAGTATCGCCGAAAATCAAATTCCTCCACATACGTCACAGAAGTCATCCCTTCACGGGTCACACCCCCGCAGACTTTAATTCTGGTCGCTGGGGCTAAATCAGGTGTTTTTTTAAAAAGCCGTATATAAGTAATTTATGGACCGATTTCAGAAATTAAAAATCGAGCAATTGTCAAATTGACATCCCCTTTTAATGAATCCGATTTGGACCATATGTCATTTCATCTATCCTTTAATAAACACGGATTTTTCAAACAGAAGTACATAAACACCAAGCGAAAGCATACTTTAGATTAAAAAACAACATCTACTTTCATCGTTTGTTCAAAACGTCTTGCCATGATTCTGTATAGTGTTATGTTCACGTTGGTATTGCAAACAACTCAGTGGCCATGGGGGGACATGCAAACAGAGCCCACAGAAGGCCAACAGAATAAAACAAAAGTATAAGGCAGATCAAGCAAAGTCTCCATCTACTCCAAGACATCACAGAGTTAGAAGAGCTCTATATGCAGTCAGGCACAACAAGGTATCCATCCGAAAAGCAGCTGAAATAGATTGGTCGAGGCGCAACATTCGAAGCATAGTGACTGAAATATTGTGCATTTGTTTTAGAATATCTTTTTTATTTATTACAACCCAAACTTCAAAATCTAAAGATAAAAGAAGTTTGTAAAAGACTGTAGAGTTATAACAGCTTGAAAACGAATGATAAAAGTTAATAGCCTATCTACATAAATGCTTATGGCATACGTAACTTTTGACAATGTTTATAACAAATATTTTAACTACTCGGAAACAACTTATCAAAATTGTTCCTGTATTCTTATCATTCAAATGAATCCTTAAACAGCATTTTTCTGATACAATTCAATGTGCTTTTGGTATGGTGTCTGACATGCATTTGTGGGTCCGTCAGTGACTTTTTAAATTGTTTCTCAGAACAAAACGTAAAAGAAAACTGAAATGTTATGTACCTGCTCCTTGAACAATGACGAGTATATAAAAACTTAACTCAAGGTAATAATGGTTGATACCCCTAATAGTTAAAGGAATGAAATGTTATATAAACAACATTACGTGTCAGAATAGGTAAAGAAATTATGTAACATGTTACTACTGGATGTCTTTTTGTGAATAGTGTCCTTGACCTATTGCTATTTCTCCACTCGTACTTTAAAATACCAAAGAAAGGGGAATATAAGAACAATGAAATTTATTCAAACGAGTTCATTCCTTGTGTCTTGAGATCTTGGCATTGGTATATTGTTACAGTGTTTGGGTGTTCTCAATTTGGTTCTAATAAATAATGAAAAGTGCACTTGAAAGCAAATTCTTCTGAACCCAAATATACACAAAATCTTTCATGGAGTCTCATTCTCACACAATACATACATGGCAAGTATTGTATAGTTCACATCGTGTGGTTTGTGCCATTTTATTTCGAAAATACCACAATATTAATTGTCCATGCATTTAATTGGCTAAAATCCATTTTCTATTTAGGGGTGTCAACCATTTTTACCATGAGTATATATTATTGTAGATTCTGTAGCCACTGATGAATTCTTCATAGCCACATCTGTAAAGCCTTATGTCGTTTTCACTAAGATACGAAAAGTAAAAGAGAGCTACTGTGTGCAGACCCTTTGCTAGATGATCATTATAACTGTAGATTTGGTAAAGCTATGGCCTCCTATGGGGTCACACCTTTAAAACCCAAATTTGCAAAGACGGTTTAAATGTTTATTTATTACACACAAGAGTAAACTGTTACACTTTGTGCTAAGAAATATTGGTGCATTCAATTAATAACTGCACATAAGATGAAAAAAGGTAAGTGACAAAAACAAAGCAAAACCTGTTTGAAGTAATAACTAAGAAAACGAATTTACAGTTACAGTTTACAAATAAAATAACAACAACAAACAATTAGTCATTATTTTCAATTTCATTTTGCATATATATATATATATATATATATATATATATATATATATTGAAATAGGTATGTGGTTTCAAACGTGGAGAAGTGTATAAGTCATTTTTTTAAAATTCACTGAAGACATATATCAACTTTCATAATCAATACTTTATATTCCGATATGCATATTTCTGCTTCTTGTTTCGAAGCTTCATCGGGGAATAATTGCTTGAAGCATACCAGTAGTTTTATACATGTACAAATGATCTGTCTTGGCAACACAAGTTGCTAATAACGTCAAAGTAATCAACAAGCGTCATTGAGAGTTATCCCCACTATAATCAGATTGGTCTTAATTGGCCGTGATAAGATTAGGGATTATGGTGTTAACTGCTGTTTAATGAAGGGGAAAATTTTGAAATGAAATACTATTCTTTTGTTACTAATTGTGTCGTAATGTCACCTCCATTACTGTATATTTCGTAAAAAGGAAATATTTTAAATGTACCTTTACTACAATGAAATATATGTTTGCTAACTTTTAAGTGTCTTAAATTTTCATCTCTTATTTGCTGTTTGTGCACTGTAACTCTTTTTTGAAGATTATTAGTTTGTCCAATGTATGTGAGATCACAATTTTCACAAGAAATGACATAAATCACGTTTTCGATTTGCATGACATATTACATGGAAGTCTTTGCCATGTTCAAAAGTAACTGAAGAACCCTCCTTGAGATAGGGACACGTTCCACATCTTTTATCCAAAAATTTTTGACACTTGGAAAATTGTGGTTGTTTGTAAATTTTGCACATGTCAGTATCTTTTTCAGGTTTTTGGGTTGACGCCTACTTTTTTTAATGTTAGTTTTCTTTAGCATTTGTGCGAGACGGTCATCTTGTCTCATAATGTCTAAATTGCTCTGTAATTTCGGGAAGACTTCCATGTTGTTTGGGTTATATGTCGTTACAAAGGCTAGGACATGTTTATCTTGTTGTTTATCCTTTGGTGTTCTAAGTGACATAATGTCTAGGTTTAGGGCCTTTTTATGCCTTGGTGTATAAGTTGTTTTGGATAACCCCTCTCAATTAATGAATCTTCTAATTCTTTGAGTCGTAGTTTTCTTAGATCTTCATTCGTATTTATAGTACAAATTCTTCGTGCTAATGAGTATGGGAGGTTGACCTTAGTGTGACGTTCATGGGAACTCTTAAAGTGTAGATATTGTTTTGTATCCGTTTATGGTAGATATTAGTGATAATACTTGTCCCTTCTTTTTTATCAATGTGTCTAGAAATGGGAGTTCCTGATCGTTTGTGTCCATTGTGAATTTAATTTTAGGATGTAGGCTTTGTAGGGATTTTACAATTTCTTTTATGTCTCCATTTTTGTTTTCCCAAAATATAAAGCAATCGTCTAGATATCGTTTCCATTGGGCACGGAAATTATCTGCAAATGTTTTACCATAACTGGTTTCGAAATCTGAGTAGAGTCTTTCTTCTAAGAAGCATAAACTGGCGCAAATTTTGTTCCCATGGCTGTCCACATTATCTGAATGAATGATGTGTCATTAAAGTTGAATGTATTGTTTTCAAGGATATACTGGACAGAATCTATTATGAAATTTTTCTTAAATTTTTGGTTACGGGCTAAGGATTCTTGTTTTCTATCATCTTCAATAGTTTCACTTTCATTGAAAAAGAATTCTGTAAACCTCATTTTCTTACTAAATTCTTTAAAGTCTGTTTCTAATTCTTGGGGATTAGCTTTAGGTGTTGGGGTATATTTAAGACCTAGCTTTAGAATTTGTATCTGGCTCGGGGATAACTGAAGTGACGAAAGTTTGATTACCTTGGGAGTTGTTTTCTGTAGGTTTGATCCTGGGTCTGTGACCTTGTAATCCGTGGGCTCATCTCTTAAAAAATGGGGTTTCCCATTGTTTGTGTTTGTCTCGACATATGTTGTTTCAGAGTCATGACTAATGTCAGATCTTCTTTGTTCCTGTTGTTGGTTCATGTCTGTTTGGAATTGACTTCCTGTCTGGTTTTGTTGGTCATTTCTGTGATTCGGTGTCTGTTGTTGTTGTTGTTGTGGTTGATTATGGTGATGACGGCACGTTCTTCTCCGGTCTTCCTTCCTTGATTTTGTTGCATTTGTTTCGGCTGTGTTGCATGCTGCTTTGGTCTTTGTTGTTGAACATGTCATGGATGTTGCTGATGTCTTCTATATTGTTGTCGCTGGTGTAGTCTATATTCTTGTGGCTGATATGGTCGATATTGTCGTTGTGGATGATGTTGTTGTGGGATTGGTGATAGTGGTGATTCCTTGGTATCATATGTTTTCCTGTGTTGTTTGTTCTCCTCTGTATTTTCTGCCAATTGGAGGTTTGTTCATTCCTAGTTCTCTCGGGGGAGGGAGCGCATCCAGATTTCCTTCTTCTGCCAGATTATTTTTTATTTTGATTCCTCTCGGCTAACATCTTTTGTCCAAAGTTCCTCGAGTTTTTCTTTCACGGAATCCTTGCTGACATCTGTTATCAGATTCAGCATTTGGTCGTCAATACGTGAATAGTCCTCCACATATTTGGTGTTTTGATGGAGAAGGTTATCACACTCCTCCTCCATCTGTCTCACCGCAATGTTCTTCCTGTCATCACTGCTAGTATTGATGGTATCTTGGTCCATCATGAATTTGGGTGGGATGAATGGTTCTTCCCCATTCATCTGGTCTTGCAGTACTTCTGCAGTACTTTTACACCGAATTGCATTGTATTACGCCTGTTTCCAGTCATTCAGGCGTCTAAACCACATTTTGGACATTGATCTTCGTTTGTTGAAGGCATTTTTTTCTTAAATTTGTTTGAAGTATCTTCCATATGTATTTTCAACATATTGCTTCAGTGTCCTCCAGGGTTTCCTTCAGCATGGTTGCTCTCTTCAATACCGATGTATTTGGTAATATTTGTCAATTGTTCTTGGATCTTCTTGATTTCCAGTTTTAGTTCATTCAAGGTATTGTTCCCGCTTGCTTCCAGATGTCTAATGGAGTTGATTATGAGCGTTGTATTAACCATCTTCAGTGTCTTTCAATGTCGAAAGTAATATATTGAAATAGGTATGTGGTATCAAACGTGGAAAGTTATCTTGGAAGTCTTTTGAAAATGGCAAAGACTTCCATGTTAAGAGTAATATGTCATGCAAATCGAAAAACGTGATTTATGTCATTTCTTGTGAAAATCTCACATACATTGGACAAACTAATAACCTTCAAAAAAGAGTTACAGTGCACAAACAGCAAATAAGAGATGAAAATTCAAGAAATTTAAATTTACTTTATATATATATATGTTTATATTATTGATAATAAATCAAGATTGTAGTTGCTCATTCATCAATATTTTAGTTCTTCAAGGTCAATTGAAGACAATACAGAAAATAGATATCTACAACCATACTACATGTACAGCAATTTCTTTTCTCGTCTAGACACATTCTTTAACGTTGATTGGACACTATGTAACAGAGTTTTACACTTATTTCCAGTCTTAAACTGCTTGAATACTCACCTGAGCGTTGTAAATGTTTATTTATCACAGGTAAAACTGTTACAATTTGTGCTCAGAAAAATGGACGCAGTCAATACATGACTGCACATACGACGTCAAAGAACAGAGCAATACCTAAATAGAGTGATGATTAGTAATGCCATATTTGGCAGCTGGATCAGATTGACAAACATTTGATAAAATGGCCCATCCTTTTCATGCTTCGTCTAAATTTACTGTTAAAGACTTGTAAATTCAATGAACCAAATACGATACTTCGTTTTTTCAATTGTGGCAGAACTGACAATGTTTAAAGTTAATATTAATATCAAATGGCAATGTTAAATCTTATATTAGCTCAATTAAATCGAAAGAACATCCTTCTCATGGGAAAGGGTTTATTGTTTCCAATTTATCTTATATAAAAAGGCAATTATGTTCTTGTTCTGTCAGTTAATGATGAAAAGCTTTCACAAGAACATGGCTTATAATGATTGTGGTGTTGTGTGTCTTTCCTTGAGTTAAAGAACGACACAATCTTTATCTTCTCATGTTTTTCTGCCACACGTTTTGGAGTGTCCCCTTGCTTGCCTTCCGTCCTCTCAAACCCTCACAATACATCAAAACTGAGTAGATACTTGACCATATCTAACCGATCATACCTACAGGCGATGTGGAGAACTATTTATCCTTCATCATCTGTTGATACCAGGCTGGCATTGTGTTGTTTATGTAGAAAATCAACAACGATGTTGTGATTAAACCTTGCAGCAATATGGAGAGGAGTTCCACAATTCATTCCTCTACATTCTATATCAAATATATTTAGTGACAAAGCATACTTTACCACAAGAACATGCTTAAGTTGGAAAGCCAATTGGAGAATGCTGTTGTCAGAATCATCTAATAGTTTACTATCAGCCCCTCTTGCTATCAACAGTTTCACAGTTGTTAATATACCATAACGCACAGCCATCATGAGTAAAGTTCTACCATCCTTTCCTCTACATTCTATTTAAAATATTTAAAGCGACAGAATTGGTGTCACCTCGTCAACGCGTTTACATTTACCCGCCTGATGGAGGATGTTATTATTAAATGTATCTGTTAATGTAACATGAGCACCAGTTGTCATTAGGAACTTTGCAACTTTCATTTGACAAAATCTTAGAGCTATCAACAAAGGAGTTGATCCATCATTTCCTTTACAATTAATATAAAAGATGTTTAGTGACAGGACGTACTTCACCATCTCTACATGGCCACCTTCACACGCCACATGGAGGATATTGTTGTCATTTTCATCTACTGCTCTTGTATCTGTCCCTCTCTCCTGCAGCAACTTTACAACCCCTATGTTACCATGCTCTACAGTTTTCAGCAAAGGGGTTCTACTGTACATTCCTTTGCATTCTATGTTCATCTTATGATCATCTAACAATACCTTAATAATGTAAGTGCTGCCACCTTCAGAAGCAAAATGTAACACAGTGTCATCATTAACAGCTGACAGATCAGGTTTTTCTTGCATAAGAATGTCAAATATATCCTCTTCATTCTTCTGGGCTGCTATCAAAAGAACTGTCTCGTCGAAATAGTTCAGTCCCCGATGACACGAGTTTCTTCACCTCTGCTTCATTACCATTCTTGCAGACATCAAATAAAGTTGTCACATCATCAGGAGGACAATTATTCGAAGTTCCTATCACAATAGAGGTCTTCTCATCTGAGGAGGTAAGTGCTTTCAATAATGACTACTAAAATAACATGTTGTGACTGTTGTATTGTAATTTATCAAAGTGTGGTTTTTGATAAAAGAAATAGTGTATGGTGTTTAGAGTCTATGTATGGTGCGTAGTGTTTGGTGTGTGGTGTATGATATGTAATGTTGTCAATGTAGATGGCCACAAAAACATTATGCACACCCCATTCCTATCACAATTAGTAATAATAGCTTCATTAGATTTATAGATCAGGACAAGCCCACGTAGCATCAGTAATAGAACAATAGCTATGGTAATAACAACAAAATGACAACGACATATTGCACTGGATCTGTGCATCTTTGTCCAATGTACAGACATATTTACACGTGACACTCTCTAAAACAATTGATAATTACCTGGATGGTTTGACAGTGTGATTTCTTTCTCTCTGGCATAGATTGAGTACCAGCAACACTAGAGTATACCTCTTCCTTTCTACTTGATCTATCAGAGCTCTTGTTTTATTTAATGATTTAACAAGATGACATCTCAACAAGACAGCGTCAAATTTAAAATCAAAATAACCTTTCCTGTTTTGACAAAGTACATCACGTATTTTAGGACTGTAAGGCAATTTGTGTGCAACTGTTTTCAAGAGAGTATTTGGTGGTACAAAACCGAAGAGCAATAGTAGAATAATGGCGACTGGTGTCTGAAGAGGCTGCAAATCAACAGTGAGCTGTATCCACACCTGAAACACAATCTCGTTTGGTTTAAATAACTCTGCTTTCAATGTAAAGCTTCACAGAAAATCGTGAATATCGTAATATTTTGTGAACTTTTGCAGTTTTTGGGGTATGCGTCTTTCAAAATCTTCTTGTTAATCACAGCAAGACATAAAGGGCTCATTTTAAAGCTGAATAACTGCACCACAATATGCTCTACCTCGATTTTTGAATTTCGTCCGAAAATTAAATTAACTGCACTTGAATATCGTCCTTTTTTAAATGTTCATATTTCGGCTCGATGTTCAAAGGGACATATCTCTCTCAGGAATAAAGTTGAGTCAAAGTTATTTAGAGTCATCTGTTTATAATAACCAACTTAACAATTTCATAGCAAAGCATATCATTATCATATAAAATATAATAGTTTCGGCACAATTTAGACATAATTCCCAAAATATAACATTTTTAGGTTTTCAGAATTTTCAAGGGGTATTTTCTTTGGAGAATTTTCGATCGTAAACTACAGAAGATATCATTATGTCTAATAGCTCATTTTGCAGTAGAAATGTCATTTATTGAGCACAATAAATTTAAAACATATATCTGTCATAGTTTGCATGAAGATTGTCATTTTTCAAAAGTCGCCATTTTCAGCAAAGTTCAAAGCATCACAAGTGCTTAACTAACTACTATATTTGCACCGCCCTATACACAATTTCAAGAGTAACAACTTTTATGAAGAACACTTTCAAATGTTGATAGTTAACGTAAACGTTGTCTAGGGGTCTGAACATAACAAATTCTTAGTAATTTCTTGAGTATTCAAAATAATATAACATATTGGTTATGTATGCAATATAAATGATGATTACATCTACTTAAGTAGAAATTAAAGCATAATATTTTCTATGTTACACCTTAGTATGAAAATATTGATTTCTTTTTAATCTTAATCATAAAAAAACATGTAGATGTCCATTAATATTTCCATTTTCAGAGGGGTACTTCCTTGAAGAATGTTTGTTAAAAAACTACTGAAGATAGAGTCATGTTTGTAAGCTCCTTTTAAAGCGGAGAAACTGATAAAATTTACCGAGAGTCCAATATGGAGTTCAAGGTCAAGCAGAAGTCTTCAAGACCTAAATATTGTCAATACTAGCTTTTGAAAGTATTCATATTATTCCAATGCATCATTAAAAAGCATTTCCTGAAACAATTCATTGTGCTTTTGCTTTGGAATATTGAAATATATACAGATATTTACCAGAGGAGGATTATAAATGTAGATTTGATAAGTCTTCCCAAATAAGGGTCAAACCTTTTAAACTCAAATTCGCAAGACGTTTTAAATGTTTATTTATTACACACAAAAGTTTAAAGTGTAAAGTTCAACAAGTTGTGCTCAGAAATATAGGTCCATTCAATTAATCAATGTACGAAAGATGACAAAAGGTAAGTCACAAAAACAAAACAACACCTGTTTATACCTGGAGTTATATAACAGTTTACAAAATAAAACAATAACAACATCAAACAAATGGTCATTATTTTCAAGTTAATTTTGAATACATATTGATGACACATTCAATCAAAATTGTAGTAGCTTATTCATCAAGGTCCATTGAAGACAAATACAGAAAAAAGATATCTTAAAACATACAACATGTTCTCGTACAGACACATTCTTTAACGTTTATGGGACACTATTTGAACAACGTTGCTTTTTGGAGAAAGTCAAACTTATACTTATATTATGTTTATGATATTGTGCATAATCCACATTTACTCCTATTAAACAAAGGTTTCTAACAAAGCCCGCAAACATAGGCCGGATTTTAAAGTTTTTATAATGGTCATGGCAATTAAAATTGTTCTCGCCTCAGAAAAACATATATAAAATCATGTTCACTCTGTTTCCGAGAACGTAGCGTACTTCAATTTTAAGGCAAAGCAGCAGCCAAGAGGGACTGTCTGCACTGCCGTGACGTCATGGCTTTGTAATCATTAAACATGACGTCATTTAGTGATGTAATTACATCCCTATCTTGTACTGCAACTGAGTGATTGCTAGTTCACATTTTAGTAATTTTCTTTCACCTTGCAACACTGTTTATAATATGAACGAGTTGTTTATTATGTCAGAAATACTTTTGTGGGAATACAATTCAATAGTTACTTAAGAGTCTTTCTGAGCACGAGTATCAAACTATTTAGATGAGATGAATTATTTTGTCACTAAAGCTTGAAGTTTATCACAGCTTCGGACAGATAATCAATAATTCCTCGCAATGCGTTGATTATTCTGATCTTCAGTCTGTTCTGATCATTTCCCTTGTAATATTTCAAATTATTAAACTGTTCTACAATTGAAAATAAACGACCCCCAATAATGTTATATATCACATGTTTACCCATGTAAACTTTAAGATAGTAATCCAGGGGTGCAATAGGGTATCCTAGGTTGATTTCCGTATTGCACGGTGAATTCCGTATTGCATCGTTGACAGTTCTACTTTCTCTAAACTTCTACACTTCTCGGAAGTGTCCGTACTTTTCAATGTTTTCCCAATTCAATCTCCGGAATTTATGTTTTAATAACACTGCTAGTATTTTTTCAGTTGATTAAAGTACCCACTTGGATTTAGACCTAATATTAACATTACATGCAGGTGAAATGTTACTCAAATTATCATCAACAAGGCAGAAAAGTGCAAAATATAAGGGGAAAAGAAAGCAACGTGACGTCATTCGAAAGAAGCACGACGGACGGTAACCTGAATGTTCTTATTTTCAGTTCTTTGTAATTAAATGATAATAAAGCAAATGGTTTATTTATGTTACCACACTGAAGGAAACTTCACTTAAAGCTCTATTGAGCTGCCAAACGAGAAAATAAAGGTATTATTAAGATATGAATTTGTGAGTTGTGCTAGTCAGGCAACCGCTCGTATATCACTACCCAGCACTTCATGCCAGTAAATTTATGCAACTTTATTTGTTTACCAACTTGCTAATAAAAAGGGGTATATAATAAATATAGAACATCATCTTGTGTATTTGGATCGAGTGTATTGAACTAGAACCTTCATGGAAAAGGAGGACAAACTCCTTGTTCCTCCGCTTACATAAGATCTCCTCGATCGAAATGCACAAGTGTGATGTTCTTTATTTATAAAACTTTTTTTTATCCATTTCAAGTAAACAATTTACTTCGAATATGATTCAGCCGCATTGCTTCTCACACACACAAAAATTGTAATCGACATTTTTTAAAAAGGAGATAATTGAACATATAGCATGAATTCTACTTTCTGCTTTATCATCATTATATGTTCATCATTAATTGGTCATCACTAAATAGTAACATTTAACTTGAAAATCCCTTAGAATTAACTTAGTCTTCTGTGTTTGATATATGATTTTGATGTATGAATGAATGAATGAATCTCTTTATTTCCTCCAGATTGCGATCCGAAGATCATTACACATAAATACATTAAATATTTACAACAACAGTTTCACAATAACATAATCATACAGGTAGGGAATACAATAGGAAAAGATCTAAAATGTACAGTTCAGTGATGTTCGTATAGAAAACAGATATTTACAGAAGAGAACTATCATACATCTCCATGACATTTCATCCATTTGGTTGGTTATTGGTATTTCACCTCCAGAAAAGAGAGACAGCATTTCATCTTCAGATAATAGATCTATTTCAACATAAACATTAACGTCAAAAAGATCTATGAGTTTTGAGAAGAATTGGTTTCTGTTGTACATGTACAGTTCACAATGAAGAATTATGTGGCAGTCATAATCATTACAATATCTTTCGCAGAGTTCACAATCTTTTGAAAATTTTGCCCTGGAGTTGATTTGTACACAAACTTGTAAAATATCTTTAAATTGTGGGTATACATGCATAACATAATACAATCTATGTACACCAAAGGTATTATGAGTTGTGTGATAAATCAGATGAAAGTAGTATCCCTCCATATTTTACACAATCACTTATTGGTATAGTTGAGTCACCAAATTTGAAAGAGTAATTACCCAGGCGTTTTCTTGATTTGCTGAAAATGATACATGTGCTTTTTGAGCCGTTATATGTTAACCGCCACTTACAGGCATAACTATGGACAGTATCAAGAGATGATTGAAGACCTTTAGGGGAGGTAGAGGCAAGTGTAGTGTCATCAGCAAGCAAGATGCAAGGAATGCCAATACCATAAACATGGATACCATTTTTCATAGTTTTAAGTTCACATATAAGGTCATTAATAAAAACGAGGAAAAACCAAGATGATAAAACTCTACCCTGTCCAACACCTTGTTTTATAGCATATTCATTTGATTTTAAGCCACAGTATTGCACAAATGCAGAGCTTGATGTATAGCTTTGGTGAAGAAGCCGCCAGATATTACCTTTGATGCCCATTTCGTAAAGTTTTAAAAATAGTCCATTATGCCATATGCGGTCAAACGCCTTTTCATTATCCATAAAGGCTGTATAAACAGGAGAATCCCTGTTAAGAAAATAGGATAAACTTTCATTTAAAGTAAAGACTGAAGTAGTTGCTCCATGTTCTTTTCTAAATCCAAATTGTAGCTTGTCCGGAAACGTGGGCATATACTTTTGCACCCAGCTTTCCAGTCTTGCCAGGATAATTTTCTCAAATAGTTTCCCAATACAGGAAGTTAAGGTTATTCCTCTATAGTTTTTTGGATCATTTTTTTGCTTTTTTCCTTTATAAATTGGAATAACTACACCCTTTCTAAATGTGCTGAGGACGTATTCAGATTCTAGGACAGAATTAAACAGCGCTGTCAGCACATGTATGATAGTACCACTGCCATATATAAGGTGTTCATTGTGAATACAATCTGGGCCGGGGGATTTATTCTTATGGAGATTACTAATGTGTTCCCTTACTTCGTCTGCTTCAATACATTTACATAAAATATCGTCGTTACCGAAGGTGAGCTCCTGACTTATACTTGTAACTTTTCTGTCAACTGATATTTTGAAGTTATTATCAAATAATGCAGAGCAGTGGGGCTTAGCGAGATCTGCAAAATAATTTCCCCATAGTTCACAGATATCTTCAGCTGTGTTTGCACGTGTATCTCCAAATACTAATTCTTTAACCACAGGACTCGGTCGCCTCATTTTGCGAACTGATTTAAAGAAGGTACCTATATCAGCATCGGAGCATCTTTCTAATTCTTGATTAATATCTGATCGCTGTTTCCTTTTAGACTTACGATGTAATCGTCTAAATTCTCTTTAATCTTCTAAAAGAATATGAATAGTTCTGATTAATTAATTAATAGCTCACATTCCCCCACCTGTCGTTTGATCGCCCTCAGGAGATAGCATACATAACTTTTCTTTCTGGTAATGATTGATCTTCAACTGGCGCAAAGTGTTTGATAGATTTAAAAACTAAATGTTGCTTTCGTTCCATGTAATACCGTATCGTTTATGGTGACTTTGAAACAAATATTCTATATCTTTTATTAAAAGTAATTGGTTAAGTGCTAACTCGGACTCCCATGTGCTGACACCATTCAGTTAACCAATCACAGGACCTCCAACAAAACCTTTCTGTGTGAGAAACTAGGGGCAGATAGCTCCAAACAGCTATCCTTTGTCTGTTCCGAATAATTTCAAAACAGTCACCGTTAAGAAACTATGATATGATTGGTCAGCTATTTGACTGGGTTTTTGTATGTGCTACACTTGTACGGAACACACGCCTCTAGGGGTGTCATCAGAACTTGTAGTGAGAATCTATAGAACCAGTTCGTGTCCCGATATGAACTATTTTGCATTCCTCGGCACAAGCTTTAAGGTCGATTTTAATCAGACAGAAGTTGTTCACTTTATAGGCATTGTATTGGCTGGTTATTTATAGCATACTACCGGACGGATTTTTTTTCGTGCAATGTTAGACATTTAAAATTTGTTTTACTTATATCTCAACCCCAGAAAATAACAATGCTAATTATAATGAGATACATAGAGAATACTACACTCGGTCTCATTAGATACGAATTATACGAAACTCGTGACCTTCCTTTGGTATCTGACCTCGCTTTTGCTCAGTCAGATACCAAAGGAAGGTCACGAGTTTCGTATAATTCGTATCTAATGAGACCGAGTGTGCTATTTTATTTATTACACACGTTTTTATACGCGGATTCGTCACGTCGCTTAATTACCTGTCATAAGGGAAACAATTCCACTTGACCAAAACCGGTTTCAATAACCGAGTGCGTAATAATTTACGTTAACTGCGCTAGAGCTGACGCTTATTTGCAACTCCTATTGCGTATACCTACGACGAAATAATGTAGTTTAGTTAAAAGGTTTATGCAAATGAACTGTATTTGTTATGTTATGTTGTGCAAGGTATTATTTTTAATGCAAACTTTCACATTAATCTTATAGTCAACGCGCCTCGCCTCGCAGTCGGTCGGCTCACTGCTGAAAGGTCGAGACTGTTGGCCTAGTGACTAGCGATAGCTGGTGTTGTTTATTTGTGATGGAATGTCATTAGACATTACCATTTCCAAGGTTTATATACAATCTACTGAAAGAATGAAGCGACAGTGCCAAGGTTTTGAGTTTGGATGAACAGCAACAACCGACGCATTATGACTGTAATCGTGGCCTACGGTAGAGAGAATAGTCGGACAGTGACGTTGTTGACTCGCGATCGGCATGATGTCAACATCGACGGGCAAGGTCAACGCAGAGTGAATATGTTTGACTTTGACTAGTTTCATTGCAAGTACCATTGCAAGCGGTTCATTACGTTCTTGGTGATGGTTACATGATGTTTGCATTTGACATTCGCCGCATTGGCACTGACAATGAATATGAGATGTGTCCGGATTTTCATACAACCCTTGAACTGTAAGTAAATACGGTGCGTTTACCGATAGCTATTCGCGAGATCAATGTTGCATACTGGCCAAATGTAGAACATTCTAAAAGCATTGACAATCTATGTTGACGCATATATCTAGCATTTAAAGTTATGAAAATGAAATGTCACATGTTTGTTTTTAATTCAAAAGTAGTTTCGTTTCAACTTGACCCTCACTGAGAGGTCATTGGTTATCCAATCAGATAGTTGGAATGCGGGGTCACTTCGTTTCGACACAGGTCAACCGGATACGACACACGTGTGACGTACGAGATTATTATGTCATTAGTTGTACGTTCACCACATGTGTAATAAAGAACCTAATTTGATATTCTGCATGGAATCAGTGCTTGAATCAAAAGTCTCTCAAATGTTCTTTTATTCGAGGTATAAGATATTCGGGTTAAGGTAAAAACATGAACAAAAGCAACGCAAATGCACATGATCAAATCGGTAATATATACTGGCTTTCCCACACACAGGACAATACAGTTAGTAAAGTTTTTCCTGCATATTTTAAAAGTACAAAACTGAAAATTAAAATCTGACTGTATTTATGTTGCATTATATTTATGACTTATAAAAAGAAATCAAAACGTAAAAGAAATTTTAAAATATTGAGATACCACATTTCATTAAAAATTTAAAAGCTTCAAATAAAATAAAATAAGATAAGTATAGCAATTAAAGTAAAATATTTAAGGTTTAACAAAAGTCAAAGTTTAATTTGATCAAGAAATTTAAATGTTGTAATATTTCAAAGAATTTTTTTCCGGATGGCATCACTGAAACACTCTTCAATTCATCTACCCTATGGCCCTGTTACTCTTCTGTCCCTCAGCAACTTTACAATCTCACACTCTACAGCATTCAGCAAAAGAGTTATCACGAAAACGTGTTTGCTTTTTATGTTCATTTCATGATCATCTAACAATGTCTTCACAATATAAGTGCTGCTATCTTCACAAGCAAAATGTAACAGATCTAGCATAAACACTTATTGCTTGTATGCACTAATGTGATAGTTTGATAGTCGTATTATCCCATGAACAAATATGAGCAGTGTATGTTATCATTAAAAGTAATTTGATTAAATGTCATATCTTTAATGGTACCACTCCTTAACCACGTTTTACTACCAGTTGTGTGTATGCATTTATTAAAAAATAAATGAATATCTACAAAAAGCTATTGTCATTCTAATAAAGATGAAACCTACTCGAGATTAGATAATTGGAAGTTGGAAAGTTGGAAAGTTCCAATTGAATATTTCAAGATATGAGTAACACATGGAGTCCTAATCACCTACATGTGTTATCTTATCGTGGAATGTAGCACTCCTGTTCTGGGTCATGTTACAAGTTGCTGGTATACAGTACAAACTAAAATGTCTGTATATTCTACTGTTGTTTTGGCTGCTCTCCTCTCTCCCGTTCTTGGCATGATGGTGTCGTTCACTAAACCAGATGGAAGCCTTGATGTTTCTGGTCTGGCTAACCACATTGCTCTAATTGAACAGGAACTCAAGAGCAAGGCAGCAGCTAGTGATGTTGAACATATAGAGAGTGCCATGGTGCCACGAGATGAGGTCAACAATCTTCATAAACAAGTAGCATCAGTTATGAAAGACTTGAACAGTACAAATGATCAGCTGGCGGCCACAAAAAATGAGTTGAGAAGATCTCAAACTGAGTTGAAAGTTGTTCAGTCCAAACTGACTATTGCCTTGGGAGAACTGGAAGATATAGCAAAGGTCAAGGCTGATTTAGCTGTTCTGCAGAGCCAGATGAGGTCAATGAATACAACCAACAACCAGCATACAAGAACATTGTCGGTTATCAGGGGTGAAGTTGAAACCTTTCAGTCTCAACTAAGCAAGTTACAAAATGAAACAGAAATTTCGAACAGAAGTCTTCGAGGAGAAATGACCACCTTGAAAGCTGAAATTGACCAGTTACAAAACGACACAAAAGTTACAAGTCTTCAAGGACAAATGGCGACCTTGGAATCTGAAGTGGTCCAGTTAGATTTATCCAGCGAGACCATCTCGAACCTGAGTACAACGATCCAACAACTTCAGTTGATGTGTAATAATTCAGTTCAACATGGAGAAAGTACATATGGTATGTAGTCTTCCTTTACAGAATCAAACATCGTTATTTATTAATTAAAAGTTATTTAAAGGTTGTTAGGGGTCACATATGCTAAACCTTATCAATTGTTTTTTTTTTTATTGCGAAGTACTGACTGTTGTCAAAAATTACCATTTTAAGGATAATCGATGTAGTGAAGGTAAAAGTAGTGATTTCTGATCGAAAACCGGATAATATACTACGAGTGACAAGGTAATTATCGAAATTTATTCTCAACCGACAAAACAAGAAACCTGATCATAGATATGACAAATAGAGAATATCTCACACAAGTCTTCTGATATTGATTATATCACCACGAGGTTTGCCGGAGGATATTTGTACATTCATCAACGAGTGGTGATACATTTGATATCAGAAGACACTTGTTTAAGATTTTATTTATCATAAACTAAATATTTTTTTCATTAAGGTGAACATGTTACAACTCTGAACACATCACTGCCATTTGACTTCGAGTGCTGTGACGTCTTAACATTGTGACGTCATTATGTATGGTGTCATCGAATCATGGTGTCATTACACGATGATATACAAGCATTTTTTCTCACACAATAGACATCTCAAGTGGAACTATGTTTTGGATGATAAATCTATATACTAAACATAGAACTTTATTACCAAATGATGAACATGTCTTGAAAGATATTTCATATATTTTTCTTGTTAACAATAGACTGTCGAGGATTATTGTCTTTCTCCACATAACCATGTGTTTGTCTCTGTCTCCAGGCATCAGTGTGTACACCAGATGGGGAAGAACATCCTGTCCACCAGAGAACAACATGGTTTATAAAGGTGAGAGCTGCATCCAACTATGATGTGTACTGTCTGGAACAGAGTTCTATCTCTGTCTTCATGAATGTCTTTAGGAGGAAATATGTTGGACTTTAATTTCATGTTGAGGCAACCACGTTTCGATGATTGAAATGACACATACCCTGGTGCTATTCATTTATCGATATAACGCAATACAATTAAAGCATTGGGTAATTTCTCTGTTTTAGAAATTACTGATTAATAATGAAAGATACACAGTACAAAATGGTTATTTAACCAGTGTAAGTTGTCTTTCATTCAGAGAGACTCCTAACACTAAAGGATTGGAATTGAACTATGGTTTGTATACATTCTATCATATAACATAACATACTTGAATAAATATATCTTTCTAAAGATGCTCTCTTAATAGCATTGAAAAGGAACATTACAAAGCTTCTTGTTTCTATAATCTAGGCTATGCTGCTGGGTCATACTATCAAAACAATGGTGGATCAGCTTCAATTCTATGTCTCCCAGAACACCCAATCGACTCTAACCACAGCTTTGGCATTCACGAAGGTTTCACGTCACAGATATGGGGGACTCAGTATGTGTCAGTCTACAAGGATATGCCCTTTGAGTCTTTATCACAAAAAGGCATGCCCTGTGTGGTGTGTGAAAGCAACAGATCAACGTCCATCATGGTTCCAGCTAGGAATGCATGCTACCAGGGCTGGACTCGGGAGTACTCTGGGTTTCTGATGGGCGGCGTAGCGCATCATTCGTCCGCTGATTACATCTGTGTGGACACTGATGCTGAAGCTATTGCAGGAGGTCATGGAAGAGAGACTGGTCGATGGATGTATCCTGTTGAGTTTAAGTGCGGTGTCCTGGCATGTCCTCCGTATGTAAATGGAAAGTTCGCCACCTGTGCTGTTTGCTCCAAGTGAATGAAATAAAATACACATCAACTTTAATTTCATTGGTGTTATCTCTAATGCTATATTCTTGAAAATTTAACGTCGTTGGAAATTGTTTAGTACAAGTATTTGGGTTACAGAAAAAAGTTATGTTGCTTACACAATGTTACCTTATTTTGACTTTTACATGAAAAATGCTGTAAATATTTGAGATAGAATGTTAACAAAGTGATCTTCCTTCATTAGAATTGATTTTATTTATAAACAAAATATTTCTTTAAGAACGTATATTTTGTAATCTTATTTGATTAATATTATAATTACTGAAATGCATGTTCCTAAATTAGATAATGCATATAAATTGTTACCTTTCTATAACACTAGACTATTTGAGTGGTAAACTTAATCAGATTTGATATCTAAAAAATATCTGCACAATTTTTTCTCAAAACATTTGGATCAAGGCAGTTGATCAAGCTGACATCTGAATGATTTGAAATCAATGCTCAACTTATCTGTATGTGTTTAGGGATACATGTTATGTAGATAGTGAACTAACGTAACATTGTTACATTTTGGACTGTGGTGGCCTAATGGGTAAACGGAAAATATGTTGGTTCAGTCAGCGGTGGTAATTTTTGCTTGACTCTGGCTTAGAAAAAAGTACACAAATTTGTATTTTCAAGATAGTCTGATCTCACATATGTTATTTGTACTCGAATGGAAATTATAAGTAAAAGTTGTAAAATTATTTTTGTATAAATTAATATATCAAGTATCAACAATTCAGAAGGCTTATCACTGGTAAGCTAATCCCTTATCTATGAATATATATAACGCAAAGGAAATAGGTTAAATCTCATTTCAGTTACCAGCTATGCAGGTTAGTTGTATTGTTATCTTCGCCTCGCTGCTTTCAGCACAGGCGTTGATAATGCCAATTTCAAAACCAGACGGATCTTTGGACGTAACAAGTCTTTTAAGTCACATTACTTTATTGGAGAAGACAATAGAAAACAAGGCGTCTGTGAGTGACATTTCAAAACTGGAGCGAACAGTGACCAAATTAGAATCAGAACTACAGACAGCTCGGATGGAGCAGAAAGTCACCCAAACAAAGCTGGACACAGCCCTGGAAGACCTGAAGGATCTCAGTGCAAAGGATAACTCTATGAAGACAGAGCTTGCAGTTCTACAGAGTCAGATTCAGTCAGGGAACAGTCAGTGTACTTGTGGATCTTCCGGAAACTCGGGAGGTCAACCAGCACCAGATCTGTCTGCTCTTCGAACTGACGTGTCCAATCTGGAATATGAAGTAAAGGAGCTTCAGTCACTCACAAACCAATCAGACGTCTCCAGTCTTTCTTCTGACGTGTCCACCTTAATGTCTGAAGTAAAAGAGCTTCAGTCGCTCACGAACCAATCAGATGTCTCCAATCTCTCTTCTGATGTGTCGACCTTGAAATCTGAAGTAAAACAGCTTCAGTCATTCACGAACCAAACTGATGTATCCCATCTCTCTGCTTATGTGTCCACCATTAAGACCGAGATGTTCCAGCTTCAGTCTCTCCATAATAGGACTGCTACATCTCAAGGCACGCTACAAGGTATTTGATTCAAATGTTACCTCAAGTTTAAATGACAAATTTCATATGCTCATTTGGTCTTGTAACATTTTGCTAAGTACAATGCACGAATTTTCCTATTGGCCATTGATTGTAGGAGGCAACAGTAATGTGTTCATATAAATTATTCAAATGCAATGAAAAAGGTAGAACACACTCGGAAGTGTGCACTTGTGCACAAACGACTTATACAAAAGACGAAGTCATTCTCCTGTTTGGGTAATTCTTGTAAAAGTTATATTTGACCAAATGTTAAATTTTAGTAAAAGTCATGTGGCACAGATACATGGGTTATATATCATACGCTCTATTTCTTTAGCTTTTAGAACATTATTATGTGTTTTCTCTCTGTCCCCAGGCAGCAGTGTGTACACCAGATGGGGAAGAACATCATGTCCATCAGGAAACAACATGGTTTATTATGGTGAGAGCTAGATTCTACTTGCCAATGTGGTTGTATGTGTATCTGTCCGTTTGTATGTGTATAAGAGATACATTAATTTCAGAAACATAATACTGTTTTGAGTTTGATACCATTGATACACATGTTTCAAAAGTTATGTCTCGGTCTTTAGAGTACTTAAGATAGACACAAAATGGACAACACAATTAACCTTTTTTAATATTTGGTCCATCTTTATTAAAAAAATAATGTTCATGATCTCAACATTAATCGTTATTCAATGTACCAATTGCCTTGAACTTTGATAGTGTATGCTATGTAAATGTATCTCTTTTACTAACTTTCATCTTGTAAAAATGTCATCGAGTTGACAATAAACTCTTAAACTGAAATTTGCAGCCTTAGTGACATACTTAATTTCATTATTTCTAAAAGTTTGCTTGACTATTCATTTCTTGTTCTAACAACTTAACTTTGAAACTTATTGCATGAAATGATTGCAATTAAACAAGAACCTAATGTATTATTTCGTTTCTCTTTAAAAAAAAATACCTCACATAATAAACATTTTTTAAAAATCCTGAAGCTTATCTGAACGGTGTTCACTTTTCTTATTGGTATTTAAAAGAAACACTACACTATTTCTTTCAATGTTTCAGGGTACGCAGCTGGATCATTTTGGTCAGGTAAAGGAGGATCAGCTTCAATGCTTTGCCTTCCAGAACACCCGGTCTATTCTAACCGCACGTTTAATGATCACGATGATTTTACATCACTAATCTATGGGACAGAGTATTATGGGGGCCTCAGTGAAATGCCCTTCAGATCTTTAGTGCAGGAAGATATGCCCTGTGCGGTGTGTGAAAGTAACAGAGCAACGTCCATCATGGTTCCAGCAAGAGATGCATGCTACCAGGGCTGGACTCGGGAATACTCAGGCTTTCTGATGGGCGGGGAACAAGACCAGTCGTCTGCTGATTACATCTGCGTGGACACTGATGCTGAAGCTATTCCAGGAGGAAATGAAACAAAGTATGGTAGATTGCTGTATCCTGTTGCGTCGAAATGTGGTGTCTTGGTTTGTCCTCCATATGTGGACGGCAGGGTCGTGACGTGTGTTCTCTGCTCTAAGTGAAACTAATAAAATACTTAAAAGTGGTCATTTATTTGGTGTTCTTTGATTCAATATGTGTTTCCGTTTCAAGTTATATACAGTTGTTAAACACCACCTACGAAGTAGTTGGAAATATAGCGCTCAGCCAATCCATTTTTATCCCAGCGGTTTGTAGTCGTGGGATACAGTCGTCGCCCTGTCCGTCTGTCTGTCTGTGCATCTGTCCGTCTGTAATCATTCTGTTTCCGCAGCAGAACTCGAAAACTGTTGATTACATCTTTCTGAAACGTTCCATGTGTATCACTTACCAACTGAAGTGATGCCTTTTGATATATTCAGAATTCTGAAAAAAAGAATTTCGTTTCCATAGAAACGTGTCGGATTTGGACTGTGTTTAGAGACAGGTACGTTTCCGGAGCAGAGCTCTAAAACTCTTCACCATATCTTCCTGAAACTTTGCATGTGTATTACCTACTAACTGAAGTGATGCCTTTTGATATTTCCAGATTCCTGAAAAATACGTTTTTCCGTTTCCACAGTAAATTTGTTTAATATGGACTTTGTTCAGAGACAGGTTCCTTACCGGAGCACAGCTCCAAAACTCTTCATCATATCTTCCTGAAACTGAAAATATAATACCCACAAACTGAAGTGGTGGCTTTTGATATTTTTGGATTTCTTAAATGTTTTTCGTTTCCATAGAAACGCATTGGATTTGAACTTTGTTCAGATATAGGTCTCCTTCGGGATCAGAACTCCAAAACCAATCATCATACCTGAAACTCAGCATGTGTACAACACACTAACTGAAGTAGTAGATATACAATAATCTGTCAAAGATGTGTTTTACAAATGAGAATGGGATATGTCATCTTCTGATGACTCTTGTTCTGTATGTTCGCCCATCCGTTTTCTTTAATTTCCGTCCATGCGTCCGTCCTGTCATGTTTGAGCATTGTATATTCTACATATAACTTTCGGTATGCAGCTGCAGTGAAGACATTCTATGTATAAGTTGTGCCTTATGATTAAATCTATCAATTATTACCTAATTTACATATTGTATGCATTTGAAATCTTTAACAGTTTTTATTAGACATTAGATATCCATTGACTACATCAGACAGGAGTCACTTCCCTTCTCTTGCAGTTTGAAAGCTATCATCGTAACTTAAATGGACAGGACAAACCTGTCATTCTTGTAGCACTATTAGCGAGTGAGCTGCGATGATGTCGATTTAGTGGATTTATTTCAATGACCTCTAACATAACACTCAGCTATATTCTCTGGGCAACAACCTTGCCCTGCACAACCTGGTTGCCCTAACCACTGTACTCGTTAACACACAGGACATTTCAATTCTTAGTGTAATGCGACATAGCATCAATCCAAAACTGCGAATGTATGTAATGAAAATAATACTGCATTGAAGGAGAACTTTAACTGGAGCTTCACTGAATGAAAAACGAATTATCACTTGAGATAATAAAGGTTAAAGCTGACACTGCAATTTTGAACATAATCGTAAGTGAATTTCAATGGGATTTCAACCAACCTAAAAACAGTTTGACTGTGACCACCTGAGACATGTTAGTTCTTCCTGATCGTGATCCTGATCTAAATCCAAACTCGCTCCAAACGAAAATGACATTAATGACAGTAAAGTTTCGAATCCTTTAAAACAACAGAACAATGAAGACATTTTTCTTTGGCATATAGCTATGCTGGTGTGAAGGATCAGGGAACCTTATTCATTCTCTTGACTGTAACATCCGGGCTTTAGAATGTATGAAATGACTAAATGATTGACGTATTTCAAATGACCTTACTGTATCACTAGATAATTACTATAATACCAAATCAGATGAGGATACTTTAGAAATAGTCCACTGGTTGTTGAGAATAACCAGCTTCATCGTGGAGGAATGTCCATCAACAGGCACATTACCAGATTGAAGCCAGATCAGGATTCCCACGTCGTTTTTGACTCCATCCAAGGAGTTATAGTGTGCTGTAACATTGGGATTAGATGATATGGTGTGCTGTTGCCTGAAATGGGATACCTCTGACGGCAAATGAGTATTTGGTTTTGATCATTGTAGGTAATTAATGGTGTTAAAGCTGACACTACAATGGTGTTATGCTTGAATTGGGCTGCCCGGCACTGCTAAGTTGGGTGGTCAAGTGGACCTAATACACACATAACACCAGTATCAGTCACCATCAGGTATGTTCTTATGTATTCCACTTCTAGATGCATTTCTTAGACTTGATAACTTGAATGGGTAACGCGGTTTGCACACTTCATACACTTTAATATAAAATAACATGATAAATTGTAATACTCTTAAAAATGGCGATCCAATCCCGCACTGTCCGATCTAGAATCACATGAATGACGTAGTTTGAACTCTTCCAAAGGCAATAATCAAACCTGGGCTAATATGTGTATAATTTTTTCCCATCTCCATAAACTTCATTGGACATGATATCTATAGAGAACAGGATATAAGTCAGTACAAGGGAAATGTAACACATGCGGTAATACGCCAATCCCTACTCAACGATAGTATATTACCTTATTTATACATTTAAATATTGTTGTAACACTATTATCGATTTTTCTGAATGTGAATGTGAAGAATGTGATTTATCATTTGGTCAACATACATGCATATGAATTACAACATATGAATTAAAAATACGGATTTCCTTATTTCTAAAGTATTATTGTCTGAAACAAGCTATTTAAATTAAATTCTCGTTAAAGCAACTCTGTTTCTCAAAGGTGGCGTCTTTTTTCCATTGTTGAGACTTACCTCTAACAGCCCACTATGACAAAAAGCCATCTTGTTAGATAGGAAATACTATTTAAGTAGGACATGATTCAATAACAGTGCAGCAATTACTTCTGTTGTACTCTATAATTTCTACTTGCGTGATATCCTATTTCATAGAAACCACTGATTATAATTAAGCAAAGGGCAAACTGACCGAGGTTCTGACAGTGTTCCGATCTAAATACTTTCACTCGTTGTATTTTCAATATTTGACTCTTTAACAGCCAACAATAAGTGGTGAAAGTCGAGAATGGGGTTATTGTTCAAAATTCCAAACACTGAACATCATTTCGACGAGTGCATATTTCCCGAAATCACTCGTACCGAGTTGGTTATTCTATAGATTACCCATTACATTCAATAACATACACATTTACGAACGACAAACGTTTCTTTTTTGAGACTGTAGTAAGTGACATTGATCAGCTGATTTGTATTCATGCGCGTGTTACACCGAACATGTCCAGTGGTCAAACACTATACAAAATAGGTCTTAAATAAAACGACGAGACACAAATATATTATTAGTCTGTTTGTATAACCCATAACACAGTTGTCATATATGACGCACATTTACATTATAATTATATGTACAATACAACCTTAATTTATTTAATAAGTACACCATTACGCCTCAGCGCAGTACCAACAGTATGAATGACTGACGCGGTGAGTGACTGAACAACATAGTGTAAACCGATAATTGGAAAAACCTGTCAATTTTTTAAAACGACAACAGTTAAAAGTAGTAATGCCCACATGAAGAATCTAAAACGAGCATAGAATCAAATTTGTATGTCAAGAGGGTCAACCAATCTGAAGTTTTATCAATATTTCGTCTCAGGAATGTGGATTCAGTTCACGTCACGTCATGTCGACCATAGATCCACAACAAAGAACGATAACTCTAATCGGACGTTTACTGACGGTGAAGTCGTTGGAGATTACGATTACAACACCAAACATTGGACCAAGGAAGTGTTTACAAAGGGAAATATTTATTTTAATGGATACCGAATGTTAATACACTGCGTGCAAAGGGACGCCCTGGTGATAGATTATTTCGATCGTGGCGTGATTGAACTGCAGTCCCGATGTCAAACGCATCGACAGGTTTGATATCATTCTGCACGCTTTTTCTGATTCAGAAACAACGAGAATAGTGCACCGATTGTCTAATATTTTCTGATGTTGTCTCTCGTTGATGGTTAGGTAGATGCCTAATTATTTATGGATTGAACATTCTCGTATTGGGAACTGTTCAAGTTTTACTGTGTTGGCAGCCATGTTTGTTTACAAACAACGACAACGTGAAGCCGTTGAAATTATTTAAAATTATCGTCAATAACGTGTCAATTAAAGTAATTATTACAATGTAGATAAATAAATATATGATAATTTCGAATACAGAACATGTAATAAACTAAATATTTGTATATTCTTGATCTCTGTTTTATATTTAAAATCGAGATGTGTGACCGAGTTCTGCACGTTCAATTTATCAATGAAACATGAAAGTAGTACCGTCAACCAATCGTCGTGTCATTATCTGGCTACTGACCAATCAGCGTTGAGAATCACTAAACAGCACATGTGCGAATATCACAAAAATAATCACCTATGTATCCTTACCCGTATGGGTAATATATTGAAGTTATTAATCCTAAAAGATACAGTTGGAGTTATATGATACCCATTGTTCATCTGTAACACATTTAGATAACTTGATATTCTTTGTTACATTGAGCTAAACAAAAGATGAGAGTCGACAAGTGACACAACACAAATATTTAATCAATCATTTCAACTCCATACAGTACACTGTCGGCAGACATGTCGATCAGTTTCCTCTCTTAAGTTTTGGTGAGTTGAGGTTTTACCCCGTTCTTAACAACCCTGCCTTTATTTATTTACATTGACCCGATCAGAAATTGTAGCTTTTCTTATAAACAGCAAAACTATGAACAGCTTTCCTAAGCCTGGGGACTTGACATGTTTCTAACGCAGCTTTTACTTGTCTGACTGACTGGTTACCAGAGATACGGACACTATGACGTCACTGTAATATATGACATCATACGGGCATCGCGTATAATGGCGCCATATATTTAGAGCACTGTACCATGCAAAACAATCTTATTTTGTTGTTTTACTGTCCACAATGAAATTCCCGCGTGAAACCAAAAATGTTTCCGCCATTTTATTCAGCAGCCGGAAGTGTCCGAGCCTTGGTCGATTTGTGTCCGAACTTTGGTCTACGTGGGTCCGAACCATGGTCAAACCTGTCCGAACAAAGGTCTGTTTGACATGTTATCAAAATCGCAATTCTAAACCGAAGAATACATTGGAAAGTACTAAAATACAAATTAAATCGACTACCTAATTGTTTCTTCATACACGTGCATATATTTAAAAGAATATGATCGCTTCCTTCATTCCCTGAATTGTCACACAAAATTTACGTTCACACAGGTATTTTGTGGATTTCTTTCATGGCACCGTTATTTGTACCAACCGTAAATTTCGTTTTTAAAATATACCTGACTGTCAGATATT
The DNA here is from genome assembly GCA_936450465.1 of Gibbula magus. NCBI lineage: Eukaryota > Metazoa > Mollusca > Gastropoda > Trochida > Trochidae > Gibbula > Gibbula magus. The sequence goes on from OW388302.1 coordinate 7,369,152, forward strand.
TCTCAAATGAATCAAGTATTGTCAGAAAATGAACAGAAATATTTAGAAACCAACAGAGTGTTACAATTTGCTTTGTTTTTGTGTCAGCTGTAAATTGAAAGTGTCCGAAGTTCGGGCGACTTTGGTCGGTGTCCGAGCTTAGGTCAGTTTGCCCTATATGCAATTGCAACACCTCAAAGATTACTTAAGTTACAAATATAAATTAGATTTTAAAAATTATCATGCGCAGTTTAATTTGTTCTTGAAACTTTATCACTGATAAGAGGATCTGTCAACGGGCAGAATATAAACCACTGCACACCTGTTCGAAATCGCATTCAAGACACTAGCCATGCACATTGTGTTTGTGATTATCGTGACCACACTGCTTCCAGTATGGGCAATGATCATGCCTATAAGTAAACCTAATGGAACAATGGACATGACAAGTCTCCTGAGCCACATTAGCTTATTGGAACAGAGAGATGAAAAGCTGGAATCTCAACTGACAACTGCGCTGCATGAGTTGACTGTCACACAAACCAAACTTGACAGAGCGTTGGAAGACCTGAAGGATCTCAATATGAAGGATGTCTCAATGAAGACGGAGCTGGCAGTTCTACAGAGTCAGATTCAGTCAGGTAACAGTCAGTGTACTTGTGGATCTTCAGGTAACTCGGGAATTCAACAAACACAAGATCTGTCTGGTCTTCGAACTGACGTGTCCACCCTGAAATCTGAAGTGAACCAACTTCAGTCGCTCACAAACAAAACAGATGTCTCCCTCCTCTCTGCTGACGTGTCCACCTTGAAATCTGAAGTGAAGAAGCTTCAATCCCTCACAAACCACACAGATCTAACTAGTCTCTCTTCTGATGTGTCAACCATCAAAACCGAGATTTTTCAGCTTCAGACCCTCCATAACAAGACATTGACAACTCAAGGTATTTGATTCAAGTGTTTAAATTAAATTATCAGAGTGAAACGTTTTCTCACGAATGAACACCAAGAAAGGTATAATCGTAACTTTATTTATAACACATTAGGGAAATTAGCGCAACTAGTTGTGTTAAGCTGATATATAATGCATGACAACGTTGTCAGCAATAAATGCCTACCATTCATTGATCCATTCCATACAGTTTTCTTATAACACATATGGACGTGCACAACTAGTCTCGTATAAATAATATGTGGTCATATTACATTTGTTTAGCGAAGATTGCACGAATTTTCATTATAAAGTTTGAAGTAATCAAAGGGCAATTTTTTTTTATTGTGCATTGTGATTGAAATACATTTGTTTAGTCGAAAGTGTTCCATACGACTTTTACAAATCAACTTCCCACTCCTGTTCTCCTGTAAATCTTGAACATGTGTAATACATGTTGGTAATGAATCATTTGCTCTATTTGTTGAGCTATAACACTATAACGTGAGTGCGTCTCTGTCCGCAGACGGGAGTGTGTACACAAGATGGGGAAGAACATCATGTCCCCTCGAGAACAACATGGTTTATAAAGGTGAGAACTGTTTTGAGTTTGTACAAGATCCCAAGCATAACATACACATGTTTTAAAGAATCTTGAAACTCATTTTGTATTCTATTTAATCAATGTATCCATACAGACAATACTTTAAACTGTGAATACTGACAATTTGTGTCGATGGGTTCTCTCATTTATGAGATATTAATGTTCAAAGTGCGTAAATATTGGACTGCTGAAGACCTCAACCTTTAGAAGCTCCATAACTGGATAAACGGGGCTGACTCTACCCGAAGTAGGCTGTTGACGTCATAGTCAGAATAAAACTATGGGTAATAGTGATAATACTGTGTCATTCTGTGTCAATACTGTGATGGGTGACATTCATCTATGTATTCATAGCTAAGGAGCAATTCCCGCTACACTCGTTTCATCATCTGAAAGACAGAGTTTGGCTTTCCCCCTCGGAGATGTATAAAGCATCGAATAACGACAGTAACAAGCCAACCTGCGTGCTTGATGTTATGTTAAATATTATGTTTTACATATGACACTTATATTTATTTGTTTCAGTAGTCGATTAACTACGAAACTCGAAAAATTGAGTCAAGGGAGCGAATTCCCTTGTTACCCGTTAGACGATAAAATTGGGATCGAGTCATGGAAATAGGATTTAATATATTTTTTAATTGGGACCTCCCATCTTAAGATCAAATCAGGTGCTTTAAATTATTAATATGATATGAAGTTCAGTAATAAACAATATTTCAAGCACCTTCAATGACAATTCAATTTGATGTCGATTTATTTGACTTATTGACCTCGATTTTTCTGTAATCATCGCTAGGTCGATTAATGCATCGTATATTTGGCCACAAAGCTAAGCAAAGATAAATTAACTGGCTAAATGAATAATGTGTTTGAAATTGTATTTATTAATATTTCAAAATGAAATCGTCCCATGAGAACCACGTTGTTCCAACAGGCATTCTAAAGTTTTAAAAAAGTTTGTTCGCATATGTAAATATGCGTCCTTTATGTGAAACAATTTACTGATATTCGAAAATTTCGTAAACATTGTTTTTTCTGTTTGAACAAAGAACATTAATCTCATCTTTCTAAAAAAAAGTCACAAGATGTTCTTCTATGTCCACTTTTAAATCATCTTTAGTATGTACATTGTAGATAAATAAAGATCTTTGGAATATATATGTCTTGTGTTCTGAGGCAAAGAAAGAAAGTTAAGTTAAACATTTCGATATGTATTCTGACACGCTTCTTATATCAATCGAATTGGGTAGTTTTAATTATTCATACTTTTTATTCAGTCGACCCAGTATCGAGGAAACATGAAATTAACAAAGTAACATTGCTTTAAGAAAGCATAGACTTTAAGGATATTATGTTGTTTATTCAATGCTGTTTGTTAGTTGTCATGTGTCACATTCAGAACACCTCGGTACTCAATGTAGGTTCAGTTTTTTCTGAACATACATGGATTACATAAAGGACATATACGCAGGAATTAATGGTTTATTTTGTTTTGAACCGTTATGCGTCAAAAGTAATTAACATTTAAATATACACTTCTTGCTCCAATTCTAAATATGCTCTCTCTTTCATTCGAGTTGATCCAGTTTAAATAATATGCTGTTAGGTCGATTTTCCCCCGACTCGCAGCACCGATGAATGGCTTCAGTTCTCGAGGTTTTTATTTTTCAATAAATGTGCATTTGTCTTTATCAAAATGTAATATGTCAAGTCGTCGTAATATTAACTTCATTCATATCTTTCAAGTTGAATGTGTTTTAATCATATATTTATGGCATATGTCTAAACAGGAATATCCTCTCGAATTTTGTTTCTACAAAAATACCCAGATAACTGCAAACATTATTATTTATGTAAAGTGTGCTGTATTCTTTTATTACAGTGCTCACTAAGATGCAAGGCAGATGAATAAGTCTATCCGTAGCATTTGTAAGTTGTCTCAATGCGAGATTGCGGAAATCTAAATAGATTTCATCAGCATTTTCTTAGAGTAGCCTACAAACACACATGTTCGTAAAAAAGAAAACCTAATCAACTTAGTGACGTTAAAGTAGCACGTTTTTTTGCTCAAATAAGTTGATGAAATGAAATTGAAAAATAATTTCACCAACAGTAAAACATCCTTCTCTCTTCGGAAAATAAAGTTTGAAATGAGTGTACATGTTTCGGTAAAGCCATGGGAATGGTTTTTTAATACAAAATAATAAATTGTGTTCACAAAAAAATGGCCGCCATGCAATTTTTGCTTCATACGCAACATAGTTTTTACCACTACAGACAATTGGTTTGTGTAATAAGATGTTTTACCCTCTAAAGTGAGTTTAAATGACATAAACTATCATTATAAATGGGAAATTTGAAAAAATAAATTTTGCAAAAAACGTGCTACTGCCCCTTTAAGTGTCTCGACTTTGTTTAACTAATAACTGTAGAACTTATAGTTATTGTTGTGACAGACACAATCAGTGAACGTAGGTGACCCTCTCGATTAAAGCATGTAAACAATAACACTAGTTATAGAGAGACGCTCGCTTTGGTTGTCCAGGTGCCTAATAAATTAAACACATCTCTTCTATATGACTGTGCATCTACAAATATGGTAAAACAAACATTGATAGATATGAAAAAAGAGCACAGTCAGGACAAGAATTCGAACTCGGATGATATAACCACAACCGATGAAAATATTAAGTTGACGATTTCGGACACTCTTCTTTTAGAAACATTCTTAATGAAAATAAGATGAAATAGTATATCATATTCTTCATTTCGTAAAAAAATATAGATCAAGGAAAACATTGCAAAAAGAAGAAAACATTGCTAAACTAGAAGACAATATTAATGACGATTTTCAAAGTGTTGATGAATATCTTTTAACAGAATTATCAAAAGCCAAAACAGAACTAAAACGTAAAGGTCATGAAATAAGAAGCAGAATTACATGGTATGAAGAAGGCGAAAAACCAACAAGTTTCTTTTGTCATTTGGAAAATCGGAACGGTATAAGTAAACATGTTACCAAAATAAAAAACGATAATGGTGATATTATTACAGAGGGAAGTGAGATATTGCATGAACAAACGAAGTTTTATAAAAAAAAAACGGTATGCTTTACCCGATAATGAAACAACATATACTGAAACCCTCAATAACATCGCAACCCCTATACTACATGATGCGTTGCAAACAAGTATAGACAAACCTATTGAAAAGAAGAAAGTTGAAGCAACAATAAAAGCCGTGAAAAATAATAAAAGCCCGGGGATAGATTGTTTGAGTGTATAATTTTTCAAGTTTTTCGGGAAAGAATTAGGAACATGGGTATACAGATATATTGTAGAATCATTGAAAAATGATGCATTAAGTTCAACAATTAATCATGGAATAATTACTTGTATTCCCAAACCAGGCAAAGATAGGACAATGTTAAAAAATTGGAGAACTATCACACTCTTATATATAGTATATAAGATGATAAGCTCATGTATTGCAAACAAATTAAAATCAGTTCTACCCTTATACAAAGTAATCAAACAGGGTTAATATCCGGTAGATGTATAAGTGATAATGTTCGTTTGCTGTATGATATTATATTTGAAACTAAATTAAGAAAACAACGGGGGATTCTTGTATCAATTGACTTTGAAAAAGCATTTGATACTGTCTCAAAGACGTTTATAATAGATGTTTTAAACAAATTTCAGTTTGGAACAAACATGATAAAATGGATCCAAATATTAATTAATTATAATCAATCTTGCGTTTAACGCAATGGTCATCTTTCCACATCGTTTGATAAAAAAAGGGGATGTAGGAAATGAAATTGAAAAATAATTTCACCAACAGTAAAACATCCTTCTCTCTTCGGAAAATAAAGTTTGAAATGAGTGTACATGTTTCGGTAAAGCCATGGGAATGGTTTTTTAATACAAAATAATAAATTGTGTTCACAAAAAAATGGCCGCCATGCAATTTTTGCTTCATACGCAACATAGTTTTTACCACTACAGACAATTGGTTTGTGTAATAAGATGTTTTACCCTCTAAAGTGAGTTTAAATGACATAAACTATCATTATAAATGGGAAATTTGAAAAAATAAATTTTGCAAAAAACGTGCTACTGCCCCTTTAAGTGTCTCGACTTTGTTTAACTAATAACTGTAGAACTTATAGTTATTGTTGTGACAGACACAATCAGTGAACGTAGGTGACCCTCTCGATTAAAGCATGTAAACAATAACACTAGTTATAGAGAGACGCTCGCTTTGGTTGTCCAGGTGCCTAATAAATTAAACACATCTCTTCTATATGACTGTGCATCTACAAATATGGTAAAACAAACATTGATAGATATGAAAAAAGAGCACAGTCAGGACAAGAATTCGAACTCGGATGATATAACCACAACCGATGAAAATATTAAGTTGACGATTTCGGACACTCTTCTTTTAGAAACATTCTTAATGAAAATAAGATGAAATAGTATATCATATTCTTCATTTCGTAAAAAAATATAGATCAAGGAAAACATTGCAAAAAGAAGAAAACATTGCTAAACTAGAAGACAATATTAATGACGATTTTCAAAGTGTTGATGAATATCTTTTAACAGAATTATCAAAAGCCAAAACAGAACTAAAACGTAAAGGTCATGAAATAAGAAGCAGAATTACATGGTATGAAGAAGGCGAAAAACCAACAAGTTTCTTTTGTCATTTGGAAAATCGGAACGGTATAAGTAAACATGTTACCAAAATAAAAAACGATAATGGTGATATTATTACAGAGGGAAGTGAGATATTGCAAGAACAAACGAAGTTTTATAAAAAAAAAACGGTATGCTTTACCCGATAATGAAACAACATATATACTGAAACCCTCAATGACATCGCAACCCCTATACTACATGATGCGTTGCAAACAAGTATAGACAAACCTATTGAAAAGAAGAAAGTTGAAGCAACAATAAAAGCCGTGAAAAATAATAAAAGCCCGGGGATAGATTGTTTGAGTGTATAATTTTTCAAGTTTTTCGGGAAAGAATTAGGAACATGGGTATACAGATATATTGTAGAATCATTGAAAAATGATGCATTAAGTTCAACAATTAATCATGGAATAATTACTTGTATTCCCAAACCAGGCAAAGATAGGACAATGTTAAAAAATTGGAGAACTATCACACTCTTATATATAGTATATAAGATGATAAGCTCATGTATTGCAAACAAATTAAAATCAGTTCTACCCTTATACAAAGTAATCAAACAGGGTTAATATCCGGTAGATGTATAAGTGATATTGTTCGTTTGCTGTATGATATTATATTTGAAACTAAATTAAGAAAACAACGGGGGATTCTTGTATCAATTGACTTTGAAAAAGCATTTGATACTGTCTCAAAGACGTTTATAATAGATGTTTTAAACAAATTTCAGTTTGGAACAAACATGATAAAATGGATCCAAATATTAATTAATTATAATCAATCTTGCGTTTAACGCAATGGTCATCTTTCCACATCGTTTGATAAAAAAAGGGGATGTAGACAAGGCGACCCGATACCTTTTTTAATAATAATGATTAGGCAAAACAAAGATAACTTCTTTGAGAGGCATTTTAGAAGCTGGTATGATGAATAAGAACAAGTTCTATGGATAGTCAACTTCTTTATTGATATGAGTGCGACGTTTCGATGCAGATACTAGCACCGTTATCAAGCAAGTGCTTGATAACGGTGCTAGTATCTGCATCGAAACGTCGCACTCATATCAATAAAGAAGTTGACTATCCATAGAACTTGTTCTTATTCAAAACAAAGATATCAAAGGTTTCATTTTACATGATACCGAACATAAGATAGAACGATAGGCTGACGATACAGAATTATTTCTAAATAGGGCGGAAAAGAATCTAAAGGCAGCAATGAATACTTAAGACACATTTTATAAAATGTCTGGATTAAAACTAAATAAGCAAAAAACAAAGGGTGTATGGCTAGGCTCTATGGCAGGGTGAAGTCTCAAACTATGTAGCAATCTTCAGTTATACTGGGAAGACGGTGACTTTGAATTTTTGGGAGTCACACTAAATGCAATGTTAGAATATGGGTAATCAATACACTTAAAAAGATAGACAATTTTTTTTTAAAATACTGGGAAATTGGCCAATTGGCAAAATAATTGTCATCAAATCTCTAGTGGTTTCAACATTAGTTCATATATTCACCGCTTTACCCAACCCGCCAACTTCTGTTATTAAAGACCTTAATGAATTATTTTTTTAATTCCTATGGAATGGCAAAAATGATAAAATACAACAGGAAACTATAATGCGAGACTATGACAAAGGAGGGCTTAGAATGGTAGACATCACTTCATTTATTACATCCCTGAAATTATCATATTTACAGAGATACATAAAAAAAAGAGATTGAATAACAAAAAAAATTCCAAGATGGGTATTATTTTTAACTTGGGGCTCACATTAATACTTTTGTTTCTTAAGAAAACCCATTTTGGTAAAATGTATTAGAAGCTTAGAACTCCTATTATAGGCTCCATAAATGTGATGGAAACAAAATAGATACATGTGATTCTAAAGGTATATTATCTTTCGCATAATTAAAAAAACGGTATGATTTAAAGGGTACTATACTGCATTACAATAAAATTATATTAAGTATTCCACTGCAATGGAGAAAAACTATCGCAAACGAATACCTTAGTAATGAAAATATGAATATTTCAGAACCTTTAAAAAATGTGTTGAAAATGTCAAAAGGTTGTAGATACTTCTATGACATTTGACAAAGAAAGATAATCTACCCCAGGTCTGTACTAAATGGAAAAACTAATTTCCAGAAGAAATGAACTCGAAAATGTTTTCACCAAATTTAGAAAATGTGCAAAAGATGTTAAACTGATTGACTTCAATACAGATTTATTCATAAGAAAATTTACACCAAACGTGAGTTAGTATACATGAAAATTGTTGTTGATAATATAATTTCTTTCTGTATGGAAGAAAAAGAAAATGTGGAACATGTGTATTACTGTTGTTAGAACATCAACAACTTTTGGTCTCGATTAGGAAGCTATTTAAAAGACAAAATACCGGATTTTGCCTTAACTAAATTCATAGTCTTTTTAGTTCCCACAATTCAGATCATCTTACAAATCATATCATTCGCCTAGCAAAGAAACATACACATTATATGAGCATAAAAAGGAAAGTCCCAACATTTAAAAACTTTATCAAATCTTTGACAGAGATAATGAAAATAGAGAAATATTTTGCAACTAAGAACATCAAAGGCTTTATATTTGAGCAAAAATGGAGACCAATGGTGAACGATATGCTTCAGTAGTTGAAATTGCAACTATCCCAGTCTACATGTCATATATTTTCAAATGATGAATGATTGCAAGACTTGAATGTATGTAAGGTACTTGTAAACAAAGAACTTCGAACTGAATACAAAAATATCAACAACAAAAAATGTGTCTCGACTTCGTTTAACTTATAACTGTATAACATAATAATTATTGTGACAGACACAATCAGTGAAGGTACGTTACCCCCTCGATTAAAAAACTGTAAACAATAACACTAGCGAGACGCTTTCTTGGGTTGTCCAGGTGCCTAAAACGTGGCAAGGCGTGATTGGCTAATTGAAACGTTTGCCGACTGTTTAAGTGAGGTTTATTTTTAAAGCGAATTTTAAACTAATTTCGATTTGATTTGGAAAAAAATAAAGTGTTAATGTTATGTACTTATCTGATGTCATAATCATTTCTGCAAAACGTAACCCCTCGAGGTTCTCGGTACTTGAACATGGCGACTTCATTTTATCTCTCTAATCTATTTAGAGAATATGTTTAAAGGGGCAGTAGCACGTTTTTTCGCTCAAATAAGTTGACGAAATGAATTTGAAAGATAATGTCATCAATAGTAAAACACCCTTCCCTCTTCGGAAAATCAAGTTTAAAATGAGTATTCATGGTTTCGTAAAGTCATGGGAATCGTTTTTGTCATTCGAAATAATAAAATGTGTTCACAATAAAATGGCCGCCATGCAGCTTTTGCTTTTTACGCAACACCGTTATTACCACTATGAATAATTGGTTTGTATAATAGGATGTTTAACCCGCTAAAGAGTTTGTAAATGACATTAACTATCATTATAGATGGGAAATTTACAAAAATAAAATTTGCAAGAAACGTGCTACTGCCCCTTTAACACGTTTAATCTGAAGTCAGCCAATCCGTTGCTGGTGTCCATCCGACATGCATGCCTGGATTTTTACAGACACAGACGATGTCCATGTGTATCGCCTGTCCTCTGGAACAATCCGCCCATGTCTCTCAAAGAATCCCCTTTCATAGCATCTTTCCAGTCCAACTTTAATACTTTCCTGTTCAAGAAGCACTACAATCTGTAACTGAACTCCTGTTGTATATATCGCAGAACCATGTGCAAACACCTGGTGATTGGATACAGGGCACTATACAAATTGACTTATTAAGCGGATCCTACTTAAGTTTATCAGTTAATATATATGTGTGTATATATGTGTGTATATATGTGTGTATATATGTTTCAGGTTATGCAGCTGGATCATATTGGTCAGGTAATGGTGGATCAGCTGAAATGCTTTGCCTTCCAGAACACCCAATCTATTCTAATCACACATATGGCAGTCATACTGATTATACTTCGTACATCTGGGGAACAGAGTATGAACAACTATACCAGGACATGCCATTCAAGTCCTTATCATATGAAGACATGCCCTGTGTGGTGTGTGAAAGCACGAGAGCAAGGTCCATCATGATTCCAGCGAGGAATGCATGCTACCAGGGCTGGACTCCGGAGTACTCTGGGTATCTGATGGGCGGACACAAGAACCATTCGTCCGCTGATTATATCTGCGTGGACTCCGATGCTGAAGCTATTCCTGGGGGTCACAAGATAATGTTTGGGAGATTGCTGTATCCTGTTGAGTCAAAGTGTGGTGTCCTGGCTTGTCCTCCGTATGTAGACGACGAAGTCATCACTTGTGTTGTCTGCTCAAAGTGATAGAAATAAAACATACATCAATGTTCATTACCGTGTTGACTTCGGTTAACTATCCATACCCTGTGGCAAGTGTGTTGTCCTCCTGGCCTCCTGCTGCTCATAGAGCTATAAAAGCAGTCAACTGATTTACACATTTGCTTTACGGTTCCATCTTGATTGACATGGGGTTGTCTAGCAATGCTGAGTTTGAGTGATGCAAGTGTCTAGACAATTGAAAGTTAGTTTTAACAAATCGAGTTATGTAGCCAAGAATCTTCAAACAGCTGCCATTGGGAGGTCATTGGTCTTCACACGTTATTTGGAGCATTAATGCATCCTACTCTTGGGAATGTCATGTAGCCTGCACGTGCCTTCACAATATATCACTTGGGATGGTTAAAGACGGTTTACTAGGGCGTACGTCGAAAGTAAAAAAATCTTAACTTGGTTACACTTTATCAAACAATGCACAGATATATGGTTTAACTAAGTAACTGCTCCCCTTTGATTGCACCACAGGACACTCGTAGATTTGGTTGTGCAACAATCAGTGTATTTTTGACAGATTTAAAGGCTACAAAAATGCGATTTTAAAGTCATATGAAAGTATTGTAATGGTCAAAATACCGCTGATTTAAATGTGGTTAATTACACAATGTGTCTATCAAAGTAAGGTTTGAGAGTCACTGAATTAAGTTAAGGTCATAAAAAGGATTGATTCGAGCCTAATCTGAGTTAAAACCCAGCAGGCACACGACGTTGTTACAACGTCGCATTTTGGTTGAAATAATGTCGCGACGTCGTTCAACTATAAAACGACGTCGTTTCAACGTCTCTCTTTTTCGACGTCGATAAAACAACGTCGTTTCAACGTTGTTATTTTCGACGTCGATAATATATTCGATATCAGACGTCGTTTCAACGTCGGTATTTTCGACGTCGGTGTTATGTCGATATCTGACATCTGTTCAACGTTGTAATTTTCGACGTCGATAATAAGTCTATTTGCGACGGCATTTCAACGTTTTCACAATTCACAACGACATGGATCCTCACTGCATCCTACTGTTCATTGATTAGCGATCGCAATGGCTTATTAGGCATATATTTCAAATCTTTATCCTTGATTATTATATAAAGATATGAAGTCTATGGGCCCTATAGGGTGCCTATATGCGTCGTCGGACATATAAGAAATTACCATGTTAAATCCATCATTGATATTCTTTAATTTTCCGTAATGAGTAATGTTATTTTAAAACATATAAATGTGCATGTACACGTAGTCTACAATAAATAAAAATGTATTTGTGCATATATTTTTTTATTTGATTTAGTGATTTTAACGAATGATAGGCTACTGTTACGAATTATTTCAATAGTTAACGGGGGATTTATTTTTAAACCGATATGTAATCTATTGTTTATGCCCATGTATTTTAATCATTTACTTATTTATCATTTGAGACTCTTTTCTAAAACGTAACAAATATTTGTGAAGCTGTGTACGTTTTCGCGCCAGCACAAAAGCTTATGACGTCATGTGTGCAACGATTACGTCACAAACCAAGTACTTTCGCCGCCATGTTTGACGTCGCCGTAGAGGGAATCTGTTTACGTTGCGTATTATGGACACTGGTGTCGCCACTTCTCTTTCTGAGGTAAGTTATTGTTCCTGCATATATACACACTTTGATCATTAATATTAAATAAAGTCAACCCAATACGGACAAGTCGTCGAAACCAAACCCGCCACACTAGTTTACCACTCAACTCAATCGCAAAGCGAAGCGTGATGTTTACATTTACTGCAGTAGAAGTCGGCAGTCTTATTAACACTGCTGAAGAACGAGTAGGAATTTTGATGATTGTGCTACTATTACCTAACCTATCTAACCTATCCATAAACTTGATTTTCACTGACAAGAGATCAACGACATTCTATTTGCAAACCAATGTTGGTGTCGCCTGCCCGGCTTTGGAAACATGGGCAAACTCTTTACAGTGTTGCGTAAAGTGCTCCGTGACGTGTCTTTTCACAATGATGCGCGGAGTTCGTATTGTCTTCGATCAGCTGTTTGCAAGTTCACTGAGTGCAGGCTTTGCTAACATGTTTATGTTGATTGCTATTTGCGTCATATTAACACGATTAAAAAGCGTGCTGAAATTGGCATCATGAATATTACTGTGCCACTTATATTTAAACGTTATTTCAATATGATATACAGAGTGATGCAAAAAGTATTCGGACGGTGACGTTAATTCCATTCACATGCATGTTAATTTAGTTGACTCTGGGATAAATCATTTTCATAAAATATGTTCTTGTTGGATCAATGTCAAAATGTTCATCTTTATTTGAAATCATCTCAGCTTGAAGTACATAATACAAATGACATTTTTCGAGGACAATCTAGATAATGTCATCCGATTTACCTACATGTGTACATTGTTACAATGGAAATAACAGTACATTAGATCAACATATATAGAAAGTTGTTAAAAATTTAACATGGCGATCTATGGAAAACGTTTTATTCAATGTACATCTAATGTACTGTTATTTCCAAGATAGAAAACAGAAAATTAAACATAGCCTAAATTATGAAAAACATTAAATGTATGTTAAAAATTCTACCGTTTATCAATCACAGAAATCACAGTAATCTGATTAAATTAACTAATAATTAAGTATACATAGTTTTTCAGGATGATCGATTGGGTTTCAAAAACAAATTAATGACAGTATCAGACTATCTATATGATGACATGCGTTAAATTCAAATGATCTTCTTGTTGAGATGATTTCTAATAATGCTGAAAAGTTGTATACTGATTCCAACAGAACTTATTTCATGGTAAATATCTGTGCATGTACACGTAATTGACATGTATAATTTATGCTAATATATCGATATACTGAAAGTGATTCATATATAATTATTTATAGGAGCTGGTATCGGTGGAAATTCAGTTATTTGTTGACAAATTAATTGTTTCCCTGACTATACAGTACAACTTGTTCTATAAGTTTCACAACTTGTGCCCAATCCATTTCTTAAATGAATAAAATATGTTTTCAATCAATTCCTTGAAATATGTAGATGTGTTGAACATTAGATTAATGTACCTTTGTAAATTAATTTCTATTAATAACTGTGTTAAAGAAGTATGACTGTTTGTAGTGATTAATTATAAATGCTCACATATCTGTTTTCAGTCAACTGCTTGAGAAGGGATAAGATGGGGAGCAGTCTGAGAGTTGCAGACGGGAGATATCGCATCTATAGATTAGCATGGTTACCTATCAGGCTCCATCCAGAATCTTTTCTCAGGTATACACTTATTCATCATGCATCATGTATTTTCCGACATAAAACGATTAAAGGTCCATACATGTATATATTTAACACATAGAATTCAGATAGTTAAAGTACAGTGATAATGAATGATGAGTAACATGATTATTTTTGAAAATTAGATACATTTGATGAAGCATCGACATAAATAATAAGTTGATTTTCTTTCCCTTTTTCATATGTGTAAGTTGTCTTTTTCATTTTCCAGAAAGCTGATGAATGGCGCTGTGACGAAACGAAGACACAAAGAACCGCGTATTCTTGTTATTTTAAGGCAGAATAAACAATTATGTAACTTTAATCCCTAGCTGTCTGTTGTTTCTTTTTCGATTTTGGTTGCTTTGACTAATCCCTTGTTGCTACAGCTAACCCGGAAGACATAATATCTATCTTTTAGAGATACTTTTAGAATTGAGATTTTTTTTTAGAGATTGCTACTGCTCAGAAAGAACGTCATTTATCGACGTTGAAATGACGTTGTATTATGGTTGCATATGAAATTTGCGCCGACGTCGATGTATTGTCGTTGAATCGACGTCTTAACAACGTTGTTGATACGACGTTGTATCAACGTTGGTGCAACGTCGTATCAACGTAGATGCAACGTCGAACCAACGTTATTGCAACGTCGAATCTACGTTGATGCAACGTCGTAGCAACAACGTTGTTCCGACGTCGATTGAACGTCGATAATCGACGTCGCCGCAAATTTCATATACACCCATAATACAACGTCATTTCAACGTTGATGAACGACGTCGTTTCAACGTCGGTTCAACGTCGAATTGCCTGCTGGGAAGTTGTTTGATCCTTGTATTTCAACAAAATAATGACTCTATGTACTCGTCAGTTTTAATTAGGACACATGAATAAACTAAAGTGTAAAAAAAACATTACCAAAAGAAATCCAAAAAAGATCTTTTAATACAACTGATACAAAGCTTCATTATTCTTTCAGAACTGTGTATTGTATGTTCATGCTCCGGAACCATAGTTTTAGGTGAAATTAATGAGGGATATTTTGTCAAGAACATATTAGATTAACTTAATTTCAATATTTCATATATTTGTAACTTCAGTGTTTCTCACTCTGCTAAAAAAATATTCAGAATCAACTTTATCAGCAGATTTTTACTTTGACTGTTTACAACTTGGCATCGTTCGCCTGGTAGTTTGTCTGTATTTCAAACTCTGAATATATTTTCAAAACATGTTTATATAATTGTTGATTATCTGAGTGACTTGATTGAAATAATTGTTTTGTAAAAACATAGTTGCTCATTTAGATGATACAAATGATCTCCCTCACGTTGTGCAATTTTGACATTTAAACTAGATGGAACTACTGAATATCTAAAACTACTGCATCAAATCAGATCATACACAGGTAATAAAGTATATGATTTTATGGATAATCAAGTTCTGTATTCACTGACGTATACAATATAAAAACAGATGTGTTGGAATATAAACAGATATGTCGGGAACATGATGAAGAGGATAATGTGAAATAAGGCGTTGATCAGGAACAAGGGAATTGGAGACCAGAGTAGTGGAATTTAAAGAGGGTATAGATCACAGACTGCGTCTGGGAGCAATACGTTACCTAATAGATAGATGCTACAGAATACATGTGGATTTTTAGGTTTTCAAATTAACGGACGTGATCTAACTCTGTTTCATAATTTATTGCATTGTACATATTTGGGAAGTGATGTATGATAGAACCTAGAACCTAGAACAGGACGAAAAGTGGTGGAATCCATTTGCCGGATCCTTCTGGATTCTCCCAAATTTTGGCGGATCCTTCAGAATCCGCAAGAATCCGGAAGGATCCGGCAAGCGGATTCCAACATTTTTTGTCCTGTGTATACATAATCGTGGAAAAACTGTAATTCGAATCAATAACATTCACGAATACTACGGCCAATGAAGATCACTATATCCCGTTGATTTACTTGCGCACCGTTACCACGTACATTTGTAGCGTAATCACCACTTTAATGCAAATGCGTACCTGCATTGTTGCTCGTGGTTGCATACAAATCTGTTTCGAATGTTTTTCTGATCAAGCACTGATCATAAAACTGAACAATTATGTTGCCTCATTTCAACAATCGCCATTCCTATGTGACATGACAACTTCCGAATTTTAAATATATAATGCAGAAATGATGCAACTTCAACTTTGCTGAACTCTTCATTATAGATTTTACAAAATCTGATAGGCGTTTCCTTTGGCCGATAGTGTCATGACAAACTATTTTGTCTTTCTTTTTGCTTTGATACATTTTTTAATAATACAAATTGACAAATTGTCATTCACGAGGCTGTTGTATGTCTTTTTTTATATATAAAACAAATCACGACTTTACACATTACATCTTCACTTTACTGAAGTGCATAGCATTAACATGATGATTTACTGCCACGGGACGATCATGTTACAACCCTATTGACATATGTGACTCCACCAAAACTGATTTTGGTTCTGGTATCAATCTCTGAAGACAGAAAGTGTGGCTTTGAAGTGGGACCCCAACCCCCGATTTACCTGAGCTGACTTGTACCCTTTCCTTATACATAAAGTACACTGTGTTCAGGTAACTTTGTAAACTCAGGGGCGTGATTATTTATCATCCAAAACTGGGTTCCACAGAAGATATCGCTTGTATGAGATCAAGCGATATCTCCTAATGGATACCATTGTGACAGTAGATTTTGAACAATGCCCTATTGGCGTCAACTACATGACATCACAATGTGTTTGCATCAAGTAATGCACAGCTGTTTAAGCCGTGCCTAGGCCTGACTCTTTAGTGAACAAGCTGCTGATAGCGACAGGAGCAATGAGTCATGGTTTGCGCATGCGCACTTACTGTTGCTAAGGCTGGAATCATTATTTAAAGATGGCGTCGACCCTTAGCAACCTTCCCCACCTCGAGTTTTATTCTCTCTGTTTCTCTTTTGTAGCGATGTGTTTGTTAACATAGATGGTGTTATCTTAACACTTAACCTTTTGGCAAACCCTAAATGAAGATTAATGACTGTCTGGAGGAATCTCGACAAGGGAGGTTAGATTAAACAGACACGGGGGAAATTCCTGAAACCTGAACTATTGTTTATATCTAATGTCTCATAGTTATCTCAGTTTCGTTTTCTGGAGGAAAATGTTTATGTTTTCGTGAAGCCATAATTACCCTCTGTCAGAGAAAACTAACAAAAAGCACTCAAGCCAGGCTAGTTTTCACATGAATCTGTCACCAATACCAGATAGTGTGTAGAGGGGGAATGGCTCCACAGAGCTTGAAGAAAGCTGTAGTCACATTTGCTTGAAGGGCTTGAAGTGTATTCTTAATGGAATAAGTGAATGTGTAATTATGGCTTGAAGTTGCATTCATAATGGATACAATTAATGAAAAATTATTGGAGAAATCGAAATTAATGTGCCGATTATGTGCTGGGAGACTTACACAATGTGGTGAACAGAGTAAGCCCTGTATGAAGTTCAGTGACAGAATGTATCATGTCTATGGTATAGATGTGCTATCTAACGAAATATTATATCCTAAACTTTCTGTGCAACATGTTATAACATGACCTTTACTAACAAACAAAGAACAATGAAGGATATAATCAAGGGGGATAAATTTGCGAATGTTTGGTACAATTTAAAAACCAAAGTAAAAGGGGCAGGCCGAAAAGGTTTATAAAGAAGACAGGTGATGAAGAGTCAAATGAAGGATTAGGAAGCATCCCAAACGTTTTATCCTTGGGACAAAATGGCGACACAACATATTACACCACCCCGACCCGTGAAAGTATAAAGAAACTCAAACTTCCCCATTCCAGTTCGTTGACAGCTCACTTGAACTGAAGGCTAGTCACTGTATAAATAAACCACTGATGAAACCACTTTTGAAATTTGAAGAAAAGTTGCAAACACATTTTGTTTAGAGAATAATTAATACAAGCAGTAATCAAGGAACTTTAGAAAACGCTGTGTATGAAAGATGAAGTCTGACAAATTGAAATACCGGATAATTCTAAGTGAACATCACATACCAGTTTAACTTGTGCGCTGTCCATTCTACCAGTCCCACTAAACACATGTGAAGTAATTATAAGGACTATTCCAATGGCTACGCATTTAGGGGCACTGATGAATCACATAAATAAAACTTTAACATTACAGTGTATAATTTTTAATTAAGAACTATGGAAATCCTACCTGGGAAAATTATATAGTACATAATGGACTCTAAATCTCATACAAGTTTTATGTTGACATTTCATCATCTGTGCATAAACAATAACCATATATAAAGCATGTGTGTGGATGCAGAGACAGTGAATGGATTTAGCAGTTTCGAAAAAGTGAGTCCAAACCTCTTGTTATATTTAATTGAAAACATTTGCTTGAGTATGATTACAATGTTGCATTAGTAGAATTAGATACTAAATTCAATGCACATATACATAACATTGCTTAAACAACTACAGAAAGACCAATAAAGGCGGCATGTAAATTGGCAAATTATTAAAATACTGAAGTTCGAAAATGTATGGAATGTCAACGTTTTCACTGAATTAAAACTTTTAATATGTACACTTGTTCAAATGTAAGTATATAGCAATGTTGTATTTGACTTAATTGATAAAATAGCAAATCTCATAGTTCTTTCAAGGACCATGCACCACACACGCGCAGGTTTTTAAGAACATGTACGATCTAAATCTGAGCTAAGGAATGTACAGGCAGACCGCTCTGCCTTATCTCACACAGCCTTCCCGGGTCGGTCCGCTACACTGTGTGAATCAACTAAAGAGGCCAGTGCTAAACAGCTGTGAATGACATCACAATGATATGACGTCATAACCACGATGACGTCACAATGCTATGATATCACATCACTGGACGCCAAATGGCAGTTTTGTGTTCAGATATGTTCTTTTTTCATTAGAAACTAATGAAGAATGATTTTGGATGATAAATAGAATCTCACTCTCGTGTCTTCTGATATCAAATATAACTCGTGTTGATATATTTGATATCAGAAGACACTTGGGTGAGATTCTCTATTTCTCGAAGTTTTTAAATATCCCAGTGTGTACAGGGAATTTAACAAGTGAAACATAGGATGCATATCTGACTTTATTTATTTTAGGTGGGGTCTAATCATGTAAGCCTGTCCCAAATATTTGTCTTTCATTTCATAGTCTCTATTGTACAAGGTCACGTGAGTGGCTTTACCAGACATAATATCTATATAGGACAGGACGTAAGTACAATTTAGTGATAGGTGGTAGGTCATTATGACATCTCATTAAAATAGATTTTGAAATCAATGTCGAGGTATGTGCATGTACGTAATTATAAATTGTACATTTATTATTGTTAAATATTGCAAAACAATACTATAAAATGTTGACACAAATGAAATCGTCGACAATGTACGATTTTGTATCCTACATATGCAGTTAGATATTCTCTAGAAACCTTATCACTGATAAGCCAATCCCTACTCTGCGATTATATAATGCGCACAGCATCTGCTTGACACCTCATTCATGTCGCCAGCCATGCAAGGTCTTTGTGTACTTATCTTTGCCTCGCTGCTTTCTGTACAAGCACTGATTATGCCGATTTCAAAACCAGATGGATCTCTGGATGTACCTAGTTTATTGAATCACATTACTTTATTGGAACAGAAAATAGACGACAAGGCCTCTCAAAGCGAGATCTCAAATCTTGAATCAGAACTAAAGACGGCTAGACTGGAGCAGAAGGTTACGCAAACAAAGCTGGATAGGGCCATGGAAGACCTGGAGGATCTCACTGCGAAGGATAACTCCATGAATACGGAGCTGGCAGTTCTACAGAGTCAGATCGAGTCAGGGAACAGTCAGTGTACTTGCGGATCTTCGGGAACCTCAGGAAGTCAACCAGCACAAGATCTGTCTGGTCTTCGAACAGACGTGTCCACTATCATGAACCAGATCGTTCAGCTTCAGTCTCTAAATAATAATATGACCGCCACATCGCAAGGCACGCTACAAGGTAATTGATTAACATTTTACTTCTGCGTTTGTACATATCCTCTGTGATTATCAGAGTGAAACTTGTCTTCTGAATGGCCACAATTAAATGTGTACTTTTATGATACGATTATGAGTTTTTGAATTACTATTTGGAAAACTGGCACGATTACGCACATGTTTTATGATGTAATGCTTTGCATTGCATATCGTTATCAATAACCTATTGACCTTGAACATTTTTGAAGATACATTACATATCATTTCCACAAGTGACAAAGTATAACCAGTGTCATTAAAATTAATCGTGCAAACGTGCCCATGTGACACTTACTCAGCAACAATGCATTAATTATCCTGTTTTGTTAGTATGACGCCACACAACCATTGATTGTAGCAGTTACGAGCATTGTTTTGATAAATTATCCTTATACTTGATTAAAATGCCACGAAATTAGAAGAGTGTATTATTTTCGAAATAATTATCATTACTTTTTTTTATCAAACTCAAATCTGTCATTAGACTTTTACAAAAAACACATTCCCCCTCTTGCCCCCTAAAAGTCATATGGCTCAAATGGTCAGTGTTCTTGATCATAAGCTCTATTTCTCAAAATTGCAGAATATTATGGTATGTTTGTCTGTATGTTCCCAGGCAGCAGTGTGTACACCAGATGGGGAAGAACATCCTGTCCATGGGGGAACATGGTCTATAAAGGTGAGAGCTGAAACATTTGATCTGTCATGGTATGTATGCGAGTCGATGTCTATGACTACCTGTGCTTGTGTGATTCTTTTCGGTATTTAAAAGGAACATTTGAAGACTTTTTTTTCAAAACGAATTCTTCGTTCAACCATAAAGGTGAAATTTGGATTATAAACTGTGGTGCAAAAGAAACGTTACACTCTATTGTTTCACTCATTCAGTAAAGATAACAAAACATAAATATTATTTAATGTTCAATTTTGACTGATTAGCAAACAATCATACTGTTTTTTTTTTTAAACATGCAGATTGAGAGTCACTGAAAGAACCAAGGGGTATAAAATAATTTTTTACACCAACATGACCCCTACCATATTTATAATGTTGTAAATGTTTGCAGAATGAGGCACATTTATTGATTTTCACTTAGCAGATCTCTTCAATGTCGATTAACAGTTGTTTTTTATCCACATAAATTTTGGAAGATTTTTTGAATTTATGAAAACCACATACAATTATTCCTTGGCTGATGACTAAACGCCTGCACTTTTCAGTTTTAGATTTTATATTTAAAATTATATATATTTTAAATGTCTGTCGTAAAGAATGTTTTAATTTTGATTTTTTTATCAAATGTGGAAAAGGTGTGTTTTATATTGTCGTGCCATGAAATTAGCTTTTTATCTGCCAAAACCTGCCACTTAATCTTACTGAAAAGACGATATCAGTGTTATTGTAATAAAGAATATGTTATACATCTACATAAACTGTGTTATATTTTTTGTAAATATCATATTATTATAGTCTATCATAACTCCGCACGGAGTGTCTCAATTTTTAATAAGACGCTGTACTTCACTTAGTAATTATGAGAGACTGAAATAAAATATCTGTCTGTCTGTCTGCGTAACAGGCGAACAGGTGACTAATCTGGCAATCACACTTCAGTGAGCACGCCGGGCTAAATTTGAAGCTCTGATGTATGCTGTACATAGCGATAATAATTTCTCATTCTGTACCAAAATGCTTTACACTTAAATTTTAACTGGAGGTGTGTTTGCATGTATGTTAAGGATAATTGCATTTCTGCTTACAATTCGGACGTTATGAATATCATTTATAATAAAATGAAATGTTATATCGTTATTTCGAGGCATTTCGAGCAGCAAAACATAAAACCTCTGTTATCATTTATGGATATTGACTTTGAGATCATCTCAATTAACCATGCATCTCTTGTTATTGTATCTCACACACATTATTTTTTAAAAAGCCATGATCACTATCCCAAACAAGAGATAAGTTCTACCCATCCTCCCCAGAGAGCACGGACTGAGGTAACAAAAGCAGAATTGTTACAGGGTTCTGACAACTTTCCCAAACCAACCTTAACTGAATTCTAATACTTCCTCAATAAATGTAATTTAGGATTCAGCAATAAGGCATAATCCTTATTGTTATTGGCGTGTGTTTTTTTTATTATTACATACGTGTTCTGAATATCTTAATGAAATAATTTTGTTATTTGAAACAAGTGTTGTGTAACCAGTTGAAAGTTATACAACGAGTGTTGTGTAACCAAAACATACTGTACTACTTTCGCCATCAGCTGATCGCGTACAGTCACTTCAGTTTTTCAGTTCATCATATCTTTTTCCTGTTCGTATTTTTGGCTATTATTAAACTTGCATCATAGCAAAAATAGATGTGCAAAATTAAAAATAGAGAATTCGGGTTCCGATCTCGAATATTTTACAATTAGATGACAATAATATTTTGCTTCAATTTGGTCTAGGAAGAGTTATCTCCCTTTTGTTTACAACGGCCGTGTTTTTGTCAACACGAATTCCGTCTTCTAGTAGTAAAATCATATAGTTTATACATGATTGCGTTTAGAATCGACATTTATAATCTGTTTTTGATGTGATAGACGTCCAGATATACATGTATGAAGTTCAAAATAAGAAGCTTGCATATAGAAACGTTCAGAAAAAACGGTTGTATGAAAACAGCCGGTCAAGGAACATGAGGAATGACGACCTCTGTCGACGTCCAAAGCGTCAATGTTTGCTGTTAAAGTGCTTCTTGATATATTGATTTGGGACATTGTTGACGACAAACATTGTGATAACAATTGTGTAATTTGTGTAAATATGATGCTTTATGTAGATGCAAGCGAAAGCGTAACGGAAAACGGGACTACATTTTTCACTGTTTTACGGTTTTACTCCACCTAGAGTAATTACGCAATATTAGCATTATTACACGGTAATGTCGCGCATAGTCTGATGCTTGTCTCAAATGAATATAAAGTTTCACATGTAATAAATAGATTACAAAACTCGTGAGTGTTGAATATCGAAAATAATCCAACTCAATATTTTTAAATGTTGTGATCAATTCACTCGCTTTCGCTTGTGAATAAATCACAACATTAAAAAATATCTCTTTGGAATATTTTCGATATTCAACACTCACTCGTTATGTAATCTCTATTTATTACACCGATTTTGTGTAAACGATTCTGATCTAACGGCTGGACCGAATGGCATTAATTTGTCAGGGATGATAGCCCGTGTCGAGATCTCGCTCTGTACGTCGGCCGAATTTTGATTTTCGATATGCTTTTTAAGTTATCTCCCTTTTTAACTTCGGAAAATTGTTTAAATGCAGCTAGAGATTTTTTTTTAAAAGATGCGCATTGACAATGCAGAAAAGTAAATGACGGTTACTTCGTAGATCACGTCGTTTAGCCCCCATTTTGATTATGGACATTTTGGACCCCATGAAGCTTTTCCTTTGAAGATACAAGCGTAAGAATGCTCATATTTACACATACGGTAATCTAGCTGAAGCATTGTTTATTATAGTTTTCTCATTGCAGACGCCAATTCCTAATACTTTTTGCGCAGTGAGGTCTCAAATTTAGATCATTTTTAAATATTTAAAACTTTAAGGGGGGCATAATTTAAAAATCTTCATGGGCGAATTTTAAGATTTTTGTCAGGAGAGTAAGACAGGACAGTGGTTTAGAGTCGACTGTAGTATTTATTTCACAATTTACAAAACTTGAGTCATTGATATTCCTTATATGACATAATTACAAAAGAACGTTAACTCAATATTTTATTCTGTTTCTTTCCAAACAAATTGCTGTTTTTATATAAAAACACTAATCGTTAAACAACAACAACAACAACACAAATTTATATTTCCTAATACTTAACGAAATGATGTTCCCTATCCTATTCGATATTCAATTTGGAACACAAGAAGACTTCTTCTTTCATCGTTTTAGGACACGCAGCTGGATTTTAGGGGGGTTGTAGCCCAGGGTATGATTGTGGAGTGGAACGTATATATACGTTTCAGCCTTAAACAGGATGGAACTTAACAAGATATTTTTATTTCATTGATTTAGGGTATGCAGCTGGATCATATTGGTCACAAAGAGGTGGATCAGCTTCAATGCTTTGCCTTCCAGAAGATCCTTTCTATTCCTATAATAGCTTTGGTGTTCACGATAATCAAGCATCCGAGATCTGGGGAACTGAGTTTGAGGCGGTCTACAACGACATGCCCTTTAATTCCTTGTCATACGATGATATGCCCTGTGCAGTATGTGAAAGCAAGGAAGCAACGTCAGTGATGATTCCAGCGAGGTCTCAATGCTACCCGGGCTGGACAAAGGAGTACTCGGGGTATCTGATGGGCGGCTACAAGGATCATTCCTCTGTTGATTATATCTGTGTGGACTCTAGTTCTGAAGCTATCCCTGGGAGTGGTAAGGTCACGCGTGGGAGGTTGATCTATCCTGTTGAATCTAAGTGTGGAGCCTTGGCTTGTCCTCCGTATGTGGACGGAAAGTTCCTCACTTGTGTTGTCTGCTCTAAACAGGCTAAGTGAAACGAATAAAATACATGCAGTTTCCTTTATTTCTGTGTATTCTTTCATTTTACCTGTGTTTGACTTTCACTCACACTTGTTTGTTAACTCCTTTTGTATGTCAAAATGTAACAATTTAACATGAATAGACAAGGATAGATGATCAACTTCTTTAGTCTACAATAGAATTTTTAAAATAAAGAAGTTGATCCTCCATAAAACATCATTGACTTTCCATTACATTCTAGAATGCCTCTCAAATCGTTGAAAAATTAACATGTGTCAATTATAATTCCAGCTTCAATTTAAATACACGGGGAAAGCCTGCAACACCATGAGTCTATGTATTGCGGTGAAACCTGCGAGCAACGGCTGGAACTAGTAAACCATGGGTGATACTGCACTAAAATTCAGTGTGACATTGCACCCAAACTATATTCCGGGAAGAACAGTTCCCTACTGCTTTCAGAAGCACCTTTTTCACTCGCCCCCTACTAAGAGTGAAGGAAGTCTTGAAACCCCCTCACGCTTTGACATCGTTCATTTTCCAGTGAAAACACACAAACTGACATTCAATTCTTATAATTTCTTAGGTTTTTTTTTCGTGATTACGTGTTTGATGAAACCTGCGGCACTCATCATGCTGAGTAAAGCGTAATAAAATATAATCTTTCAGGGACACGAGATCAGAGTTATCCGTCATTTGAATCACGTCATGGCATGGAGGTCTCCATTTGCTGTTGTCACCTCGTCAATGTTATGTAAACAACAGTCAGAAAAGCACTATTACATTACCGCGACTGCTCATATCCGAATCCCCTTAGTTCATAATGCTTAGATTATGAGTATCTGCTTATAGATTGCATAATTTGTATTCACCCAGCGACCGTGAATGTCTTTCGCCGTTCGGTTCTAGAAACAGTTCATTTATTGAAATGTTTTATTATTTTAACAATTGAGAAGGTAGTATGATATTGAGTTTATGTTACTCAATCACATAAATCGGTGAATGCATGGTAACCGTTGGAAATTTCCTAACAACACCACGCTCAATCAGGAAAGAACGCTACAGTACCGTCGAACGTTCACGCGACATGCACTTTTTGTTTAATACGCAACACTCTTATTATAACTTCGGAAAATTGGTTTGTGTAATAAGATGTTTAACCCTCAAAAATGAAAATAAAAGTCAATAACTATTATTATAAAATTGAAAATAATAAAATTTACAAAAGACTACACGAATGAGTTTTATAGCCATATAAATATCTTCTATCCTGATCTAACGATGCATTGTTCAATCACGAAATGCTCCGACCACGGGCCTTTGCAATTGAATTAGTTTACAACATACCACCACCACTTATTACATTTAATCAAACGTGGAATTTCATAGCTGTAACAGTCAATTTAAAGACGTGACATTGTGTCTTATTTTCCAACATGCATTATCTTATCGGGAACCTCACTACTAATTAATTTGGGTAGTATATCCACATAAAATGTCTTCACAAAATGCTTTGATAAGTTCACTTGAATACAAAATGACATAGACGTAACACTCGAGAGAAGTTATATTCCAATGAATAAATAACATACAATTTACAAAAATTGTTTATTGACAAACCCTTTTAGAGCCAGAATAACAGTATGTGACAATATATATTGACATAAATTCCCATTTTGAAAATGATATTGACTCATATAAATTTATATCACACATTATGTTACCAGTTGCCTATATGCACTTGAAAATTCTCATAGAATGGTACTAATTTCACTCAAATGAAACCTGAAATATATCTGACAATTGGAAGTCGTAATGTTCCTATAGTTAAAGATATTAGAAGTAACCTATTTAACTAAATGTGTTATCTAATCGTAGATTTTAACAACCCTAGTTTGAACAACGTTACAAGCTCCTGATTTGACACTTTTCTTTACTGTTTTTTTAAAAAATATTTATCAATATATCCCAAGTCAACATTGAATCATTGATATAGCTGTTTGTGTTGTAATGAAGATACGTTGGGGTGTCGTACATTTCGTCGCGTATTTCTTTAAACTTAGGATCGATTTTCTTTAAATTAGTTTCCATAAAAACGTATTATTGTCCCATTATAGCTATATATTGTATCAGCTTATACGTTTATGATATTGGTTATTATTTATGAAGGTACAGATGGAATATACCTGTACCAATCAATTGTATTTTAATCATACCGTTGGCTTTTAGATAGACATTTACTTCGTTTATTTACATCATGTCCAATGAGATAGAGTGGTAGAGAAAAAGAATGAGTTTGACACGCAGACAGACAGACAGCGAGATGAGGATAGATATACAGAGAGATACAGATAATGATCACTGTCATAAATGCCCAAGATACATTGATAAAGTTGTCCTGAAAGTTATTTTGTATAAACCTCAAAGTATGAAGGTAATCCTTTCAGCTGTCAGTTCCCTGTTTATGAAAAGGTATACCGGTCACGTGACCTTGTCTAGCCGACTCAGCAGGGAGTATATCGCTTATTTTTTAAAGTCTGAATTTCTTCATCATTTGTTTACAATTCATATTGCAAATAGATGGTTTTATGGTTTTATGGTTTTATGGTCAAATGCATGCCAGACTATCATCTGTAGAAGCATCTATAGTATAGTATATCGAATCAAAATACTTCCATTTCAGTGTGTTTCTCACTTAAATTGAATTATATTCTTTAACAAGCTAATACTTTGAAATTCCGTTTTAACCAACAACTCCTCATACTAAAAATGTCAGTTCATAAAAAGTATACAAATATATAAATGATGAAACCGTAATATCTGACGTTTACCTATGTAAATAGCCATTCTTTATATTGTATACATTTCGATAAAAACAACACCTTTTATTGCTCACTTAAGTAATATCACTACTTTAAGTTATATGCTTCTCAAGATGATAATACTGTCTCATGTACAATCTTCACTGGATGAAAAAGTCCTATTTAATCCGGATTAAATATGAATTAAAGATGTCATTTAATCCCCTTTACTCCCCTTTACTCCGGATTAAAGAAAGAATTTACAACAGATTAAAGGGGAGTAAATATCACATTTAATCCATATTTACTCCATATTTACTCTGAGATTAAATATTTGTAAAGCTGATTAAATAAGATTAATGTTTTGTAAATATTCAGACACGTTTTTGTCATGTTGTCATAAAAATAAAATAAATTCATAAAAACGTAACTTTATTGAAAAAAAGTTGCTTTGAACATTGCTAACAAAACATTACTCTAATTAAACACTACTTTGATTAAAAGAAATTCTTTTAAAGAGAAAGTGGCTTGAATGGAGAATTTGACTTGATGAAGACAAAAATGATACTGATGAAGATATTGACTTTGATGGGAAAAAAGACTTTGCTGAAAAAAAAATATTTTGATAAAAAAAGTTGCTATAATGGATAAATTAATATGAAATGAATTTTTTTTACCAAAATAGAGAATAGAGTTTGATGAAAAAAATTACTTTGATGATAAAAAATACTTTGATGAAGAAATTGACTTTGACTGTGACTTTGACTGATGAACAAAATTGTCTTTGATGAAAAATTTACTTTGGTGGTAAATATTACTTTTATGATATATTTGACTTAAAAGAAATACATTACTTTGATAAAGTGTTTGACTTTTATGAAATAATTGACTTTAATGAAAAACATTACTCAGATGAAAAAGTTAACCTTGATGATAAAAATTACTTTGAAAAAATTGACTTTGATGGGAAAAAAATACTTTGATAACATAAATGTTAATTTAAAAATTAAATTTGATGAACAAACTGATTTTTAAAATAAAATTTAATTTAATGAAAAATTAATTTGGTGAAAATAAACTACTTTGATAAGAATGTCTGAAAATATGACCAATTCAGCATAATGACTAACATGATTTAGTAACTTACAGAGTATTATCTCATGAAAATATACCATAATTCACTTTATTAGTTGCTATTTACGGCAGATTTACAATATGGTATGAGTATTTCTTGGAGGTTATTGAACATATTTTCTCATAATTGTATACATTTAAATAACATACACATTTACGACAGACATACACTTCATAATGTTACATTGCATGGCCATTCTTTGCCAGTCACAAAACGGTGAAATGTTACAGAATCGAACTGTGTTAGCAACATTTAGCGAGGTGACGGGGAATTATTAAAAGAACCATAACGTTTTGATTATTTAGATTGTTATTTGATTTTTAAACATTGTTCATTAATGCCATATTGTTATATTGTGTCACTTTGTCAGGCAGACAGACATACATATATTATTACATTGTCAAAAGTTAAATATACATTGTAAAAAGCATGTTTAAAAGACATACAATATATATTTATAACAACCAGCCATTTTTTGGCTAATGAGACACTTTACAAGATAAACCAGTGTACAATATAATCTTAAATATATGTCCAGTCTTAGCCAAGACAAAATAGGACGGAGATCCTCTTTGTTTAAAAATCATCTTCAATGCCTGTAAAAGACGAATTCAACATTAGTAAGTTGTTGAATGTGTCAGCCATACGTGTGATGGCTGACATGTGACAACTGAATGTGATTCAGACATATTATACACAATACAATTGTATATATATCATACAAAAAGTAATAAACATTATGATAATTACATAATAATTGTATGATCATTGTTTACATGATGACGTCACATATAGGAAACGCATCATATTATAACTAAAAGTATATACAATTGGTGTTGATAAAAAGGTCATAAAATATGTTATATTATATCATATTATTCTTTCATACACTGTCATTTGTGCTAGTGCTTAAGTTAGTAAGTGATACGCGATAATACTTACTTTATGCGCGATCAGTAATATTATGATTACTAACTTAAGATACTTATTTGATATTAATTAGATATTTAGCACAATGAATTCAGAAAGAATAGAGAGTATGTGCTTACCTGTAAAAGACGAGTTCAACATTAGTAAGTTGTTGAATGTGTCAGCCATACGTGCAAAGGCTGACAGATAACAATTGAATGTGATTAAAATTGTCAGACGTCACAGGCGTAGAAGCCCGTGATTTGGCTAAGAGCCAAATACGGTAGCACATACAACTCACTATATATAAGACAGCGGAGAAGCAGCCTTCTGATGGAAAGAAAGAGATATAAAAGGCTGTAGGCGACATATTCCCCCCCCCCCCTCCCCCCCCCCCCCCTCAACATTTAGGACATCACCAATGATAAGAGTCATTGGTTGATAGAACTGAAGCACACACAACAACAATGAAACTGAACTGTAAAACCACGGTGATTTCAAAGACTCTAATGCCTTTGAATGAAGAAATCAAACCTGAAATATATTCCTCCATGATAAAACCGTAGAATTCTTAATGATTCTTAAATCTTTGAGGAACGAACAAGCCAAACCAAACTGAGAAACAGGAACCACAGGATCCATTGGTCATTCGTCATCCAGGCAGGACGATTCCGCAGCCGGGTAGGCCTCCACAGTTGGGGAGCCTCAACGCGAGTAGGCGATGTAGGTAGATCATCTTCAATGACAGTAGAAACTGCAGCATCCTCTGTCTGCGCAAGTGAACTTGGGTACGACGTTGAGGTCGGACTTGAGGTGCTGCCTCCTGACTTTGATCTGGAACTTCCGGCGGTGCGTTAACGGCAGTTGCTGGAGAACTTCCAGTTGATCCTGTGAAGACGTTGAGGAGCTGGTAGCGGCGAGTTGATCAGAGTTGAGACTCTGAATGAGCACCTGACACAAAATCAGCGGCTCTGACTTGACTCCTGAGCCTTGGCAGCAGCAGTACCTCTTCTTCACTGTCATCGTCGGATCTTTCTGCAGCATTATATTCCTTCACACGGAGAGAAACAGACTTCTTGATGTGATGGTAGTTTCCTTGACATTATGTTGGCGAGGTTGGCTGAAGGGAAACAGATGGAAGTGGAAGGAGCATGTTGCAATGGAGGGTCCTCAATTGTCGCTTACCACTCTCTTGCTTCACGGTGTACACAGGGATATCTTCGTTGGGCTGTTTTACCACGATGTAAACTTCCTTTCCCCACTTGTTCGCAAGTTTTTGCCTTCCTGTTAGTCCAGCCAGGCGCACTAGCACTAGCACTCTGTCTTTGGGTTGAAGAAGTGATTCTCTCACTTTATTGTCCTAATTTCCTTGATGCGGTGACCAGCTTTCTTGGACTCCTTGGAGGCAATGTTGTAGGCAAATTGCAGCCTCTTCCTCAGGTTTTGGGCATACTGCGTGTGCGATGTTTGTCCTTCTCCAATATTAACTCCAAGAAATGCATCCACTGGGAGTCAAGGGTGTCTGCCAAACATGAGAAAAAATGGCGTATATATATAGAACATCATACTTGTGCATTTGGATCGTTTGTATTGAACGCGAAGATGTCATGGAAGCGGGGGAACAAAGAGTTCGAAGAACGAGTTGTTCCTCCGCTTCCATGACATCTTCGAATTCAATACAAACGATCCAAATGCACAATTATGATGTTCTATATTTATTATATACCCCTTTTTATTAGCAAATTGGTAAACAAATAAAGTTGCATAAATTTAATGGAACGACATGCTGCGTATTGATACACGGGCGGCTGCTTGACTAGCACGACTCACGATTTGATATCTTAATAATATCTTTATTTTCTCATTTGTCAGCCCAAAAGAGCTGCAAGTGAAATTTTCTTCAGTGTGGTAACATAATTAATCCATCAAATTTGCCTTATTATCATTTAATTACAAAGAACTGAAAATAAGAAACAACATTCAGGCTTCCGTGCGTCTTGCTTCTTTCGAATGACGTAACCATGGTTATGACGTCACGATAGTAAACGGTTGTGACGTCACAGTGACGCAGCATTGCTAGCGAATCTTTCGGCAATGATTTCGATTCCCCTTCTTTTTTGCGCTTTTCTGCCCTGTTAATGATAATTTGAGCAACATTGTCCCTGCTTGTGCCGTTAATTAGGCCAAATCCATGCTGATACTTTAATGAACTGACAAAATACTAGCAGTATTATTAAAACATAAATTCCTGATATTAAATTGGGTAAACATTGAAAAGTACGGAAAATTCTGAGAAGTGCCGAAGTTTAGAGAAAGTAGAACCGTCAGCCGTGCAATACTGAATTCACCGTGCAATACGGAAATCGCCCACGGAAACTGTATTGCACCCCTATATTACTATCCTAAGTTTACATGGGTATATAATAAATCCTGTGCTCTCATGTCTGGTGGCGTTGTACGACTGTATGTATCATCCCAACTGCGGATCCGTCCCATCTTAAGATGGGACGCGTCCCAACTTGGGATTCCAAGTTGGGATGTCCCATCTTAAGATGGGACGGGGTGTAATAAAATATGCAAGTAATATTTTTATTTAAATATGAAGTTTGGTAATAATGTGTATTTATAGGTCATTTAGGTATAAACTTTAAGAAGCTACAATGAAAATTCACTTTGATGTTTATTTACTTGACTTATTGACTAGGATTCATCTGTCCTCCTCGGGAAATCAAATACGTTGATGAAAACAATGATTTAAACACAAAGTAATGGGAGAAATAAATATAGTTTGCAAATAACGTTATCAAAATTTAAAATGCCATCGCTATTTAAATATTTCAGTCGTTATATTTATGATGAAACTTTATAAATGGAGTGAAACGGGGTAAACCCAAATCAAATGACATATACGATTTATTGTTCCACAGTTATTCATTTTAAGATACAGACTGATTTAAACCCAATTATATTTTTAATACACACATTTTTTTAATACTATTTCGACATAAAACAGGTAGTGTTATCTAAAGATTATAAGTGGTTGTACCTGTGATATAACGATTTAAGTTATGGTAACGGGGTATGGCAGATACAATGTTTCCACCTCAAATTTATTAATTTTAGATAGTTGTGTTACTCTTGAAAACGTTAATAATAGTTACTTTGGTTTATCATGATTCAATATAACATACCTGTTATTGACGAACGAAAATCCATCTGAGTCCTTTTAAACAATCCATGTATAATCCAACAACCTGCACCGAACACTGTGAATAGGTATATGTGACAGCCTGATGTCAAAGAGAACTGACCATTCTGAAGATGTGTGACACTGAGTCCTTCATAAGCCCAAGTAATCAGTTATGAATGGACACCAATTAGGCCACGGTCACTGGTGTGAGGGTAAAACAACATAAAGAGTGTGTATTGTCTAAACGCAATGTTACCTTGTTTGTTTAATCTTATCTTGATACTTGATTGATTGAATAAAAGAATACACGTGTGATTGATTTAAAACTACAAACTCTTACATCTTATTTGATTGATATAAAGAGTTAGCCTATCAAAATGTAAATCGTTCAGCATAACTAACAAACTATTTGAGTTATGCCAGAGAAATATTTTCCCAAGTTCGATATACATATTTTAATATAAACTAGTAACTGTATATGTCTGACTAAATTCATTAAAAGTTCAAACTAACTTTTTTTTAAATAAAGAGTTATATTCTATACTACATGTTGCTCCTATAACTGTATTAATATTAAATGCCACTTTCAAAACATTTCATTGTAAGTGTTATTGACTCCCTCTCTCTCCCTCTCTCAACTTGGAATCTCTAACAGTTTTTCATCATATCTCATCAAATATGCAAACTGATTTTTAAAAATAAAGACTAATATTCTCATGCTATATGATGCTATTATAAATACTTAATGACACTTTCAAACCATGTCACTGTAAGTGTTATTGGCCCCCTCACTCTCAGAATTGACCGTCCCAACTTGGAATTTCTATCAGTTTTTCATCATATCTCATTAAATATGCAAACTTATTTTTTCTAAATTAAAGACTAATGTTCTCATGTTATAAGATGTTTTATTACTGTAATAAATAAATAATGACACTTTCAAAACGTGTCATTGTAAGTGTTATTGACCCCCTCACTCTCAGATTTGGCCGTCCCAACTTGGAATCTCTATCAGTTTTTCTTCATATCTCATTTAATTTGCAAACTGATTTTTTTTAATTAAAAACTAATATTCTCATGCTATAAGATGTTTATATTACTGTAATAAATAATTAATGACACTTTCAAAACGTGTCATTGTAAGTGTTATTGACCCCCTCGCTCTCAGAAATGGCCGTCCCAACTTGGAATTTCGATTAACTTTTCCACATATATAAATATAAATAAATATTCATAACAACATTTTGACATTACATATGAATATTCTGTTACTATATGTTGCTCCGATAACTGTACGAAATATTGTATGACACTTTCAAAACGTTGCCCCAATAACAAATGTAGCATTGTTCTATTTCACATCTTCCTAAATGACCATTTCCCATCTGATTCGAATAAAAACAAACAAGTTTTCATTTTTCATTTTTAATTCCCAGATACATCTTCATAACACTTAGACATAACGTAATGACATCGTAGATGGTAATCACAGTAACATTCGTCTATGTGCCGGTAATACATCAATATACGTTATAATAGATGATCATATCACAGCAGTCGCTACTATAAAGAATGATTTGGCAAAAATTGCAGATCGAGTAATGAAGAGGCCAGTTGGTTTTATTCCTAGCAAGACTGAGAGTATGACATTTAGTCGAAAAACTCAAAACTACGTAAGACCAAACTTAACAATTGATTGGGAAATTATAAAAGGAGTTGAAAACAATGAACATTATTATTACACTTAATGGGGAGAATAAATAAAAGTATCCTTCTGTTCGTCAATCCAGATCTCATTTTAAAAAATTAATGTTCTAACTAAAATGATAGTTCAGGTTGGTTCCCAAGGGGTATGTCTCTACCAAGCACAGTTCGGCTTCCATTCTTGTTATTCCCTCTTGCTTCATGGTGACGTGAACTGCAAGCTGATGAAATAAGATGTGAATTAGAAACACTGAACTATAAGTTCTCAACGTGGAAAAAGGATTTTAACACCTCCAAACGGATAAAATGCAGCATGAAATTATTAAAATACTTAAAATGCATTTGATTTATAAGCCAGTCCTAAGAGAACAAACCATTTAAAACAAACACAAGAACTCGTGTGATATGCTACAACTGTGACTTCTTTCTGTGACTTAAATATGACTTATTATTATTATTTACTCAAGCTGCTTGAGGAAATATAACGATTATTATACTATGAATGTGAGAATATATAGAGAATCTCACCCAAGTGTCTTCTGATATCAAAAATATCAACACGAGTTGATTAAAGTGACTTTTAAAGTTACTTTAATCAACGAGTGTTGATATATTTGATATCAGAAGACACGAGGGTGAGATTTTATTTATCATTCAAACCATTCTACAACAATTATTAGCCAAATACTGACATTTTTGAAACACAAAACTGCCATTTAGCTTCTTCAGCAGTAATCTCAGTGACGTCATAGCATTGTGACGTCATAAGAATTATGGCATCATAGCTTTATTACATCACCAATATTGTGTCGTCATAGCATTATCACCAGTGCTCTAAGTGATGCCAAAGCTTTGTGATGCCATTAACTGATGATGTAATAGGATTATGACTATTTGATTGTAGCGATATCTACATTGTAGATATCACTTGTAGATATCGCTTGATCTCACCAAAGCGATATCTACTGTGGGAGCCAGTTTTGGATGATAAAAAATAACATCACATGCATATAAGGATTTGCTCACCTCGGGAAGGAAGACATCAAGGGTGTGTGAGTGTTCTAATGGTAATGCCGATATCCTCTTTCCAAAGAAGGTGATCTGAAACAGTGCATTGAAATGGTATAATATACCCGTTGAGACAATAATGCTAACATAAAGAACTGAGTGAGTGAGTTATTGTTTAACGCCGCTTCGGCAGTATTGCAGCCATTTAAAGAACTGAGTATGTAGTACGGTGACAGACGTATTACATGGTATTAAACATATCACTCAACAACAATGATAATGTGTCTAGCGTTTGAGTTATATTCTAACGTTAACATTACATAATGAGGTACGGAATGTTAGGAGGAGTTGAAATTAAGTACCACTGATTCGCTGAATCGATGGAAACCAATCTTGGACTTCCATGTTTGTCTTTGAAGACATGACTTAGACCGGATGGTACGCCATCGTCCGGAAGTGTACGAGCCCTCGATTATGTCTTGGCACAGCTTCTGAAAAAGGAATTTATTAAATTAAAAGTGTGTGGTTCCACCGAAAGTGTTATAGCAAGCTGACGAATCATTATATTATTTCAAAAGTAGACCAAAAGGGAAATATAATCTTTGTATATGAAATGATGAAGTATTTTATGAAAAAGTAAGTACCTCAATTCCAACTTCTCGTGTGATTTTTTTAACTCTTCTGAGATCCTTGTAAAACGCGACACTGAAAATGGCCAAGAAACATGGATGAAAATGTTTGAAAATAAATGTACAATAGTTCAGAATACATTATGTATGAAATTAAGTTCAAATGTATGCATTGTGTAATTCAATATTCAATACATGTACAAATAAGACAGTTTCTACCTGATATTTCTGGGTTAACAAGCAAGTTTTTCAAATCCTTATTGTAATTGTCAAAACGGTGGTTTTCTACTGTCGAATGCGTTTTAAAAACTTTGCTTTATTGAATGCATGGTAGACTACTGAAACTTGAATATGACCTACCTTTTTGGTTGAAGTGGTTCAAGGACGTGGCACCCACAGCTGAAGCTCGTGTTGATGACAGTTGTTCGGTCATTCCTTGTGACACACTGAATGTGATACCACTGGAGACAGTGGCTACATTCCACCATGTGGTCATCTTCTCCTTGGCAGAGTTCGAAGCGCTGTGCGCCGCACTCCTCCCTTTCTTTCTGCCCCATACCCAGGACATGTCCTTCCACAAGGGGCGAGTAGTGGCTCACACGGGCACTTGTTGCATCCAGGGGCACCAGAGCCAGATGAAATGGTTCCCCCGTACCTGGTCCATAAACTATGGTCGATTCCGTCCCACCAAGCATGGTCCAGACTGTTATGGCCGATCTAGTCAATAACGTCATGCCCATGCATTGAATTGGACCTAAAATAAACGTTATATTGTCGTTTG
Organism: Gibbula magus; assembly: GCA_936450465.1. Lineage (NCBI taxonomy): Eukaryota > Metazoa > Mollusca > Gastropoda > Trochida > Trochidae > Gibbula > Gibbula magus. Next base: position 7,405,884 of record OW388302.1, read on the forward strand.
ACCATTAAATGACATATTGCAAACTAATTAATAGCTAATGCCGACATTTACAATGTACATTATATGATACAAAAGTATGATTTATCTTTCTGAATGCAACATTATTCTTTTCACATGTTTGTTAGAATTAGTTTTTATTGTAGAGTGTAGATTCTGTTTTGCCTTTTACTTGCCTACATCTCTCTGTTGATGGAGTGACAGGTTCATTTCCTCTCTTACGACGTAGTCAACTTTCTCCTCCCAGGAACCTTCCATGCCAGCTAAGACGACATCAGTTGTAGCTGAAGATAAGAATGTCATCAGCTGTTCTTCGGATGTGTAGGAATCCAGGACCTATGAACAAAACGTTTATCCTCTTAATTCGGCAAAGCTTAAACAGTCAAATAATAAAGCTACGTTTATGGTTATATGCTCTATTATCTAGCATCAAAATAATAAAAATATGTTTAAAGTTGCAACAACTGCAAGGACGTACGTGTTTCACGATTGTGTTGATGTTCATCAGGCCAGTGACTGCTGATGCCAACCTCAGAAATGTAGATTTGTCTTCGTGGCCCCATAACAGTAGCGACACTGCCCTGTAAAAGCAACTGTTGCCTTCAGGGCTTGTCTTTAAACCAACCATGTACTTCGCCAGTAGTGTAGGGGGGAGGTGTTTCACGTATCTAAAAACAAGCATAATAAACCAATGTTACATATATGCATTTGGAAAATTTAGAACATTCAATACGGCTCAACACATATCTTGATGAATTAAATCAATACTTCACCCAAGAAATAAATACATTTATGTAAAGTTATTAAAAAATTCAGTAATTGCCCAAAAGCACTAAAAGAGATATGTCTGGTAGAAACGTTTCATTTTAAAAAGAAATAATGAAATTGAAAATTCAAAAGTAAATGGAAATCACTCATCCCACTATTTAGCGACTTACAATGATTATATTTCAAAGCACATATCCTTCAGCAGTTTATATACTTCTTAACCATATGTATTGCACTATTTAATGTACATATACCTTATAACCTATGTGAACAAATATAAAAAACTTGATGAGAGAATAAAAAGAATCGACCATATCGGTATTCAAAAGTTAAACATACCCATCTCCAAAACGACCGAGCTGGTTCGCTCTGGTTTCCTGAGGTCTCCCTGTTGGAATACATGGCATCATGTCCTTTATATAAGACGCTGCGGTAAGGGCTGCATCTCGGTGGATTTTGGACATGGTATCCAGGGTAATCTCACAGGATAGTTCATCAAAATCCTGAATAAGAAATACATACTTCCAGAATCCTCCAATGTTGAAGCTTTAACATTAGTATGTACGAAATCGTATTACACAATGCATGTACAAATTAAATGTAATAGATACATTGAAGATAACGTGTTCTATTCAGTTGGTAACAGTTTGTATCGTAATCTTAACCAAGTTCAAATGATCCCTTACATCAGCGAGGTGGTTTTGGCTACGCCTATCCGAGCAGGGTGATAACTATTGTCGTGAAGTCCGAGATGCTCTTGTAGCATTGTCAACTGATTATACAGCCAGTTTCAGGATATCGAATAATGATAAATAAGCCATTCTCCGAGATGAAACTTTACGTGCTACATTCTAGTTCAATGATCCCTTATCACTCAAATACTTGAGCAGGTACTTTAGAACACAACTGATAGGGTTGGGGATACATTATCCACAACATGGTGACATCTGAGCAAGGAATCGGAGAAATGCATAAAGCCCAATAAAAACGTATTCATACGCATATATTGTACTGTACTGCTTTTTTTAGTCAATTGTTTATGTGCTTCTGTTTATCACTATTACCTCTTTCGCGAGTTTTTCCAAACATGGCCGCATGAGGACAGGCCAGCCAGCTTGTTCATCAGTTGGATCACTGAAAATGTAATAAAGAATTCTGAATACATACCATTATGCATAGATATAACTTAATTCTTATTAGACGTCAATAGTTGACTTTGTTACAGAGAGGTTCGTTACAAAAAGGATATCGTGTACAATCTAATTATCTATATAAACGAATATTATCCTTCATTACTCGTTCTGTCTATCTGGCTCCCCCGAATGATTATATCTTGTAAAAATCAAATCACCACAATTCTTTGAAACCGTTAGTAAGTCAAGTCAAGTGTTCTCTACTACGCATACATACTGAGTCATCTTGTAAATCAATTCTGATATCGTTTGCTTGAAAACCGAAATGTCGTTATCTTGCAATAAGAAGTTGTGAATCCGTACTGTATCTAACAAGTTTCTAAATGCTTCTTATAGAAAGGAATTAATTCCGATTCACAGCATATGCACAGTAATTAATATTAACTTTAATTATTATATATATTAGAATTAATGAGGGGCACAATGTTTTTGTCAAGACAATTACTTGGAACATAATGATTAATAATATGTCCCATCCTTACTTTTCTTTTCTGGCAGCTTCGCGGAGTGTAATATGCAACTCATCGCGCCAGCCATCAACTGCGAGACCAATGTGTCCCCGAAAATGATGCAATGCATCAGCTCTGTATTGCCGCTTCAGAACCCCCGCCTTGCATCTACAAAATTGAGTTACTTCACGTTTCAAAAAACATATCTAATTCCTAATACACACGAAGCAGGAACATACTATATATATTTGAAATAAGCATGTTGAAACATATCGGAATGTACATATTTGTACTGAACTCTACTGTTCACTTAATGACAAAACCAGTGAAAACACCAATATTAACTTCAATATGTACCTAAGCTTGTACAATCCGGCTCTCTGGGAATCAACTATAATGGCAGGCAGTCTCTTTTCTGCCCCATTCTGTTGATCGATTTTGGGAACAGCGTCGGTGACAAGATCTCCGATTTTGAAGTCAATGGGTCGGTTTGGTTTTGAGTTCTGTACTATTCGCTCCGCTGCTTTTGTTGTATTTCTAGTTGCTATTCGGATGATGTCGCTTGTTGCGTTTTCTGCCGGTGAATCTGGGGCAGTGTGAAGTTGGTTACTTATTCGTTATTGGACATTGGACATTCGATTTTTCCAGTTACTTATACAAACGACATTCGGTTTTTCCAGTTACTTATTCAAAACAATGGTCTGATAATGCACTATGGAACAATCCATGACAACATAAGTATACACATTTTAAAGAAAATTCAAGTTCCTATCCAATGAGCTATGCTGTTTGATTCGCCAAAAATCAGAGTGTACCGTAAATTACGAAATAATGGCGATGGGGTTAGTAAAATCAAGCCAAAAGGGAGAGTAAATATTTAAATGGGTACTGAGGAATATTTGCACCACCATCTAAGGGTACCCAAATGAAAGATAATTCAATTTCCTATCCAATGAGGTATCTTACATGATGTTTGATAGGGGACCTGATACCGTAAAATGCCAAATAACGTCACTAGGTAGTATACATTTTAGCTCTGTAATGAGTTTTTCACAATCAAACTAGTCTGAGGGTACCAAGGAATATTTGCACCACCATCTAAGGGTACCCAAATGAAAGATAATTCAATTTTCTATCCACTGAGGTATCTTACATGATGTTTGATAGGGGACCTGATACCGTAAAATAACAAATAACGTCACTAGGTAGTATACATATTAGCTCTGTAATGAGTTTTTCACAATCAAACTAGTCTGAGGGTACCAAGGAATATTTGCACCACCATCTAAGGGTACCCAAATGAAAGATAATTCAATTTCCTATCCAATGAGGTATCTTACATGATGTTTGATAGGGGACCTGATACCGTCAAATAACAAATAACGTCACTAGGTAGTATACATATTAGCTCTGTAATGAGTTTTTCACAATCAAACTAGTCTGAGGGTACCAAGGAATATTTGCACCACCATCTAAGGGTACCCAAATGAAAGATAATTCAATTTCCTATCCAATGAGGTATCTTACATGATGTTTGATAGGGGACCTGATACCGTAAAATGCCAAATAACGTCACTAGGTAGTATACATAAAAAATATTAGCTCTGTAATGAGTTTTTCACAATCAAACTAGTCTGAGGGTACCAAGGAATATTTGCACCACCATCTAAGGGTACCCAAATGAAAGATAATTAAATTTCCTATCCAATGAGGTATCTTACATGATGTTTGATAGGGGACCTGATACCGTAAAATGCCAAATAACGTCACTAGGTAGTATACATATTAGCTCTGTAATGAGTTTTTCACAATCAAACTAGTCTGAGGGTACCAAGGAATATTTGCACCACCATCTAAGGGTACCCAAATGAAAGATAATTCAATTTCCTATCCAATGAGGTATCTTACATGATGTTTGATAGGGGACCTGATACCGTAAAATGCCAAATAACGTCACTTAGTATATACATAAAAATTATAAGCTCTGTAATGAGTTTTTCACAATCAAACTAGTCTGAGGGTACCAAGGAATATTTGCACCACCATCTAAGGGTACCCAAATGAAAGATAATTCAATTTCCTATCCACTGAGGTATCTTACATGATGTTTGATAGGGGACCTGATACCGTAAAATAACAAATAACGTCACTAGGTAGTATACATATTAGCTCTGTAATGAGTTTTTCACAATCAAACTAGTCTGAGGGTACCAAGGAATATTTGCACCACCATCTAAGGGTACCCAAATGAAAGATAATTCAATTTCCTATCCACTGAGGTATCTTACATGATGTTTGATAGGGGACCTGATACCGTAAAATGCCAAATAACGTCACTAGGTAGTATACATACAAAATATTAGCTCTGTAATGAGTTTTTCACAATCAAACTAGTCTGAGGGTACCAAGGAATATTTGCACCACCATCTAAGGGTACCCAAATGAAAGATAATTCAATTTCCTATCCAATGAGGTATCTTACATGATGTTTGATAGGGGACCTGATACCGTAAAATGCCAAATAACGTCACTAGGTAGTATACATATTAGCTCTGTAATGAGTTTTTCATAATCAAACTAGTCTGAGGGTACCAAGGAATATTTGCACCACCATCTAAGGGTACCCAAATGAAAGATAATTCAATTTCCTATCCAATGAGGTATCTTACATGATGTTTGATAGGGGACCTGATACCGTAAAATGCCAAATAACGTCACTTAGTATATACATAAAAATTATAAGCTCTGTAATGAGTTTTTCACAATCAAACTAGTCTGAGGGTACCAAGGAATATTTGCACCACCATCTAAGGGTACCCAAATGAAAGATAATTCAATTTCCTATCCACTGAGGTATCTTACATGATGTTTGATAGGGGACCTGATACCGTCAAATAACAAATAACGTCACTAGGTAGTATACATATTAGCTCTGTAATGAGTTTTTCACAATCAAACTAGTCTGAGGGTACCAAGGAATATTTGCACCACCATCTAAGGGTACCCAAATGAAAGATAATTCAATTTCCTATCCAATGAGGTATCATACATGATGTTTGATAGGGGACCTGATACCGTAAAATGCCAAATAACGTCACTAGGTAGTATACATTTTAGCTCTGTAATGAGTTTTTCACAATCAAACTAGTCTGAGGGTACCAAGGAATATTTGCACCACCATCTAAGGGTACCCAAATGAAAGATAATTCAATTTCCTATCCAATGAGGTATCTTACATGATGTTTGATAGGGGACCTGATACCGTCAAATAACAAATAACGTCACTAGGTAATATACATATTAGCTCTGTAATGAGTTTTTCACAATCAAACTAGTCTGAGGGTACCAAGGAATATTTGCACTACCATCTAAGGGTACCCAAATGAAAGATAATTTCATTTCCTATCCAATGAGGTATCTTACATGATGTTTGATAGGGGACCTGATACCGTAAAATGCCAAATAACGTCACTAAGTATATACATAAAAATTATTAGCTCCGTAATGAGTTTTTCACAATCAAACTAGTCTGAGGGTACCAAGGAATATTTGCACCACCATCTAAGGGTACCCAAATGAAAGATAATTCAATTTCCTATCCACTGAGGTATCTTACATGATGTTTGATAGGGGACCTGATACCGTCAAATAACAAATAACGTCACTAGGTAGTATACATATTAGCTCTGTAATGAGTTTTTCACAATCAAACTAGTCTGAGGGTACCAAGGAATATTTGCAGCACCATCTAAGGGTACCCAAATGAAAGATAATTCAATTTCCTATCCACTGAGGTATCTTACATGATGTTTGATAGGGGACCTGATACCGTAAAATGCCAAATAACGTCACTAGGTAGTAAACATAAAAAATATTAGCTCTGTAATGAGTTTTTCACAATCAAACTAGTCTGAGGGTACCAAGGAATATTTGCACCACCATCTAAGGGTACCCACATGAAAGATAATTCAATTTCCTATCCAATGAGGTATCTTACATGATGTTTGATAGGGGACCTGATACCGTAAAATGCCAAATAACGTCACTAGGTAGTATACATATTAGCTCTGTAATGAGTTTTTCACAATCAAACTAGTCTGAGGGTACCAAGGAATATTTGCACCACCATCTAAGGGTACCCAAATGAAAGATAATTCAATTTCCTATCCAATGAGGTATCTTACATGATGTTTGATAGGGGACCTGATACCGTAAAATGCCAAATAACGTCACTTAGTATATACATAAAAATTATTAGCTCTGTAATGAGTTTTTCACAATCAAACTAGTCTGAGGGTACCAAGGAATATTTGCACCACCATCTAAGGGTACCCAAATGAAAGATAATTCAATTTCCTATCCAATGAGGTATCTTACATGATGTTTGATAGGGGACCTGATACCGTCAAATAACAAATAACGTCACTAGGTAGTATACATATTAGCTCTGTAATGAGTTTTTCACAATCAAACTAGTCTGAGGGTACCAAGGAATATTTGCACCACCATCTAAGGGTACCCAAATGAAAGATAATTCAATTTCCTATCCAATGAGGTATCATACATGATGTTTGATAGGGGACCTGATACCGTAAAATGCCAAATAACGTCACTAGGTAGTATACATTTTAGCTCTGTAATGAGTTTTTCACAATCAAACTAGTCTGAGGGTACCAAGGAATATTTGCACCACCATCTAAGGGTACCCAAATGAAAGATAATTCAATTTCCTATCCACTGAGGTATCTTACATGATGTTTGATAGGGGACCTGATACCGTAAAATGCCAAATAACGTCACTAGGTAGTATACATTTTAGCTCTGTAATGAGTTTTTCACAATCAAACTAGTCTGAGGGTACCAAGGAATATTTGCACCACCATCTAAGGGTACCCAAATGAAAGATAATTCAATTTCCTATCCAATGAGGTATCTTACATGATGTTTGATAGGGGACCTGATACCGTAAAATGCCAAATAACGTCACTAGGTAGTATACATATTAGCTCTGTAATGAGTTTTTCACAATCAAACTAGTCTGAGGGTACCAAGGAATATTTGCACCACCATCTAAGGGTACCCAAATGAAAGATAATTCAATTTCCTATCCAATGAGGTATCATACATGATGTTTGATAGGGGACCTGATACCGTAAAATGCCAAATAACGTCACTAGGTAGTATACATTTTAGCTCTGTAATGAGTTTTTCACAATCAAACTAGTCTGAGGGTACCAAGGAATATTTGCACCACCATCTAAGGGTACCCAAATGAAAGATAATTTAATTTCCTATCCAATGAGGTATCTTACATGATGTTTGATAGGGGACCTGATACCGTCAAATAACAAATAACGTCACTAGGTAATATACATATTAGCTCTGTAATGAGTTTTTCACAATCAAACTAGTCTGAGGGTACCAAGGAATATTTGCACCACCATCTAAGGGTACCCAAATGAAAGATAATTCAATTTCCTATCCACTGAGGTATCTTACATGATGTTTGATAGGGGACCTGATACCGTCAAATAACAAATAACGTCACTAGGTAGTATACATATTAGCTCTGTAATGAGTTTTTCACAATCAAACTAGTCTGAGAGTACCAAGGAATATTTGCACCACCATCTAAGGGTACCCAAATGAAAGATAATTCAATTTCCTATCCAATGAGGTATCTTACATGATGTTTGATATTGGACCTGATACCGTCAAATAACAAATAACGTCACTAGGTAGTATACATATTAGCTCTGTAATGAGTTTTTCACAATCAAACTAGTCTGAGGGTACCAAGGAATATTTGCACCACCATCTAAGGGTACCCAAATGAAAGATAATTCAATTTCCTATCCAATGAGGTATCTTACATGATGTTTGATAGGGGACCTGATACCGTAAAATGCCAAATAACGTCACTAGGTAGTATACATTTTAGCTCTGTAATAACAAAATACGCAAAATATCTCAGTGTAAACGCCAAATGCAACATACTTTATATCGGGCACTGCTGATACAAAAAGCAGACACTGCCACCTCCCAATGATTTCCGAGACCATATGTAACCAATTTCACTTCCTCATCTCCCTCAACCACTTCCAGGTCAAATTATCTGTGTCCCTGGGCCGAGTGTTCATCATTTTTATTTTTCAATTTGCTTCCACATATTCAGCTCAATAAACACCATAGCCCAAGTGTCGTCTTTTTTTTTTTAAACAAAACGCTCCCTCCCCAGCTTTCATTTATTAATCATGTCAATGCATGCGTTTCCCAAGCACCGTTGGGCTATGAAATCCGTATCTCTGATATCAAATATGAATGTAATTGACAAGTTGTAGAAGAAAATTTACATTTATCAAACATTGACAATCAAATCATATATTGAAAGTGTTAATGCCAAACACATTTCCCTAGTATACATCAGGTTCAAGTGACCGTAATCTACCTCACTTTGGTGTAGTGCCCCGTTGTCGATAAGATGTTGGACTACAGACTTAAACGTAAGGTTCAAATCCAACTGAATGTCTAAAATCTTTTGCAGATGTTTGTGATAAACTGAAGGTCGTATTTGTTTCAAAGTTTAAGTTTTGTCCCTTAATTCTCAAACATCATTGATGAATTGAGTCTTGTCAATTGATGCCCAAGTGTCAGTGATTCCAACCAATAATGTATAGCGTTTGAACAAATGAATAACTGTAGAAAATCATTGTCGATGTGAGTTTTGGTGTTTGTTTGTTTGTGTGTTTGCTTCTACAGATGGGATGTGATATCGTATTTATAAAGTGAATAATAATATAACATAGGTATATGGAGATTTTGTTACACCTGTCCGACTGTCTGTCTGTCTTTATGTTTGTCTGTTTGTCCGAACAAAAGGAAGTTACCTTGGCTATAACTTGCACCATATGGCCACATTAACTAGACCTTGTGGAAGGGAGACCTTAAAAAACGTAACTATATTTTGATTGGTCAGTGATAGGCCGTTGATACTTAACATTGACATCTCTTGTCATAAGACCGTTTATATTAACTGTTCACCTCGTTACATTTATCATATCAGAAATCATAAGCATAACTTTTGATGGTCAGTGATATTTCAATTGTGTTTCCCTTTCAAATGAGGTATTACATTTTGATCTCATGGCATTGACTATGCTGCAGGGAGACTTTTGACAACAAAAAGGCCATAACTTCTGATTGGACTGCGATAGGCCTTTGACACTTGGCATTGACTAACTTTTGTTTTATTTTGTTTATGTATTAATGTGTTACCACATGAATTTGTATTTGTTAAAGGAGTTGCTTGATACCCGTCACACGCTGCTTGCAGATTTAGTTTGTCCCTACACATCACAGACATTTCTGTACATACTGTCAACAACATTATTTTTTGGAGAACTAAAGAAAATGTTTTTGCCCGTAGCCTTGGTACCCTCAGGCTAGTTTGATTGTGAAAAACTCATTACAGAGCTAATATGTATACTACCTAGTGACGTTATTTGTTATTTGACGGTATCAGGTCCCCTATCAAACATCATGTAAGATACCTCATTGGATAGGAAATTGAATTATCTTTCATTTGGGTACCCTTAGATGGTGGTGCAAATATTCCTTGGTACCCTCAGACTAGTTTGATTGTGAAAAACTCATTACATAGCTAATATGTATACTACCTAGTGCTGTATTTGGCATTTTACGGTATCAGGTCCCCTATCAAACATCATGTAAGATACCTCATTGGATAGGAAATTGAATTATCTTTCATTTGGGTACCCTAAGATGGTGGTGCAAATATTCCTTGGTACCCTCAGACTAGTTTGATTGGGAAAAACTCATTACAGAGCTAATATGTATACTACCTAGTTACGTAATTTGGCATTTTACGGTATCAGGTCCCCTATCAAACATCATGTGAGATACCTCATTGGATAGGAAATTGAATTATCTTTCATTTGGGTACCCTTAGATGGTGGTGCAAATATTCCTTGGTACCCTCAGACTAGTTTGATTGTGAAAAACTCATTACAGAGCTAATATGTATACTACCTAGTGACGTTATTTGGCATTTTACGGTATCAGGTCCCCTATCAAACATCATGTATGATACCTCATTGGATAGGAAATTGAATTATCTTTCATTTGGGTACACTTAGATGGTGGTGCAAATATTCCTTGGTACCCTCAGACTAGTTTGATTGTGAAAAACTCATTACAGAGCTAAAATGTATACTACCTAGTAACGTTATTTGGCATTTTACGGTATCAGATCCCCTATCAAACATCATGTAGGATACCTCATTGGATAGGAAATTGAATTATCTTTCATTTGGGTACCCTAAGATGGTGGTGCAAATATTCCTTGGTACCCTCAGACTAGTTTGATTGTGAAAAACTCATTACAGAGCTAATATGTATACTACCTAGTGCCGTTATTTGGCATTTTACGGTATCAGGTCCCCTATCAAACATCATGTAAGATACCTCATTGGATAGGAAATTGAATTATCTTTCATGTGGGTACCCTTAGATGGTGGTGCAAATATTCCTTGGTACCCTCAGACTAGTTTGATTGTGAAAAACTCATTACAGAGCTAATATGTATACTACCTAGTGACGTTATTTGTTATTTGACGGTATCAGGTCCCCTATCAAACATCATGTAAGATACCTCATTGGATAGGAAATTGAATTATCTTTCATTTGGGTACCCTTAGATGGTGGTGCAAATATTCCTTGGTACCCTCAGACTAGTTTGATTGTGAAAAACTCATTACAGAGCTAATATGTATACTACCTAGTGACGTTATTTGTTATTTGACGGTATCAGGTCCCCTATCAAACATCATGTAAGATACCTCATTGGATAGGAAATTGAATTATCTTTCATTTGGGTACCCTTAGATGGTGGTGCAAATATTCCTTGGTACCCTCAGACTAGTTTGATTGTGAAAAACTCATTACATAGCTAATATGTATACTACCTAGTGCTGTATTTGGCATTTTACGGTATCAGGTCCCCTATCAAACATCATGTAAGATACCTCATTGGATAGGAAATTGAATTATCTTTCATGTGGGTACCCTAAGATGGTGGTGCAAATATTCCTTGGTACCCTCAGACTAGTTTGATTGTGAAAAACTCATTACAGAGCTAATATGTATACTACCTAGTGACGTTATTTGGCATTTTACGGTATCAGGTCCCCTATCAAACATCATGTATGATACCTCATTGGATAGGAAATTGAATTAGCTTTCATTTGGGTACCCTTAGATGGTGGTGCAAATATTCCTTGGTACCCTCAGACTAGTTTGATTGTGAAAAACTCATTACATAGCTAATATGTATACTACCTAGTGCTGTATTTGGCATTTTACGGTATCAGGTCCCTTATCAAACATCATGTAAGATACCTCATTGGATAGGAAATTGAATTATCTTTCATGTGGGTACCCTTAGATGGTGGTGCAAATATTCCTTGGTACCCTCAGACTAGTTTGATTGTGAAAAACTCATTACAGAGCTAATATGTATACTACCTAGTGACGTTATTTGGCATTTTACGGTATCAGGTCCCCTATCAAACATCATGTGAGATACCTCATTGGATAGGAAATTGAATTATCTTTCATTTGGGTACCCTTAGATGGTGGTGCAAATATTCCTTGGTACCCTCAGACTAGTTTGATTGTGAAAAACTCATTACAGAGCTAATATGTATACTACCTAGTGACGTTATTTGTTATTTGACGGTATCAGGTCCCCTATCAAACATCATGTAAGATACCTCATTGGATAGGAAATTGAATTATCTTTCATTTGGGTACCCTTAGATGGTGGTGCAAATATTCCTTGGTACCCTCAGACTAGTTTGATTGTGAAAAACTCATTACAGAGCTAATATGTATACTACCTAGTGACGTTATTTGGCATTTTACGGTATCAGGTCCCCTATCAAACATCATGTAAGATACCTCATTGGATAGGAAATTGAATTATCTTTCATTTGGGTACCCTAAGATGGTGGTGCAAATATTCCTTGGTACCCTCAGACTAGTTTGATTGTGAAAAACTCATTACAGAGCTAATATGTATACTACCTAGTGCCGTTATTTGGCATTTTACGGTATCAGGTCCCCTATCAAACATCATGTAAGATACCTCATTGGATAGGAAATTGAATTATCTTTCATGTGGGTACCCTTAGATGGTGGTGCAAATATTCCTTGGTACCCTCAGACTAGTTTGATTGTGAAAAACTCATTACAGAGCTAATATGTATACTACCTAGTGACGTTATTTGTTATTTGACGGTATCAGGTCCCCTATCAAACATCATGTAAGATACCTCATTGGATAGGAAATTGAATTATCTTTCATTTGGGTACCCTTAGATGGTGGTGCAAATATTCCTTGGTACCCTCAGACTAGTTTGATTGTGAAAAACTCATTACAGAGCTAATATGTATACTACCTAGTGACGTTATTTGTTATTTGACGGTATCAGGTCCCCTATCAAACATCATGTAAGATACCTCATTGGATAGGAAATTGAATTATCTTTCATTTGGGTACCCTTAGATGGTGGTGCAAATATTCCTTGGTACCCTCAGACTAGTTTAATTGTGAAAAACTCATTACAGAGCTAATATGTATACTACCTAGTGACGTTATTTGTTATTTGACGGTATCAGGTCCCCTATCAAACATCATGTAAGATACCTCATTGGATAGGAAATTGAATTATCTTTCATTTGGGTACCATTAGATGGTGGTGCAAATATTCCTTGGTACCCTCAGACTAGTTTGATTGTGAAAAACTCATTACATAGCTAATATGTATACTACCTAGTGCTTTATTTGGCATTTTACGGTATCAGGTCCCCTATCAAACATCATGTAAGATACCTCATTGGATAGGAAATTGAATTATCTTTCATGTGGGTACCCTAAGATGGTGGTGCAAATATTCCTTGGTACCCTCAGACTAGTTTGATTGTGAAAAACTCATTACAGAGCTAATATGTATACTACCTAGTTACGTAATTTGGCATTTTACGGTATCAGGTCCCCTATCAAACATCATGTGAGATACCTCATTGGATAGGAAATTGAATTATCTTTCATTTGGGTACCCTTAGATAGTGGTGCAAATATTCCTTGGTACCCTCAGACTAGTTTGATTGTGAAAAACTCATTACAGAGCTTATATGTATACTACCTAGTAACGTTATTTGGCATTTTACGGTATCAGATCCCCTATCGAACATCATGTAGGATACCTCATTGGATAGGAAATTGAATTATCTTTCATTTGGGTACCCTTAGATAGTGGTGCAAATATTCCTTGGTACCATCAGACTAGTTTGATTGTGAAAAACTCATTACAGAGCTAATATGTATACTACCTAGTGCCGTTATTTGGCATTTTACGGTATCAGGTCCCCTATCAAACATCATGTAAGATACCTCATTGGATAGGAAATTGAATTATCTTTCATGTGGGTACCCTTAGATGGTGGTGCAAATATTCCTTGGTACCCTCAGACTAGTTTGATTGTGAAAAACTCATTACAGAGCTAATATGTATACTACCTAGTGACGTTATTTGTTATTTTACGGTATCAGGTCCCCTATCAAACATCATGTAAGATACCTCATTGGATAGGAAATTGAATTATCTTTCATTTGGGTACCCTTAGATGGTGGTGCAAATATTCCTTGGTACCCTCAGACTAGTTTGATTGTGAAAAACTCATTACAGAGCTAATATGTATACTACCTAGTGACGTTATTTGTTATTTGACGGTATCAGGTCCCCTATCAAACATCATGTAAGATACCTCATTGGATAGGAAATTGAATTATCTTTCATTTGGGTACCCTTAGATGGTGGTGCAAATATTCCTTGGTACCCTCAGACTAGTTTGATTGTGAAAAACTCATTACAGAGCTAATATGTATACTACCTAGTGACGTTATTTGTTATTTGACGGTATCAGGTCCCCTATCAAACATCATGTAAGATACCTCATTGGATAGGAAATTGAATTATCTTTCATTTGGGTACCATTAGATGGTGGTGCAAATATTCCTTGGTACCCTCAGACTAGTTTGATTGTGAAAAACTCATTACATAGCTAATATGTATACTACCTAGTGCTTTATTTGGCATTTTACGGTATCAGGTCCCCTATCAAACATCATGTAAGATACCTCATTGGATAGGAAATTGAATTATCTTTCATGTGGGTACCCTAAGATGGTGGTGCAAATATTCCTTGGTACCCTCAGACTAGTTTGATTGTGAAAAACTCATTACAGAGCTAATATGTATACTACCTAGTTACGTAATTTGGCATTTTACGGTATCAGGTCCCCTATCAAACATCATGTGAGATACCTCATTGGATAGGAAATTGAATTATCTTTCATTTGGGTACCCTTAGATAGTGGTGCAAATATTCCTTGGTACCCTCAGACTAGTTTGATTGTGAAAAACTCATTACAGAGCTAATTTGTATACTACCTAGTGACGTTATTTGGCATTTTACGGTATCAGGTCCCCTATCAAACATCATGTATGATACCTCATTGGATAGGAAATTGAATTATCTTTCATTTGGGTACCCTTAGATGGTGGTGCAAATATTCCTTGGTACCCTCAGACTAGTTTGATTGTGAAAAACTCATTACATAGCTAATATGTATACTACCTAGTGCTGTATTTGGCATTTTACGGTATCAGGTCCCCTATCAAACATCATGTAAGATACCTCATTGGATAGGAAATTGAATTATCTTTCATGTGGGTACCCTTAGATGGTGGTGCAAATATTCCTTGGTACCCTCAGACTAGTTTGATTGTGAAAAACTCATTACAGAGCTAATATGTATACTACCTAGTGACGTTATTTGTTATTTGACGGTATCAGGTCCCCTATCAAACATCATGTAAGATATCTCATTGGATAGGAAATTGAATTATCTTTCATTTGGGTACCCTTAGATGGTGGTGCAAATATTCCTTGGTACCCTCAGACTAGTTTGATTGTGAAAAACTCATTACAGAGCTAATATGTATACTACCTAGTGACGTTATTTGTTATTTGACGGTATCAGGTCCCCTATCAAACATCATGTAAGATACCTCATTGGATAGGAAATTGAATTATCTTTCATTTGGGTACCCTTAGATGGTGGTGCAAATATTCCTTGGTACCCTCAGACTAGTTTGATTGTGAAAAACTCATTACATAGCTAATATGTATACTACCTAGTGCTGTATTTGGCATTTTACGGTATCAGGTCCCCTATCAAACATCATGTAAGATACCTCATTGGATAGGAAATTGAATTATCTTTCATGTGGGTACCCTTAGATGGTGGTGCAAATATTCCTTGGTACCCTCAGACTAGTTTGATTGTGAAAAACTCATTACAGAGCTAATATGTATACTACCTAGTTACGTAATTTGGCATTTTACGGTATCAGGTCCCCTATCAAACATCATGTGAGATACCTCATTGGATAGGAAATTGAATTATCTTTCATTTGGGTACCCTTAGATGGTGGTGCAAATATTCCTTGGTACCCTCAGACTAGTTTGATTGTGAAAAACTCATTACAGAGCTAAAATGTATACTACCTAGTGACGTTATTTGGCATTTTACGGTATCAGGTCCCCTATCAAACATCATGTATGATACCTCAGTGGATAGGAAATTGAATTATCTTTCATTTGGGTACCCTTAGATGGTGGTGCAAATATTCCTTGGTACCCTCAGACTAGTTTGATTGTGAAAAACTCATTACAGAGCTAAAATGTATACTACCTATTAACGTTATTTGGCATTTTACGGTATCAGGTCCCCTATCAAACATCATGTAGGATACCTCAGTGGATAGGAAATTGAATTATCTTTCATTAGGGTACCCTTAGATGGTGTTGCAAATATTCCTTGGTACCCTCAGACTAGTTTGATTGTGAAAAACTCATTACAGAGCTAATATGTATTCTACCTAGTGACGTTATTTGGCATTTTATGGTATCAGGTCCCCTATCAAACATCATGTAAGATACCTCATTGGATAGGAAATTGAATTATCTTCCATTTGGGTACCCTTAGATGGTGGTGCAAATATTCCTTGGTACCCTCAGACTAGTTTGATTGTGAAAAACTCATTACAGAACTAATATGTATACTACCTAGTGACGTTATTTGGCATTTTACGGTATCAGGTCCCCTATCAAACATCATGTATGATACCTCATTGGATAGGAAATTGAATTATCTTTCATTTGGGTACCCTTAGATGGTGGTGCAAATATTCCTTGGTACCCTCAGACTAGTTTGATTGTGAAAAACTCATTACATAGCTAATATGTATACTACCTAGTGCTGTATTTGGCATTTTACGGTATCATGTCCCTTATCAAACATCATGTAAGATACCTCATTGGATAGGAAATTGAATTATCTTTCATGTGGGTACCCTTAGATGGTGGTGCAAATATTCCTTGGTACCCTCAGACTAGTTTGATTGTGAAAAACTCATTACAGAGCTAATATGTATACTACCTAGTGACGTTATTTGTTATTTGACGGTATCAGGTCCCCTATCAAACATCATGTAAGATACCTCATTGGATAGGAAATTGAATTATCTTTCATTTGGGTACCCTTAGATGGTGGTGCAAATATTCCTTGGTACCCTCAGACTAGTTTGATTGTGAAAAACTCATTACAGAGCTAATATGTATACTACCTAGTGACGTTATTTGTTATTTGACGGTATCAGGTCCCCTATCAAACATCATGTAAGATATCTCATTGGATAGGAAATTGAATTATCTTTCATTTGGGTACCCTTAGATGGTGGTGCAAATATTCCTTGGTACCCTCAGACTAGTTTGATTGTGAAAAACTCATTACAGAGCTAATATGTATACTACCTAGTGACGTTATTTGTTATTTGACGGTATCAGGTCCCCTATCAAACATCATGTAAGATACCTCATTTGATAGGAAATTGAATTATCTTTCATTTGGGTACCCTTAGATGGTGGTGCAAATATTCCTTGGTACCCTCAGACTAGTTTGATTGTGAAAAACTCATTACATAGCTAATATGTATACTACCTAGTGCTTTATTTGGCATTTTACGGTATCAGGTCCCCTATCAAACATCATGTAAGATACCTCATTGGATAGGAAATTGAATTATCTTTCATGTGGGTACCCTTAGATGGTGGTGCAAATATTCCTTGGTACCCTCAGACTAGTTTGATTGTGAAAAACTCATTACAGAGCTAATATGTATACTACCTAGTTACGTAATTTGGCATTTTACGGTATCAGGTCCCCTATCAAACATCATGTGAGATACCTCATTGGATAGGAAATTGAATTATCTTTCATTTGGGTACCCTTAGATGGTGGTGCAAATATTCCTTGGTACCCTCAGACTAGTTTGATTGTGAAAAACTCATTACATAGCTAATATGTATACTACCTAGTGCTGTATTTGGCATTTTACGGTATCAGGTCCCCTATCAAACATCATGTAAGATACCTCATTGGATAGGAAATTGAATTATCTTCCATTTGGGTACCCTTAGATGGTGGTGCAAATATTCCTTGGTACCCTCAGACTAGTTTGATTGTGAAAAACTCATTACAGAACTGATATGTATACTACCTAGTGACGTTATTTGGCATTTTACGGTATCAGGTCCCCTATCAAACATCATGTATGATACCTCATTGGATAGGAAATTGAATTATCTTTCATGTGGGTACCCTTAGATGGTGGTGCAAATATTCCTTGGTACCCTCAGACTAGTTTGATTGTGAAAAACTCATTACATAGCTAATATGTATACTACCTAGTGCTGTATTTGGCATTTTACGGTATCATGTCCCTTATCAAACATCATGTAAGATACCTCATTGGATAGGAAATTGAATTATCTTTCATGTGGGTACCCTTAGATGGTGGTGCAAATATTCCTTGGTACCCTCAGACTAGTTTGATTGTGAAAAACTCATTACAGAGCTAATATGTATACTACCTAGTGACGTTATTTGTTATTTGACGGTATCAGGTCCCCTATCAAACATCATGTAAGATACCTCATTGGATAGGAAATTGAATTATCTTTCATTTGGGTACCCTTAGATGGTGGTGCAAATATTCCTTGGTACCCTCAGACTAGTTTGATTGTGAAAAACTCATTACAGAGCTAATATGTATACTACCTAGTGACGTTATTTGTTATTTGACGGTATCAGGTCCCCTATCAAACATCATGTAAGATATCTCATTGGATAGGAAATTGAATTATCTTTCATTTGGGTACCCTTAGATGGTGGTGCAAATATTCCTTGGTACCCTCAGACTAGTTTGATTGTGAAAAACTCATTACAGAGCTAATATGTATACTACCTAGTGACGTTATTTGTTATTTGACGGTATCAGGTCCCCTATCAAACATCATGTAAGATACCTCATTTGATAGGAAATTGAATTATCTTTCATTTGGGTACCCTTAGATGGTGGTGCAAATATTCCTTGGTACCCTCAGACTAGTTTGATTGTGAAAAACTCATTACATAGCTAATATGTATACTACCTAGTGCTGTATTTGGCATTTTACGGTATCAGGTCCCCTATCAAACATCATGTAAGATACCTCATTGGATAGGAAATTGAATTATCTTTCATGTGGGTACCCTTAGATGGTGGTGCAAATATTCCTTGGTACCCTCAGACTAGTTTGATTGTGAAAAACTCATTACAGAGCTAATATGTATACTACCTAGTTACGTAATTTGGCATTTTACGGTATCAGGTCCCCTATCAAACATCATGTAAGATACCTCATTGGATAGGAAATTGAATTATCTTTCATTTGGGTACCCTTAGATGGTGGTGCAAATATTCCTTGGTACCCTCAGACTAGTTTGATTGTGAAAAACTCATTACAGAGCTAATATGTATACTACCTATTAACGTTATTTGGCATTTTACGGTATCAGGTCCCCTATCAAACATCATGTAGGATACCTCAGTGGATAGGAAATTGAATTATCTTTCATTAGGGTACCCTTAGATGGTGTTGCAAATATTCCTTGGTACCCTCAGACTAGTTTGATTGTGAAAAACTCATTACAGAGCTAATATGTATTCTACCTAGTGACGTTATTTGGCATTTTATGGTATCAGGTCCCCTATCAAACATCATGTAAGATACCTCATTGGATAGGAAATTGAATTATCTTCCATTTGGGTACCCTTAGATGGTGGTGCAAATATTCCTTGGTACCCTCAGACTAGTTTGATTGTGAAAAACTCATTACAGAACTAATATGTATACTACCTAGTGACGTTATTTGGCATTTTACGGTATCAGGTCCCCTATCAAACATCATGTATGATACCTCATTGGATAGGAAATTGAATTATCTTTCATTTGGGTACCCTTAGATGGTGGTGCAAATATTCCTTGGTACCCTCAGACTAGTTTGATTGTGAAAAACTCATTACATAGCTAATATGTATACTACCTAGTGCTGTATTTGGCATTTTACGGTATCATGTCCCTTATCAAACATCATGTAAGATACCTCATTGGATAGGAAATTGAATTATCTTTCATGTGGGTACCCTTAGATGGTGGTGCAAATATTCCTTGGTACCCTCAGACTAGTTTGATTGTGAAAAACTCATTACAGAGCTAATATGTATACTACCTAGTGACGTTATTTGTTATTTGACGGTATCAGGTCCCCTATCAAACATCATGTAAGATACCTCATTGGATAGGAAATTGAATTATCTTTCATTTGGGTACCCTTAGATGGTGGTGCAAATATTCCTTGGTACCCTCAGACTAGTTTGATTGTGAAAAACTCATTACAGAGCTAATATGTATACTACCTAGTGACGTTATTTGTTATTTGACGGTATCAGGTCCCCTATCAAACATCATGTAAGATATCTCATTGGATAGGAAATTGAATTATCTTTCATTTGGGTACCCTTAGATGGTGGTGCAAATATTCCTTGGTACCCTCAGACTAGTTTGATTGTGAAAAACTCATTACAGAGCTAATATGTATACTACCTAGTGACGTTATTTGTTATTTGACGGTATCAGGTCCCCTATCAAACATCATGTAAGATACCTCATTTGATAGGAAATTGAATTATCTTTCATTTGGGTACCCTTAGATGGTGGTGCAAATATTCCTTGGTACCCTCAGACTAGTTTGATTGTGAAAAACTCATTACATAGCTAATATGTATACTACCTAGTGCTGTATTTGGCATTTTACGGTATCAGGTCCCCTATCAAACATCATGTAAGATACCTCATTGGATAGGAAATTGAATTATCTTTCATGTGGGTACCCTTAGATGGTGGTGCAAATATTCCTTGGTACCCTCAGACTAGTTTGATTGTGAAAAACTCATTACAGAGCTAATATGTATACTACCTAGTTACGTAATTTGGCATTTTACGGTATCAGGTCCCCTATCAAACATCATGTGAGATACCTCATTGGATAGGAAATTGAATTATCTTTCATTTGGGTACCCTTAGATGGTGGTGCAAATATTCCTTGGTACCCTCAGACTAGTTTGATTGTGAAAAACTCATTACAGAGCTAATATGTATACTACCTAGTGACGTTATTTGGCATTTTACGGTATCAGGTCCCCTATCAAACATCATGTATGATACCTCATTGGATAGGAAATTGAATTATCTTTCATTTGGGTACCCTTAGATGGTGGTGCAAATATTCCTTGGTACCCTCAGACTAGTTTGATTGTGAAAAACTCATTACAGAGCTAAAATGTATACTACCTATTAACGTTATTTGGCATTTTACGGTATCAGGTCCCCTATCAAACATCATGTAAGATACCTCATTGGATAGGAAATTGAATTATCTTTCATTTTGGTACCCTTAGATGGTGGTGCAAATATTCCTTGGTACCCATTTAAATATTTACTCTCCCTTTTGGCTTGATTTTACTAACCCCATCGCCATTATTTCGTAATTTACGGTACTCTCTGATTTTTGGCGAATCAAACAGCATAGCTCATTGGATAGGAAATTGAATTTTCCTTAAAATGTGTATACTTATGTTGTCATGGATTGTTCCATAGTGCTTTATCAGACCATTGTTTTGAATAAGTAACTGGAAAAATCGAATGTCCAATGAATAAGTAACTGGAAAAATCGAATGTCCAATGTCCAATAACGAATAAGTAACCAACTTCACACTGCCTGAATCTGGGCGCGATTCTTCTGCACAACGAAATCGTTTTATGGTTATTAATAGTAATAGACACTTGCTCAACAGGGTAATTGTTATCCCTTTCCTATGAATATTGTAATGCAAAACTTACTTCCAATTGGTTAATAAACAAGAGATGATTACTGAGCACAGCTCACTCATGATACCCCCGCATTTAACATTGGTCAAAGAGAAATGTTTGAAAATAGCAAAAATGCATCAATGTTTTAATGTTTGTATTAATAAACCATAATATATAAGTATTATTGAGGCAGAGTAAGTATTACAGTTGTAAGTATGTTTTAGAAGTAAAAGTCGAAAAAAATGAAAAATGACATTAAATATGCAATTGAGGGTATGAAACATACAAATATGCAAAGGAGGGTATGCAATATAAAAATTACAGATGTACACATCAGTGATTTCATAAAATTTTAACAATTAGTGTCTGAGTTATGAGTGGAACAAAAAACTGTGAATGGCAAAGTCGACAAAAGGGGAAAATTTGCATGAATTATGCAAATGAGGGTATGAAACATACAAAAGGCAGATGTACACATCGTGTTGATTATATGTATCAAGTTACAAGACGTTTGAACAACTGGTTTCAGAGTTATGAGTGGAACAAAAAACTGTGAATGGCAAAGTCGAAAACGGAGAAAATTTGCATAAATTATGCAAATGAGGGTATGAAACATACAAAAGGCAGATGTACACATCATGGTGATTGTACATATCAAGTTTCGTAACATTTGAGCTACTGGTTTCAGAATTATGAGCGGAACAAAAACCGGACGGACGGACGGACGGACGGACGGCCGTGCTGACCGCTATATACCCCCGACTTCTTCGTAGCGGGGGTATAATTAATATGTGAACTATTTTATAAACGTTCACAGAAAGTTTAACTTACGTTCAGTTACTGGAGTATCCGATAGATCTGATGAAGATAACTGTAGTGGGGCTAACTCTGCGTCTGCTTCATCGTCTGTAATGATAATTGACAGGCATATGGTAGAGTTGCATCAGGTCAAAGTGTCGTGTCAATATATTTGCAGTTGTTTGCTGTCTGGTTGTTAAAGCGGGGTTAAATGAGGTGGGGTGTAACGCCACTTTCAAGAATATTTCACTTATATCACGACTGCTAGTATGATTGTGAGGAGAAAGCCCACCACGCCATGGTGGCTGAACATTGCGGTGAAACCTGCGACCACCGATTGGAACTAGCGAACCATGGGTGGTGCTGTGCTGACATTGTGTGACATTATCCCCAACCAAGCATGCTCTCAACAGCAGACAAAGTTGCCGAGCCCCTGGCGGGATTCGATTGTGTATCAGGGCAACTTAAGAATAAGTTGTGCATGCTAACATAAGGGATTTGTTTGACATTCAAATGTTTTATACATTTTGAAGATATTGCTACGCTTTCTTCCATTGGAAAAAATTACTTGACTCTCTATTCCGTCAAAGATGAAACCAAAACATTGTTTTCATGGTATTGAGCATAGTTAACAATGATTTTCCCGTAAATAGTTCGACTGCAACTTTTTTACAGCAGCTGTCTTTCGTGTATTTGTCTTCTACCACTCCAATATGTACATCATAATGTAACAACTGATGGGAAATGAACACATTAATAAAAGTATCTTCATACCTGAGGGATTTTCTTCAATGTGTCTGTATGGCCGTCGGCCAAACATAACCTCGTATGGGGTCATTCGGATGGTGGCATGAAATGTCGTATTCATCTGATCTGAAATGCAGAAAGCAACGGGTCATTTACAATATGAAAATAGCTGTTTATATTGGTGTCGAAAGTATTGCAAATTAGACCTTCAGTCACAAATGTTTACTTCAATTAATTAAACAAGCATGGATGCGATTGATAAACGAAGAGACAATAGAATGAAAACATCGTTGATTTCAATTCCCTTATTTGTTGATTTACACAGTAGTTGTGTGGTATCTGGAGGTCAGAAATTTGCATCTAACTCACATGATATTTCAGGCAACCATGTAGACCAAGGGTAGTTCTGTGTCGTGTGGAGGGTCCTTTTCACTGCAAGTTTTTCTTTGACTGTGCGGTTTGCTCGCTCAACAACACCTGCAAAGAATGTTCCATTTCATTACAAAAATAAAAATGACCAGGTACGTCTGTTCTCGACGATGACCCACTAACCTCAAATACTGATAATGAATGACATACGAGGTAGTCACAAACAAGTGAGTTTACAGTTAAATTTATATACAGAAAAAAAGACGAAGAAACCAGAAATTTACATCGATATATCCTCACGGGAAAAAGTGATACTAAAAAAATGCAATATATTTTATCCAGGACTGACACATGTTTCCTATCAGCAAACAAAACTAAATCATATTTTAATGTGTTGCTTTTTTAAAAACGAGTTTTTTCAGAAACAGAAAAACATAATTGTGAATTATCGAAAAGATTGCTTTTATCACCATCAATACTATTGGGCAGAAATAGTTTGTTTTTAACTGTTGAAAATTTATATCGTTTCTTTTGCCCATGTGTGTAATGTTTTGGCATATTTCATAAATAACAAATAATCAATTCATTCAGCATTTACCTATTTAGGAATTTTCATAATAAATGACTTACTTCGAGATAATATCTAACCCACACTATTGTATTATTCATATAATGTTAATTGAACGTTGTTCGTGTGTCAAGTAATTTGCATCGAAGGAAACAAGTACATTTAGAATTGAGAGAGGTCGTAGTCTGCTTTATAAGAAAATGAAGTAAAGTTTCAAGACAGAAACTATGTGCATGTAGTAGAGAAGCAGTGTGGAAGTGCTATATTGCATGTTCGTCATAGTTGAATAAATATCTTGTAAAGCAGTTGTTAAAACTTGGATAGTACCTTGGCTTTGGGGATGTCGTGGTCTTCCGTGGATGAGCTTACACTCTCCCGGCCATTCTTCAATCAGATTCCCTATGCCCTGATTCGAAAATTCACCCCCGTTGTCTGAATGAAGCGTTGCCGGTACTCCGAAATAGGCAAAGACCCCCTCTCTTAAAGCATTCACCACTTCGCAATTCTTCTTTGATGTCAGTGGCCTCAAAACAACGAATTTCGAGAAATGATCAATGAATGTCAATATGTATTTGAATTTTCCGTCTGGATGATCTGTCATGTTGATGAGATCCATCTGCAAATATAAAGACACTTGGCTATGCAATTTTGTATACATTGACTTTTACACATGATCAAAAGTACAATATGGTCTGTACAATTTTCAGTGCACTTGACGTCGAAGTGGTCATTGATTTCAAAATCAATTGATACATTTAAATATAATAAGACAAAGTAAAATACATTACAAAACATATATGGGAAACGATTACGAACTTCATTCGTAACCTGAAGAAGGTGAAATACGTTATATACTCAATATTGTTTCTACCTGACATCTTTGAAGAGGGCCTGTTGACAGTATAGGTTTCAAAGGGACTTGTTTCTTCTGAGTTCTTTTCAACTGACATGTCAAACATCTCTGGATATAGACATCAATCAACTCCCTTGGCACGTAGGCGTATCTCAGTTGAACCTTATGAAATAATGAAACATCAAATTTATGAATTAAAAGCATATTATCATTTTTGTTACACCGACTGAACATTATGTAAGTGTGGTCATTCATACCACTTAACAATTTGAACTTCGTTATATATAAACCTTAAGCCCTACTTTCAGAGCTAGCGACAGCTTTCGTCGTACGTTTATAATTTAAATGTTCAGTTAATGATAAACCAAGATAACCGTACAAACATCAATTTGTCACCACACTTAAGGTCACACAATGTTCTGCCAATAGAAGGTAAAAAATGTACAACTTTTGATTTTGAACCATGTACTGCCAATTTGTTAAATACATATCAAGACCGGTGTTGTATGATAATGCGATAGCAAATACACGGAGGTGAGAACAATGCCTTTAAAGTTTAAATAAGTGAAGTTGTGATGACATTGATGACATCTGTACTGATCTAAATTAGTGAATGGTAAGTTACCGGTAATAAGCCAGAGAGACAGATGAGGAGACAAAGCAGTGAGTGAAACCAATTAGTGGATTAGTGATGGAAGCCAGAACCTTTATAACACCAACTTCTATAGGTTTTTCAAGGTTTTTATTAACTCAATTCCACCTTCGGTGGTACATGAGCATAATACATTCACATTTATATAAAGAATAAATTCATAAAATAATAAAATAAATTAAATTAATAAAGCCTTTTATATACTTCATGGTATCTTCAATTTCACTTTACATTCGAAGAATCAGCTTTGGTGGTTTAAGAGGACATGCTACAAAATGTTAAAATTTGCTGTGGGTTAAAATATTACATTTTCAATTACAGTCGTATGTGCAAAAACGTACAAATTACCAAAGCATTTCGGGTTTCTTAGCGCTAGAAATGTTAATATTATAACTAACGCGGGTTTCTTAAAACAATGAAGTCGAGTTTGGTAAATAGTTGTCAACATGATACAATATTTGTGGACATAAGTAGTCTAGTTTTTCTAGACTCACAAAAAGTAGTACGACAGCGAAAGATACAGGGAAGTTCATCTGTGATTGAAAGTAAGTTACATTATCTTCATGATCTATTTCCTCTTGGGGTATTATTCTAACGTCTTTTTTCGCCAGACAAACCCGTAATATAGGCTGTAAATTGTAATAACAGATAACTTATATACTTATGTTTGATCAACTAAATACAATAGATTTTAGAGAAGTCGCTCCTGTTTGAAGTGGTAATGCTCGACTATAATTACCAGGTCTTTGAAGGGCATTTAGAAGTGGTATACATAAGAACAGGAAGATTTTCTGGATAACAACTTCTTTAATGTGAAAATACACGACGTTTCGGAGTACATACTCACTCCTTCATTCCACCTGATGAAGGAGTGAGTTCCTTCCTGTTCTTATAATTACCAGGAAGATTAAATGAATTACTAAGGGGTGATTATTTATCTTATCTTATGGCACATCATTCTAAATTACTGATGATAACTTAAAATAAGATAAAGGCGAGCTCGCTTTATTCCGAAATCATTTTAGATACATGAATGCTGATAGAATATATTCCAAACATCCCGTACAAAATAAAATTCGGTGAGCAATATACTTTTTTTGTATGTAAACACGATTAGAAGACAAGCGTTTCCCATTAGAATAATCCACATTTACTATTGAACATATAAATTTAAAGATACATTCTGGCTTAAGGATCATACATTAACTTATGTAATTACACTCACTGCTTTAAAGGTCTTTGTAATTCCTTCATGTCCAGTTTCATCGTGAATGCGACTGATGATGTCATAGAATTCCTCCACAGATGGAATTTCAAGATAGGTAGCTATCTGTGGAAAGATAAAAAAGAACATAGATAATAACTCTGAATAAGTACATTAACTAAACGTAATTACAATCAGGCATTGACATATAGTTCTTGTCGTGTTCCAAATTATCCTGATCGATCTATAGTAAATAGATATAGTAAATAGAAAACTCCTGCAATCTTAATTATGAATGGGTTATTCACAATTATCTTACCGACTAGGATTGTTGAATTTCTTCGCGCCATACTATAAAGTTTCTGGCCAATGGTTTAACGTTAGAAATGTATTTCGAATTATATTCTAACTATCAAAATCAAATACACTTGCCATGCTATTAGGCCTTTGAACACATTCATTCAGCAGAAAATATGCTTCTTTGAAAATATTCAGATCATTGAGGTCAAGTCCTAGTCTAAAATAGATCGTATTAAGATGTACTTGTTATCAATATTCATTCATCATGTCTGGTGTTGTGGATTTAATTGCATTTGTTCATTTAATTATTCTTTCATTTAATATCCCTGAATAGTATCATTACTAATGTCAGTAACATTTGTTTTACAGGTTTTGCATCAAATTTATTTATTTTTTAATAACTTACCATTCCACTTAGTTATTTTATTATCTCCAAAAAATAAATTCTGTAGTCATTCAACACCCAGCAATTTGAAACCGAGCTATTGTCGTACTACAGGTCACAATGGCGTATCTCAATAAGAAAGGTTCACTTACTCCATTTATTTCTTTCCTTTGACACAGCTTTCCTCTTATTAACTCATAGTTCTTCTTCTTAATCTGATGTCGAATCTTTGGCTGACCAGAGTCGGGATTCTTCAAAAACTCAACGAAGACATTTCTTCTTAATTCAGTTAATACCCCTGATTTTGCAGTTTCTTGGCCTTTGTATTTTTCACAGAAACTGTCAAACAGTTCCCTTTCCATCTTGACAGTTTGCAGCAATATGCTGTGCCATGCCCTTCGGATAGAGTTATATACCATTTCCTTGACGGTAAATACATCTGCTCGTGGAGAAGATAATCCGTGTATATCTAAAGTGTACAGTCTCCAGTCGCTCGTGATTAGGTGTTTTACTATAACAACCTCGTGTTAGATTGTTTTCAAAACACCCAAAACAACCTCTTACATTCATCGCGCACGTTTAAGTCGGGGGAAATGAGTATATCCTACTAAATGAATTACTAAACATCCATCTTTCAGCTATTGTAAATCTAAAGCTATAGGCAAGTATACATAAGGCCAATTTTTTTCTCATTATATCATTTAGGGATTTTATAATTCGATAACATAACTAAGAACTACTTTTTTAACTGAGCTTTGAAGTTATGATGTTGATTACTTAAAATTTGTATGTGTGATGCATTGTCCTTTCGTTGAAGAACACAAAAAGTATAGTAATGTAATCGATTGGTAAATCATGTAATTTGTCGAATTATTCCTGATGTGTAGATTGGATAATCTTTAATAGATGGAACGAGCAATACGGCAGCAATGTAGAGACATCTAACTGATATGTACACAGATTAAAGGGGATAAGTACTGTGTGTGAGTTAAAGCCTTAGCATTAGTTTATTCAATTAGGCTGAATATAAGCTATAGGAAAGTCATATAGTATGAGAACATTAGTCTTTAATTTTAAAAAAATAGTTTGCACATTTAATGAAGTATGAAGACAAACAGAAAAAAATTCCAAGTTGGGACGGCCATTTCTGAGAATAGGGGGTCAATAACACTTATAATGATACGTTGTGAAAGTGTCATGAAGTATTTATAACAGTTTTAGGAAAGTCATATAGTATGAAAACATTAGTCATTAATTTAAAAAAAATAGTTTGCATATTTAATGAAGTATGAAGAAAAACAGAAAAAAATTCCAAGTTGGGACGGCCATTTCTGAGAGTGGGGGGTCAATAACACTTATAATGAGACGTTGTGAAAGTGTCATTAAGTATTTATAACAGTTTTAGGAAAGTCATATAGTATGAAAACATTAGTCATTAATTTTAAAAAAATAGTTTGCATATTTAATGAAGTATGAAGAAAAACAGAAAAAAATTCCAAGTTGGGACGGCCATTTCTGAGAATAGGGGGTCAATAACACTTATAATGATACGTTGTGAAAGTGTCATGAAGTATTTATAACAGTTTTAGGAAAGTCATATAGTATGAGAACATTAGTCATTAATTTAAAAAAAATAGTTTGCATATTTAATGAAGTATGAAGAAAAACAGAAAAAAATTCCAAGTTGGGACGGCCATTTCTGAGAGTGGGGGGTCAATAAAACTCATAATGATACGTTGTGAAAGTGTCATGAAGTATTTATAACAGTTATAGGAAAGTTATATAGTATGAAAACACAAGTCATTAATTTTAAAAAAATAGTTTGCATATTTAATGAAGTATGAAGAAAAACAGAAAAAAATTCCAAGTTGGGACGGCCATTTCTGAGAGTGGGGGGTCAATAACACTTATAATGAGACGTTGTGAAAGTGTCATTAAGTATTTATAACAGTTTTAGGAAAGTCATATAGTATGAAAACATTAGTCATTAATTTAAAAAAAATAGTTTGCATATTTAATGAAGTATGAAGAAAAACAGAAAAAAATTCCAAGTTGGGACGGCCATTTCTGAGAGTGGGGGGTCAATAAAACTCATAATGATACGTTGTGAAAGTGTCATGAAGTATTTATAACAGTTATAGGAAAGTCATATAGTATGAAAACATTAGTCATTAATTTTAAAAAAATAGTTTGCATATTTAATGAAGTATGAAGAAAAACAGAAAAAAAATCCAAGTTGGGACGGCCATTTCTGAGAGTGGGGGGTCAATAACACTTATAATGAGACGTTGTGAAAGTGTCATTAAGTATTTATAACAGTTTTAGGAAAGTCATATAGTATGAGAACATTAGTCATTAATTTAAAAAAAATAGTTTGCATATTTAATGAAGTATGAAGACAAACGGAAAAAAATTCCAAGTTGGGACGGCCATTTCTGAGAGTGGGGGGTCAATAAAACTCATAATGAGACGTCGTGAAAGTGTCATTAAGTATATATAACAGTTATAGGAAAGTCATATAGTATGAGAACATTAGTCTTTAATTTAAAAAAAATAGTTTGCATATTTAATGAAGTATGAAGAAAAACAGAAAAAAATTCCAAGTTGGGACGGCCATTTCTGAGAGTGGGGGGTCAATAACACTTATAATGAGACGTTGTGAAAGTGTCATGAAGTATTTATAACAGTTTTAGGAAATTCATATAGTATGAGAACATTAGTCATTAATTTTAAAAAAATAGTTTGCATATTTAATGAAGTATGAAGAAAAACAGAAAAAAAGTCCAAGTTGGGACGGACATTTCTGAGAGTGGGGGGGTCAATAACACTTATAATGAGACGTTGTGAAAGTGTCATTAAGTATTTATAACAGTTTTAGGAAAGTCATATAGTATGAAAACATTAGTCATTAATTTAAAAAAAATAGTTTGCATATTTAATGAAGTATGAAGAAAAACAGAAAAAATTTCCAAGTTGGGACGGCCATTTCTGAAAGTGGGGGGTCAATAACACTTATTATGAGGCGTTGTGAAAGTGTCATTAAGTATTTATAACAGTTTTAGGAAAGTCATATAGTATGAAAACATTAGTCATTAATTTAAAAAAAAATAGTTTGCATATTTAATGAAGTATGAAGAAAAACAGAAAAAAATTCCAAGTTGGGACGGCCATTTCTGAGAGTGGGGGGTCAATAAAACTCATAATGATGCGTTGTGAAAGTGTCATGAAGTATTTATAACAGTTATAGGAAAGTCATATAGTATGAAAACGTTAGTCATTAATTTAAAAAAAATAGTTTGCATATTTAATGAAGAATGAAGAAAAACAGAAAAAAATTCCAAGTTGGGACGGCCATTTCTGAGAGTGGGGGGTCAATAACACTTATAATGAGACGTTGTGAAAGTGTCATTAAGTATTTATAACAGTTTTAGGAAAGTCATATAGTATGAAAACATTAGTCATTAATTTTAAAAAAATAGTTTGCATATTTAATGAAGTATGAAGAAAAACAGAAAAAATGTCCAAGTTGGGACGGCCATTTCTGAGAATAGGGGGTCAATAACACTTATAATGATACGTTGTGAAAGTGTCATGAAGTATTTATAACAGTTTTAGGAAAGTCATATAGTATGAGAACATTAGTCATTAATTTAAAAAAAATAGTTTGCATATTTAATGAAGTATGAAGAAAAACAGAAACAAATTCCAAGTTGGGACGGCCATTTCTGAGAGTGGGGGTCAATAAAACTCATAATGATACGTTGTGAAAGTGTCATGAAGTATTTATAACAGTTATAGGAAAGTCATATAGTATGGGAACATTAGTCTTTAATTTTAAAACAATAGTTTGCATATTTAATGAAGTATGAGGAAAAACAGACTGAAATTCCAAGTTGGGACGGCCATTTCTGAGAGTTAGGGGTCAATAAAACTCATAATGAGACGTCGTGAAAGTGTCATTAAGTATATATAACAGTTATAGGAAAGTCATATAGTATGAGAACATTAGTCTTTAATTTAAAAAAAAATAGTTTGCATATACAATGAAGTGTGAGGAACAACAGACTGAAATTCCAAGTTGGGACGGCCATTTCTGAGAGTTAGGGGTCAATAACACTCATAATGATACGTTGTGAAAGTGTCAGTAAGTATTAATAACAGTTACAGGAAAGTCATATAAATTGAGAACATTAGTCGTTAATTTAAAAAGAAAATAGTTTGCATATTTAATGAAATATGGGGAAAGACTCTCAGAAATTCAAAGTTGGGACGGCCATTTCTGAGAGTGGGGGGTCAATAACACTCATAATGAGACGTTGTGAAAGTGTCATTAAGTATTCATGACAGTTGTAGGAAAGTCATATAGTATGAAAACATTAGTCATTAATTTAAAAAAAAATAGTTTGCATATTTAATGAAGTATGAAGAAAAACAGAAAAAAATTCCAAGTTGGGACGGCCATTTCTGAGAGTGGGGGGTCAATAAAACTCATAATGATGCGTTGTGAAAGTGTCATGAAGTATTTATAACAGTTATAGGAAAGTCATATAGTATGAAAACATTAGTCATTAATTTAAAAAAAATAGTTTGCATATTTAATGAAGTATGAAGAAAAACAGAAAAAAATTCCAAGTTGGGACGGCCATTTCTGAGAGTGGGGGGTCAATAACACTTATAATGAGACGTTGTGAAAGTGTCATTAAGTATGTATAACAGTTTTAGGAAAGTCATATAGTATGAAAACATTAGTCATTAATTTTAAAAAAATAGTTTGCATATTTAATGAAGTATGAAGAAAAACAGAAAAAATGTCCAAGTTGGGACGGCCATTTCTGAAAGTGGGGGGTCAATAACTCTTATTATGAGACGTTGTGAAAGTGTCATTAAGTATTTATAACAGTTTTAGGAAAGTCATATAGTATGAAAACATTAGTCATTAATTTTAAAAAAATAGTTTGCATATTTAATGAAGTATGAAGAAAAACAGAAACAAATTCCAAGTTGGGACGGCCATTTCTGAGAGTGGGGGGTCAATAAAACTCATAATGATACGTTGTGAAAGTGTCATGAAGTATTTATAACAGTTATAGGAAAGTCATATAGTATGGGAACATTAGTCTTTAATTTTAAAACAATAGTTTGCATATTTAATGAAGTATGAGGAAAAACAGACTGAAATTCCAAGTTGGGACGGCCATTTCTGAGAGTTAGGGGTCAATAAAACTCATAATGAGACGTCGTGAAAGTGTCATTAAGTATATATAACAGTTATAGGAAAGTCATATAGTATGAGAACATTAGTCTTTAATTTAAAAAAAAATAGTTTGCATATACAATGAAGTGTGAGGAACAACAGACTGAAATTCCAAGTTGGGACGGCCATTTCTGAGAGTTAGGGGTCAATAACACTCATAATGATACGTTGTGAAAGTGTCAGTAAGTATTAATAACAGTTACAGGAAAGTCATATAAATTGAGAACATTAGTCGTTAATTTAAAAAGAAAATAGTTTGCATATTTAATGAAATATGGGGAAAGACTCTCAGAAATTCCAAGTTGGGACGGCCATTTCTGAGAGTGGGGGGTCAATAACACTCATAATGAGACGTTGTGAAAGTGTCATTAAGTATTCATGACAGTTGTAGGAGAGTGATATAGTATGAGAACATAAGTCGTTAATTAAAAAAAAACAGTTTGCATATTTCATGAAGTACGAGGATAAACAGACTGAAATTCCAAGTTGGGACGGCTATTTCTGAGAGAGAGGGATCAATAACACTCATAATGATACGTTGTGAAAGTGTCATGAAGTATGTATAACAGTTACAAGAAAGTCATATAATATGAGAACATTAGTCGTTAATTTAAAAAAAATAGTTTGCATATTAAATGAAATATGGGGGGAAACTGACAGAATGTCCAAGTTGGGAGTGGTTGGTAATAGTTGGTAGTTGTAAATCAATCACACGTGTATTCTTTATTCAATCAATCCAGTGACTAGATAATATTAAACAAACAAAGTAACGTTGTGTTTAGACAATATACACTCTATATGTTGTTTTACCCTCACACCAGTGAGCGTGGCCTAATTGGTGTCCATTTATATAAATAACTGATTACTTGGGCTCATGAAGGACTCAGTGTCAAACATCGTCAGGATGGTCAAATTCTTTTTGACATCAAGCTGTCACATTTACATAATCATTGTGATCGGTGCAGGATGTTGGATCACACGTGGATTTACTAACTTACAGGGATTTATCGTTCTTCAATAACAGGTATGTTAAACCGAGATATATACAAAGTAACTAACATTTGAAAAGATGCCTTATATTACTTCTGACCAGCAACACAATTAACATGGATTTTTAAAGGACATACTTACAAGGATCGTTCGTTTGTCAATAAGAGTTATGTTAGATTGAATCGGGATATATAAAAAGTAACTAACATTTTAAAATATGCCGTATACACTTTTTAAAGATTATCAAAAAGTATTTGTAACTTAAAATGAATAACTTTGAGGGGGAAACATCGCACAGTATTTATCATTTGAGTTTACCCCGTTACAATAATTTATATCATTGTATCATAAATAAAACTACTGTAAAACCTATAAATTACAATACTCTTTTTTTATGTATATTCAGTATCTACAACAGTTACGTATTTATTCGATTAATTAGTGTTTAAATCAGTCTGTATATTAAAATGAAAAATTTTGTGGAAAAATAAATCGTTTGCCATTTCATTTTCCCGCTTTTCCATCCATTTAGATAGTTTTACTTTAAATATAATCGTTGTGACATAATTAAATACGGATGACATTGTACATCTTGATATAGTTGTTTGTAAATTGTATTAATTTATGCAATTGATTTGTGATTAAATATGTTTTATGATAAATGTATGATATGTTTATTGACTCAATGAGGAGAACAGTTGAATCCTGGTCAATAAGTCAAGTAAATAAACACCAAATTGAATTTACATTGTAGGTACTTAAAGTTTATACCAAAATGATCTGTTAAACACGTTATTACCAAATTTCACTTATAAATAAACAGATTATTTGCATATTTTAATACACCCCATCCCATCTTAAGATGGGTCGTCCCAACTTGGAATTCCAAGTTGGGACGCGTCCCATCTTAAGATGGGACGGTATCCCAAGTTGGGATGATACATGTACACTGGAAGGAACATAGGTCTTCCAATCACTTTTCTGTTCCTCATCAAGATTACCAAACATATTCATCAAGGTCTGGTTGAACCGTTCAGTCATTCCGTTTCCTTGTGGATGATAAGGTGTTGTCCTTGTCTTCTGGATTCCGGTTAACTGGCACAGTTCCTTGATGATATTCCCCTCAAAGTTTCTCCCTTGGTCGCTGTGAAGTTCGGCTGGGAAACCGTAGTTGACGAGGAAATTGTCAAACAGGACTCTCGCAGTTGTCTTGGCAGATTGGTTGTGAGTTAGAATAGCTGTGGCATAACGTGTGAAATGGTCTGTTATGACGAGGATGTTTTCACAGCCTCCCTTAGATTCCTCGAGCTTTAGGTAATCCAAGCACACAAGTTCCATTGGTTGTGAAGACATGATGCTGACTAAAGGTGCAACTTTCACTGTAGTCTTGGACTTGCGCCTGATGCAGTTTCAACAGTTCTTCACATATTGGTCCACTTCCTCGGACATTCCTGGCCAGAAGAACCTTGACTTGACGAGGTGTAAGGTTCTATCACGTCCTTGATGTCCGGAATCGTCGTGAAGGGCTTTGAGTATATCTGGTTTCTTATGAGAAGGTAAGACAAGTTGTTGTTCAGGTTCATCTGTACCTTTGACTTGTTTGTACAGGATCCCATTCTTGAGCAACAGTTTGTCCCAGTCTTGGATTAATCTCCTGACAATAGCATGTTCCATTGATCGTTGGCCTGCAGTAGGTTTGTGACCTTGTTTGACCAATTGAGTAACACGCTGAAGATGCTTGTCCTTGACTTGCTCGGTATTCCAGGAAAATAACTTTGGAGTCAATGAAACGACGTCCTCGGGACACACAGCTTCTTTATTGAACGATAAGCTCTCAGCTGCTATGCAAGGAGTGTGATGTACTTGGCAGATGGCCTTGATGGAGGTTGGCTCAAGGCACGTCTCTTGACTATTCGAGTAATTTGGCCTTCTGGATAATCCATCGGCATCCATGTTGGTGTTTCCAGCTCGGTAAGTGATGATAAAATCGTAGACAGACAAAGCAGCTAGCCATCTGTGACCAGTAAAGTCGAGCTTGGCGGTTGTCAATATGTAAGTCAGTGGATTGTTGTCTGTCTTCACTTCGAACTTGTTACCGTAGAGATACTCATGGATTTGTCCGTGACTGCCCATTTAAGTGCCAAAAAGTCCAGTTTGTGAGCAGGATAGTTTTCTCACTTTTCCGTAGACCACGACTTGCATAAGCAACGACTCTCATCTTCCCGTCATGCTTCTGATAGAGCACTGCACCGAGTCCTTCTGTACTGGCATCTGTGTGGACTTCGAAAGGGAGAGAGAAGATGGGAGGTGACTTGAGATGCCTGACTAAGGTGTCAAAGCTTCTTGATGTCCATCGTTCCATTTCCAATTGGGATCCGGTTTAGCATTCCTTCTCTTATTCTTGGGCTGTCCAGTGAGGAGATCATTCAGTGGCCGAGCAATCCTGGAGAAGTCCTTGACGAAACGGCGATAGTATCAAGTGAAGCCTAGAAATCTTCTGACTTCATGGACGTTAGTCGGAATTGGCCAGGTTTTCAGTGCTGAAACTTTCTCTGGGTCCGTTTCTATGCCGTTGCAAGACACTACATGTCCTAGATATGTTACTCGGTCTCTGAAAAATTCACATTTGGATGGCTTGAGTTTGAGTCCATTGTCCTTGAGACGTTGAAATACTGCTTCTAAGCATTCAAATGCTGCTCAAACGTTTTAGAAAAGATAATGACGTCGTTTACGATAGATGAGACATTCCTTTAGGTTTAGGTCCTCATGCACTTTTCCATTAAACGTTGAAACGTAGCTGGGGCGTTGGCTAGTCCAAAGGGCATTCTGTTACACTCGTAGAAACCATGTAGGCCGACTGAAAATGCTGTTTTCTTTTTGTCGTCTTTTTTCATTTCCACTTGCCAGTATCCAGAGCGTAAGTCCAGCTTTGAAAACAGAGATGCTCCTGAGAGGCAATCCAGCGTTTCGTCGATACAAGGAATGGCGTAGGCAGCTTTAATGGTCCGCTGATTTATCTGGCGAAAATCCAGGCAAAATCTCAGAGTGTTATCCTTCTTCCGCACGAGCACTACGTTGGATGAGAAAGGACTATGTGACTCCTGTATGGCTCCACAAGCTTTCATTTCATGAAGATGCTCCCTCACTTCCTCAAACATTCCTGGTGGTATGCGGCGGTGAGGGTCCTTGAGATTCTTAGACATGATACAATCCCACTTCTAAAGCAAAGTCATGGCCTTGTCCTTCTGTTCATCATTTAGGCAACTGTCAGACAGGTCGATGTTAACTGTTGAAGCTAGAGTCGGGTCGGTAGGTGTCTTAGGTCTTAGCTGGTAGAGCATCAATGAGTACCTGGCTGAGTACACGGACCTCATATAACTTGCAGAGTCTTGTCCTTGCTAGTATGGTGATAATTCTTGCAGAGAGGTTGCATATTCGAACAGGAATCCTCGACGAGTTTCCATGTCTTCCAACTTCTACAAGTCTTGGGCATACTGATAGTCCTGTCTGTAGGTCAGAGTCCAAGTCGAAGTGCTCTGTGACAGCTGTAGTTCTCATGAACCTGAATCGGAGACTGGTTTGTGGATCTCGCTTGGCCGATGATTCCATTAGAGGCTTGGGATCGGAGAGCTGTAACTCATGATGGAGGTACGTTACTGTCGACTGGTTCCAAGTACGCTTCGACCTGATCTATAAGGTTAGTGCCGATTACCAAAGGGTCTCTTCTACTGTAGTCTGTGTCGTCAGTTACCAGTAGTGGGATAGTGAAGTCCTTTGTGATGAAAGGGATGTAGATGTTGGCCTCTATGTATCCAGTGTAGGGAAGGATGTTATCACCTGCTGCCATTACCTCCTCTTCAAAGTCTGTGAGTGCCTTCAAAGAGAGATGACCGAGACTTGTCTTGTGATATCCTTCAGACACTGTAGACACCATGGATCCAGGATCTATTAAGGCTTCACAATTCAACTCCTCAATGCTGATGGTTGCCTCGTTTGCCTTGCCTATCATCCTTCGATATAGGTCACTTGAGGGGCGAGTAATTTCATCAGCCTCTGCATGCCCCGGTGAAGTAGGCTGAATCAGTTTAAAGCTTCATTGCATCTTCCTCTGCCAGTACCTCTTCCACTTCCTCTTCTGCGCTGCCTCGAGACCTTGATGGCTGTAGAGAGACTTGAATCGGCGGATTCTCCTTCTGGGATTCCAACGCCGTTAACCTGTCGATAATCTTTTGAAGAATCTGGTTATCTGGTGCTGGTTTCCTCTGAGCTGTCTCCAACTTCTCCAGTCGCTTGGTGATTGAAGTGAGATGCTCCGAGATATCCGTGTGAGAGGAAGTAGTTGATCCTTCTGGTGACTGAGACAATCCAAGAGTCTGAGGTTGATGGTTGCTCCTAGGTGGCCGAGATCGTGCAGACTGAGTGTTGGATATTTCCTGCTCGATGAGTCTGACTGTCTGAAGCAAGGTGTCCATTGATGAATAGAAGGCATGTCGATTTCATCCTTCAAGTGTGGATTCCTCAGTCCTGTCCAGAATCTGTTCCTTAGCATGGCGTTCCTTCCACAATTGTCCATGTAGGCTCCCCTTTCCAATGCCCGTTGAAGCATATCCTCCAGTCTTACTGTCCATGATGCCACTGATTCCCGCTCCTGTTGTACAGATTGGTGAAATTCCTGAAGTAGGGATTCCTCTGTAACGATATTGCCGTAGGGCCTTCCAAACGTTGCAGGATGTCAGTGATGGTGGCATATTCTCCCAGTGGTACAAGAAGACGAGCAGCGTCTCCTCTGAGCGACTTCCGGACTGCTTGAGTAAGTGCTGAAGAAGACAGACTCTCATCCTTCATAAAGCATCGGATTTCGAACTTCCAGTTCTCGAACGTGGTCTCTCCCTTCGGTACTTGGTCCTCACCTGAGGGCGACGTGATGCGTGGTGCTTCTTGATATACAGCCCAAGGTGAAGGAGGGTAGAATTGAGTGGGAATGGGGAATGTGCCTGGTGTAGGGATATGTGAAGGATAGCTGGGAGTGAGAGGGACAAATGAAGTAGAAGGAGGTGGCTTGGGAGTAAAGTGTGGTGTGGAAGTGTAAGAAGAAGGTTGTATGTTGTATTTCCCAGTCTTCTGTAGATATGAAAATATCCTGGCTTCGTCCTCTTCGGAGATCACTTCCGACGTCACTTCCCAATTTTCACATCCTTGTGCCATTGTTATAATACTGTGTTATATGTACAGTGCTGTATTTGAATGCAGTAATGTTACATGTTCCAAGGCATAAATTTTTACAACACAAAACAAAATTAAATTTGGTGTACCTAATCAAATGACAAAAAGTCAAATGATGTTGGTAATACAAAGATATGTACCTCAAAGAGGGAATGTACTTGCTTTGTAGGTGGTACGGTAATGCAAGTGTGTTTGCATAAATGCAAACTCAGTTGTTATGGGTGTATGCACTGCTGCATGCTTTGTTATGTAAACAAACAAATTATGTTACATGGTACAATTATGCACCAAAAGTATTGATTTCTTATGTGTAGAAATACAATACAATACAGTATTATGTTTACATAAATAGGATATTCAGTGGGCAATGCAAGTTATATTTGCAAACGGTAAATAAGCAACAAGAGCATGATTTGTATGTGCATTCACTAAATAAAACTAACGTTTACATAAAGTGAATTGCAATGTACAACGCAGGCACTGGTTGCAAGGGGTAATACGGTAGTGTACCAACATGAGTACAAAAATATAAACACCCGAAGTATAAACCGTAAGTGATCCTAATATATATACATAGGACGACAAGAGTAATGTAATTACGGATGAAGCGGCTTAAATATTCCCAAGGAGAACACAACAACTTTAGCTGAATGAGAAACAAAGGGAGGTATTCGCCAAAAGGACAGTCGAGGACAGACCTACAGGATAGAGAGAATGAATACAGGCCCTAAGTACTGATAAAGCTACAAGTATATAGTTTTAAAAAAAATATGCCTACTAACGCGAACGCGGTGAATAAGACGGTATCGGACGCTAGTGCAATGCTGACATGTTAGTGCAGGTGTATATGACGCACGCGCTCACACAATCATAATGTAAACAAACAATATTTCACTAAGTATACAACACCAAAGAAGTCAACACCTTACAAAGTATCTACACTTCGTCGTTTTTAAAGACGATTATATATTCCATGAATATATATATCACATCATTTGGCACAGTATTGTCACAAACCGGTTTGTTGATAGATGTCGCTCCGTGAAGAACGATGTAGAGGAGCTTAACGTGGTACCTCAGTTGGTTGAGAAGATGAGATGACAGGACGATGTCGTTGACGATGAACATGTAGGTCGTGTTGACACTGTTGACGAGGAAGGCCATGTGTACGCCTATGGTCATGACGACGATGTCACTGTCACTGACGAGGTTGCTTGACTCCGTCCCTGTTCGGGCTCCAATTTGTCGCGGGTTCAGGCCAGTCTTAGCCAAGACAAAATAGGACGGAGATCCTCTTTGTTTAAAAATCATCTTTAATGCCTGTAAAAGACGAATTCAACATTAGTAACTTGTTGAATGTGTCAGCCATACGTGCGATGGCTGACAGATGACAATTGAATGTGATTCAGACATATTATACACAATACAATTGTATATATATCATACAAAAAGTAATAAACATTATGATAATAACATAATAATTGTTAGGGACATCGCGACGACGGGCTAAACACAAACGCTGGGCTAAATTGTTCTGAAATACGAGGCTGATAATACTCCTTATCACTATGAAGTCATTGCATACCTTATTGGGTGTTGAATCCCAACATGGAGCTTTCAATCCATCGTAACAACTGAACCCCTCGAACATGTAAAAAGGAGTTTCAAAACAATGCCTGAAATGCCCTTCCGGTTCTAATCCGGAAATGCTAACTATAAGGTGTGGTGTAAAATCCGAACTCGGTGACGAAACGAAACATTGTTTTCACTGATTTGAGGCAACTTTTGTATGTAAAATAATTCATAAAAATAACAAATTGACTGTACAGTGGCGTACCATTTAATTCCTTCCTTGACAACTATTAAATCCCGCAGCCATATCACCATATCATAAATTTTATTTTGTTGATTCAAATGACGAACCTTTTGTAAATTTATGATTATCTAAACATTTTCGAAACATTAACATACGCAATACATATTCTGATAATTAAGGATTCAGCAATTTGTTGAATCCTTATTGTTATTGGCGTGTTTATTATTATTTCACGAACTTTGTGGACACAATTCAGCCAAAACGGCTGAAGCAAATGCAACCAAATTTTACATGCTGATAGCCCTTAATATGGAATAGAACTGCGAAGCTTTTGGGCTAATTCTGTCCAACCATAAGAGGTCCAGTTCGAATCAAAGTGTCATTATTTAACATGGGGAAAATTTTCAAAATGCATTTAGAGACTTGAAACCTTTTTTTGAGTGATGCACAATGTCAATGCGAGTAAAAAAGTAAACCATAGCTAATTCGTTAGTCACGTGGTTTAGCCGCCATCTTGCATTGTTTAACTTTTTGAAATTTCCGGACCACATGTACCTTTGCGGATTCACCACTCCGAAAATATTTGCACCTAAGAGCTGGAACTTTATTTCTATATAGATGAAACATTGGGGAATAACAAGTTTGTTCTTTTTTTTAGGTAACTCCTTATACTTTCTTCACAGTGAGCTTTCAAAGTCAGGCAATTTTTGAAAAATGCAAACTTCAAGGGGACATATCTCAAATACCTACCCATCGAATTTTATGATTTTTTCAGGAGAGTAAGAATGACATATGGTCAGGTTAGGAATCAATAATAAAATCGCTCGCGAACTATCATTTCCGGTCATAATAATGAAAAACTTTAACATGGGGAAAATTTCAAAATCAACCTAGAGACTTGAAACTTTTTTTCTAAAGAAGCGCAATAATACTACGAGCAATAAAGTAAATCATGATGGACCAATTAGCTCAAGTCATTAGAGGTCCAGTTCGAATCCAAGTGTCCATTTTTAACATGGGAAACATTTTCAAAATGCACTTAGAGACTGGCAACATTTTGTAAAAGATGCGTAATCTCGATGCGAGAAAAAAGTCAATCATGACGAATTCGTAAGTCACGTGGTTAAGCCGCCATCTTGGATTTTAAAAAGTTTCAAATTTTCTGACCCCATGTATCTTTGCGGATACACCACTCCGAAGATATTTGCACCTTAGAGCTGGAGTTTTATCTATATATAGCTGAAACAATGGGGAATAACAAGTTTGTTCTTTTTTTAGGTAACTCTTAATACTTTCTTCACAGTGACCTTTCAAACTCAGGCAATTTTTGATAAATGCAAACTTCAAGGGGACATAACTCAAATACCTACCCATCGAATTTAATGATTTTTTCAGGAGAGTAAGATTGGACTATGGTCTTTATGATTCAATCATAAAATCGCTCGCGAACAGTCATTTCCGGTCATAATAGAGAACAACTTTAACATGGGGAAAATTTTCAAACTCAACATAGAGACTTAAAACTTTTTTCTAAAGATGCGCAATAATACTACGAGCAATAAAATAAATCATGATGGCTCAATTCGCTCAAGCCATTAGAGGTCCAGTTCGAATCCAAGTGTACATTTTTAACATGGGAAAAATTTCCAAAATGCACTTAGAGACTTGAAACTTTTTGTAGAAGATGCGAAATGTCAATGCGAGAAAAAAGGTAAATCATGGCGAATTCGTAAGTCACATGATTTTGCCGCATTCTTGGAATTTTAAAAGTTTCAAATTTTCTGACCCCATGTACCTTTGCGGATGCACCACTCCGAAGATATGTGCACCTAAGAGCTGGAGCTTTATTTATATATAGCTGAAACAATGGGGAATAACGAGTTTGTTCTTTTTTTACTGAACTCCTAATACTTTCTTCACAGTGACCTTTCAAAGTCAGGCAATATTTGAAAAATGCAAACTTCAAGGGGACATAACTCAAATACCTATAGATCGAATTTTATGATATTTTCAGGACAGTTAGAGTAGACTATATTCGTAATGAATCAATAATAAAATCACTCGCTAACAGTCATTTCTGGTCAAAATAGAGAAAAACTTTAACATGGGGAAAATTTTCAAAATCAACATAGAGACTTGAAACTTTTTTTCTAAAGATGCGCAATTACACTACCAGCAATAACGTAAATCATGACGAAGTTGTAGCTTACGTGGTTCAGTCGGCGTTTTGATTTTCTTTACAGTTCTTTGATTTTGTCATGTTCATATCTGGTATAGATAGTTCAAGGGAAAGTCTAGAAACGTGTAAGTTGTTTTAAAAGATGCGCTAATATATTGTAAATAAGTCTCAATTCATTAAATTTGAAATAATTGACTCATTCATTTGCTGAATCCTTTTGTCATCGCTTGTATAAATTGTATTCATTTGAAATATTGTTTGATATAATACGGGTAGCACGTACAACTCACTATATATAAGACAGCGGAGAAGCAGCCTTCTGATGGAAAGATAGAGTTATAAAAGGCTGTCGGCGACATATAGGTATGTAAAATAGCAATGGTATGGATTTATAATAGTAATAATATAAATATAAGTAAGTAAGTAAATAGATATAAGAATTATAAACATTAATTTCCATTTATAAAACATATTTCTTATGGTTGTACAGATGCACGTATGCGTTTGTTGCTATTTTCCGTTAACAGTTTGATAACAAAAACATCTAAAGGCCCCGTTACATTATAAACTTCTTGATTAAATTACTTCTGAGATCGTTGTAAAAGTGGCATTCT
Organism: Gibbula magus; assembly: GCA_936450465.1. Classification (NCBI taxonomy): domain Eukaryota; kingdom Metazoa; phylum Mollusca; class Gastropoda; order Trochida; family Trochidae; genus Gibbula; species Gibbula magus. The sequence goes on from OW388302.1 coordinate 7,449,644, forward strand.
GAAATTCTGAGTCTTGATTATATAATATATAAATAGTTTAATATTAAGAGTTGTTTTAATTGTGTTAGATGAGTATTACATCATGTGCGACATATATTCACAATATACTAGGTTTACTCACAAAGATGTGATTTTAACATACATTCAATATATGATGCATAGGATTAAGTTATGTGACAAGCTGATTTCATGTCCTTTTTGAGTTTTACACGACTTGTGACAGATATTCAATAGATATTCCATGATTGTGTGACAATTTATTTGAGAGAAGTTTATTCACATACCATATAGTTCATAGTGATTTTAACATACATATTCAGTACCTGTTGCATTGAATGTAATAACATGTTGATATAAGTAAACTACCCGGGTATTTGAGTATAATATTCAATTTGCGACAGGTAGTTATGAAACTCATGACGATTGATTACTTATCACACTTCAATGAAATCCTAAAACATTATACACAACAGCGGGTAACCTCCCATCACAGCACCTTCATCACTAGACTTTAACTTTAAGTATCACCTCAAATGCGATACATACACTATTAGTGTTACAGGGAACTGATTTGTTATACGATCTTGGAATACAAAAATAATCCAAGATGATATAGGCAAAATATGTTTGCTTTCAAGATAGGTTTACTGGTGCTTACCGTTTTCTTGTCTTTGGTAGCTAGATCTTTTAATGCATTTGTATAGCATCTAGTAGCCAGTGACATTAATATTACCTTAATGTATTATGAACTCACTTACCTACAGACCGATGTAGTTTAACTATTCCTCGTTGAAAATGATTGACAATATTGATTCTGCTTAAAATGATGACAAAGGGAAATATGTGTTATTGACAAATGTTTATCTCATATTTTGTTTTATAACTTCACCACACTTTAACAATTTATTTTTAAAAAGTTCATCGTATACAGCCTTCAATATTAAATATTAATACTTTACTTCAAACAGAAAAAGTCGCAACCTATCAAACTATCCATATGATGTCACCACGTGTTAAGTTATACACATATTGGCAATATATGTAACCCTTGTTACCCTTATTATGCTCTGTTGTAGCCTTGAGTTTATAGAAATATTCAGTATCATCATGACTAGTGTCATTATCCGTTAAATAAACCTAATGTTCAGGCCATCTAAGGGTTGTTCTTAATGTTACAAACCTGAAATAATGTAATGCGATATTGCGTGTTTAAATCCTATAAATGGACAGTTTGGACTAGAATAATGCATTTTGAACGGTAACCTCCCAAAACTTCTACATGCCAAAAGTTCTACAGACTAAAACAACACAGTTCATGGTCAACTGCACATAGTCATTACCTCAAGTAAGAATGGACTAGTCTGATTAATGTGCCAAAACTTCTACATTAGGCTACGAGTAAATAATACACATACGTATCACAGGAAGTTGTTGGTTGTTTAACTGTTTATTCTCATATTTCATAACACATATAATAATCACAATTCTCATATCTTTCACAAGCCCTGGCGTCTTGACATTAATCTAGTTACGCTTTGTCGCTCTGGTTACTCGGCAGTGACAACAAATTTGATAGGGTTATAGAAATGTCTGCTACTTTCCTATGCAACTACCATTATGCATCTTTTCATCTGCCAAAACTATTCACGCATTAGATAAAAGAGCCATCATTATGTTAATGGATTCAATTTGAAAGCTGTGGTAACCATGACTTATCTGTACAAATTAAATATGATACATCATCCATGACTGATAGAATTTGTCAGCAGTACAATTTCTAAAGGAAATATCTTCTTCTATTTTATATCTGACAGAGATTTCTTTGAAAAATCTATTAAAATGTGGTTTACATTTCTGAAATTTACATGTGTAAATGAAAAAAATGCAGAAAGAAGAATAAATGTCTTACAATATTTTCTTTTACACCAAACAATAGTAATTCAAGGCTGTGGGTCATATTACAAATATGTGAACATTTCTTTAACCAAGATTGTGTGAAAATTGTTTCTTGTTATAATGTATGTTATATGTTATAATATTTGGATAACCACTTTAAGTTATGTGACAAGCTGATTTCATGTCTCTTTTTAGTTTTACGCGACTTGCGACATATATTCAATAGATATTCCATGAATGTGTGGCAATTTATTTGAGAGATACCATATAGTTCATAGTGATTTTAACATACATATTCAGTACCTCTTGCATTGAATGTAATAAGATGTTGATTTAAGTGTCATATTCAGTTATTGGTATATGAAATTGTTTCTTGTTATAATGTATGTTATATGTTATAATATTTGGATAACCATTGTAACAATTGCGAAAAATTTCGTATTTGATGTACGAAATATGAAACAAAATATTTATATTATATATAATATATATTTATATAAATAGTAATAAACAGGAATACTCTGTCATCTTCATTAGAAAGTGTAAAGCTGGACCTGTTAATCCTCTACTCAAGTAATCCTCTTCTTCAATCAGCTGTAGAAGTTTTGGCAAATTACATTGAAACATAACCTGGGTTGTTCCATTATAAAAAAGGTAATTGCATAATTATGCCCCCACTTTTTGTAGCAGTCTTGGCATGTAGAAGTATTGGCATGTAGAAATTTTGGGAGGTAACCTTTTAAACGTATAGAATCGTATGCACAGCTGATTATGAGAGACCATTATTTTACAACATATAAGGATCTTAATGAATAAGATTTACAAATAATATTTTCCAGGATGCGCTGTATATTATAATATATCAATTATGTTTGAAGTAATTGTATTGGCATTTTATATTACAATGCATTTACCATTGAATAAAAGTTATTTGAAGTCTAACTCATTCAACTAAAAAGAACTAAAACGCGATAAAAGCAAATTTTCACAATCACATGTTGCGTAGACATAGGTATTATTCGTCATAATTGTAGATTAAATGTTGAGATCCCTAGCTAATCAAATTGGCGCCACACAGTCTGGTATCGTTATATATACAATATGTATGTGGGGAGTCGGCGCAAGGGTACAATTAAACATGGTTCAATGGTGACAAAACACAATTATATCTTCTGAGTAAAATGTCATCACAAAATTGAATTCTTGAATGTAATGGAATATACATGCAGTTAAACAAATAACACCTTTGTCAGGTAATGCAAAGCTAAACCGAAATTAATTTATTGCCCCTAATTAGCGGCAGCCAAAGGAGATTCAGGCTGGCATTACACAACTCAATACACGCTGTGCACGGGCCGTGATGATCACAACTCTTTAATTACCCTGTTCTGTTCAGAAATACAGACAGAGGTAGTCTCCCATTACCCCTACACAGCATATCCCCTACAGGTTATCAAAACAAGTTAACGGTCCACCACACTCCTAATCCCTAGCTTGTTACCTCTTACTATGTAATGGAACGGTCCATATTAAAAACAGAGACAATTGATAGAGTGAGCAAAAAGATTTAATGAACATCAAGGGCATATTCACATTCATCTTGGCTCTCTCTGCCTGCTCCACCTTCTTGATCACTTCCACGAACCTGTAGATGTTGGGATGACGATAGGGTAGTCCTCGGTTGAGCCTGTTGTGGAGCCCTTCAAGATTGTTGTTCGTCCTGGGGCCTGATGTTGTGTGATGATTCCAGAGCGGCAGGGGGAAGCGGGCGTGTTCTTTTTATTATAAATTCCGAACATTAGTAAAACTGTTATTTTTGCGCTTAAAAAACGTTTCCTTCTCACCATACTTACAAAAATGTACTTCCTACTCATTTATTTCACAAACAATCCTGAACATTTATCCCCGTAATCCCCTCAAGCTTAATCACTTTCATTCCTACTCCATACTCGTTAGGGCGAGTTCATTGTGTCAGACGGGTAACTGCTTGTGTTGTTTTAACTAATTGTAGGGGAAATGGAGTGTAGGGGATATGGGCTGTAGGGGTAATGGGCTATAACCCAGACAGACGGTTTAGGTTTCACCTCACATACAATATATAAAGATATACAACCACCTTTTAGGGATGCGAGAGACTGGATGATACATGGAAACATGGAAAGTTAATGCTATCTATTTTAGTATAAATCTACATACATATAAGAGATATCTATCTTCATAAAATCGCCAGTAAAACCCATATTATAAAAAAAGTCAAACTAAATGTAAAACATTTCTTCTTATAATTTTTTGTGATTTGGATAAATGACGTAATTTTTTTTTAAAATAAGGGGAGGGTAGCGCAGTGTTCCTCAAATCTAATGTCCTCTACTGTTCCTCTGTGTTTTTTACAATTCAGAAGCGAATTCCTGAATTTAGGCAATATCTACTCCTCCATGACCATATATCCAAACCAATCCTTAAATTTAGAACAAGCAATTACAAACCTCAAATTGAAACTGGCCGATGGCAAAATATCGTAAAAGAACTGTGTTTATGGATTTACGTAAGTTATTGTTAAAATAATATTATTGTTCCTGGCCAAGTTTGTTAAAATTTCGTCAACTATTTTCAAGTAGGATTTCTGCTCTGAAACAACTTTATAAGTTTATTAGGATTGTTTGTAACCAAGTTTATTGAATTATCTTATATATGCAGTCATATTGCTGTACATTCTATATACTAATTTATTCTCATGTACCACCGATTGTGGATTCTTTTAAGTAATAAAAGAGTGATGATGACAGTACCCATGATTGCTCCCAGGTATATTTTTATGTTGATATATCAATAAATCTGGAATAAATGATGTTGTATTAATGTGTTATTATGTTTAAACCTTCCTAGATTATCTACATTATGTTTGTTGTTCCCATATGTCGTTATCATCGATGGTGAATATTGAGCACAACTGACAGCTACTGAAAATAACTAAACTGAAGCACAAAAGAAACATCACTCCTCAGTTGTTTTTATCATAAGTATAATTTTTAAAGTCAAATATCTCGAGTTTTAGACGTCGTATTCCAAAACTGAATAGTTTTGCAAATTAGTCCAAAATATTAAATCAGTCAAAGAATTGTTTATACGTGTTTTAAAAAAAAAATAAAAATAAAAAAATTGAAATTTAAAATTCCCAAAAAATAATTTTGATAAAACACAACTGTTAATCGACATATATCACACACTCTGTGTGAAAATCAATAAATATACCTCGTCCTGGACACGTTAACAACATTTTAAACATGGCAGGGGTACCCCCCGTCATGTTGGTGTAAATTTCCTTTTTTTTTTTTACCCCTGTCTACTTTAAAAAAGGATATTGTAATAAAAAAAAATAAAACAGTCACCAATTAAGTCATTTAAACTACTGCCAAAAGGTGTTATTGTATCGTGCCATAATCAAATGCATCGCATGTCTTTAAAATATTGGATTAATCGAAACCAATTAAGGTGTGACGTTTCATTTGTGCTTCAGTTTATTCCCCCCCCCCCCCCCCCCCCCCCCCCCCCTCCCCCTCCCCCCCCCCCCCCCCCCCCCCCTTCCCGTTCAGTAAGTGAGAATAGTGAGAATAACTACAATGAACCAAGATAGGCGTGCGCGCAGTCAATGTTATTTTGGAAACTTATCTAAAGAAGACAAAGTTGGTTTACTAGTAGGTCTTATAGATACCTAAAATGGGTCCACATATGCGACTTCATGTACATGAATGAAAACGTAACTCAACTTTAAGTAATATGGTATTCTGGCACATATCAAAGCCAAATCAGATTTTATGAGATATACTCTATTCCAGTGTATAAGGGTACAGAGAAAAATCAATGTAATAAACATCAACATGTAAATTCACATCTTTATTGTTACTCTTAACTCATGGTGAGTGCATATGTATTTATTCTATGCCAACACGCCGAATATATTATTGTATAGAAGCAAGATGTATTTGTCAGGCAACAAAAGCAACATGAATAACTAAGGCGACCCTCAATACACAGTTGTATGCTGAACCTCTGTGTATTTGATAGGGGGGTAACACTAGATCGAACTATCGATGTATTGCGATTGCTTTAGCCTCAATAGTAATTAATCGATTGTAAAAATAAAATTCTATCGATGTATCGATAGCTTAGGTGACTATCGATGGTAAAACGATTGTTTTAGCATAGATACGTGCAGCGCAACAGAGAAAAAGTACCACGCTGTCTTAGTTTCTCTCGTATTAGATTAGAGTTATCTGCCCCTGTTGTCGTGGTTACAAAATGGCGACACCCACTGACTTCGAAATAGTGACGAATGCTGCTGGAAAATCAAAGGTTTGGGAGCACTTTGGGTTTGTAAAAAAAGAAAATAATGTTGACAAAAAGCATATAGCATGCAGGAAATGCCGTGTCATATTGAAATACTGTGGGAACACGACAAATCTCTTCGATCACTGGCAAAGGAGACATCGTTACGAAAAGGTCAGCACTGTGTCAAATAAAGTACAGAAATCAGTGCAATCCACTCGAAAGATAAACTGTGTGCAAACAAGCAAACTATCATCAAAATCAGAAAGATCACAGACGATTTCCAATGCTGTTCTAGAATTTATTATCAAGGATTTGCGACCGTTTAGTGTGGTTCAAAATACAGGCTTCCGAAATCTAATTTAAGTGTTAGATCCGAGATATACTCTCCCATCAAGGCAATATTTCAGTGATACAGCGCTGCCTAAACTCTATGATGAGATGAAAGCTAAAGTGCTTGATGATTTGAGTAATGCTGAATATGTTTCACTCACGACCGATGGCTGGACCAGTCGAGCAACGGAATCCTACATCACAATTACGTCAAGCCATGTTGACAGCAACTGGACATTACGAAACTACGTTTTGCAGGTATATCTACACCCAGAGACCAAACGTTCTTCCCCACTCTGGCATTTTCCATAGACTTACAGGTTAGTTAACCGTTGCAAGAATAATTTTCATAATTGAAATGATTGTAAAATGGTTATAAAATATATATCAAAAGATTGGAAATCACTTCAGCTACATACACATAATTTCAATGTTAGTTTCCGTTCAGTGTCAAGAAAATTATCTTCATATAAGCAAAGCATATACATCATATATCAATAATTAACATGGCGGCCAATGGGACATTGGTACATGAACGTGTATATACGTTCTTCAGTCAGATGTCATTTGATGTGTGATCAACATAAAGATGAACGAAAATACAGATGTACAGCTAACATATTTTCAAAGATGTTTGTTAAATTTTACAACAATTTGACTTAAACTTAAATTATAAAAATTATTCTTGCAAAGGTTAATTAACATGTAAGTCTATGGGAAAAGCTAGGGTGGGGAAGAACTTTTGACCCAAGACTGTATTATTATATAATTAATTTTAGCTACCACAATTTATTGCAAGTTACCAACTATTTTAACTTTTTCAAAAACATTTAACTGTTTTCTTTCTCAAGCAGTACGTGTCAAATAATAATGACAAATATAGAAAAAATGTTTTACTTCATATTTGCCAAATTGCGTTATGTATCACTTCAATTGTTTGCTGTCTATGAGCTATGGAATAAGTTATGCCAATTGTATTCCCAACATTTATATTTTATTTTAAGTGGATTTAAATTTCCTTCCAAAGATATGAAGGATCAGAATTTAGTTTAATTATATTGAATTCTAAAACCAGCTAAATTGTTATTAAACCGTTTTTATTGTTAAACAAATTAAACATATAAACAAATGCCATGTTGTTTTAGACAAACAGTATTGAAGGAGTAGATCTAGTATTGAATTTTATATTGAAATTTGTCATTCTACTACTCTAGCGAGTAACACTGTATGACGCCAGGTAAATTGATGTTATTTTATTTCAGCTCGTTTTCTGCAAGGATATCTTGAGTAATACTAAATGAATAAATTGCAAATCTGTAATTAATATAAATTCAAGTTTGTGCATAATAGGCTGATAGCAATTAGCAATAGCAAATGACCAAAACCAATTACGAAATGTGAACTTATTTCAAGCTAAATTGGTTATTCAATAACTACTATTATTAGATAGCTAATTGGCAAATGGCTAGTAAATTGTTGAAAGTTTTTGTATCAACTGAATATTGATATTTTTTCTTTATATAGACAAGGACAATGCCTGATGCACACACAGGATTGAATATTGCTACTGTTCTGAAGGAGGCGGTCAAGGAGTGGAAACTCAAGCGAGCATCAAGCCTAGTCACGGACAATGCAGCAAACATGACAGTCGCAGCAAGAGAAGCTGAATTTGAAATCCATATAGGATGTTTCGCACACACCCTGAATTTAGCCTGTGGAAAGGCATTAAAACTTGCTGCAGTAAGCAAACTTCTTGGGAAAATAAGAAGACTCGTGTCATACTTCCACAGAAGTACTACAGCAGCTGCAATACTTAAACAGAAGCAAGACGTTCTCAACCTACCAAAGCACAAGCTTATCATGGACTGTCAAACTCGGTGGAACTCAGCTGTTGATATGACTGAAAGATATTTGGAGCAGCAACCAGCAATCATAGCTGCTCTCAGCAGCAAAGAGCTCAGAGGTAAATTCAATGAGTCATCTCTCCATGATCAAGAAATTATTCATGCTGAGGAGCTGTTGTCTGTATTACAACCTCTGAAAACTGCAACAATTGCACTTTGTGAGGAAAAAACCCCAACCCTATCAATTGTCTTGCCCTTACAAGTGCAACTAACCAAGCATATCTTGGTTGAGAAAGAAGATGACACACGATTTGTACGACAAATGAAGTTGGCAGTGAAACATGACCTTGTGTCACGCTATGAAACAGTTAAGCATCACCTGTTGAAGGCTTCTTTACTGGACCCACGTTTCAAATCTGCGCCATTTTCGCCAGCAGAAGATGTTCTGAATGCCTACCAAGAAATGACATTTGAGGCTGTGAAAATTGTGGACGAAAAACAGGAAATTCAAGTAAAAACAGAATCACCTGATTTGCCACAATTACCAGCTATGCCATTGCTATTGTCTGCTGAGATTCCTGATGGAGATGAAACAGATGACCACGATGTCAGCCTGCCGGAGAACAAGCGTTGCAAGTTAGAGGTTCCAGATAACACAGCATCCAATCCAGTGACTCCACAGTGTGATAACAGTGCTATGTCTGCACTGTTTGGAGATGTTTTCATTCTAAAAGTGGAGGACGCTTAACCTTCTATGGAGAAAATTGAAGATGAAATCACCAAATATAGGAAACTAGAATCAATTTCTTTAAGTCACAATCCCCTTATATGGTGGAAAGAACATTCAAGAGAATTTCCAGTGATGTCAATGCTCGCCCAAAAATACTTGTCTATTCCTGCATCTTCTGTTCCTTCTGAACGTGTTTTTTCAACAGCAGGAGATATTCTGTCAGCCCAGAGATCTACATTGAAATCTGAACATGTAGATCGTCTGCTCTTTCTAAAAAAGAATTGGAAATGTGAATAGACTATCATGTTTATGTCACCCCTACTGGACATCAATCTGACTTGAGTTACCTGATTTTGGACATATCATAATGTTCTTATTTGATCAAAATGGTTTCATCTTTACTGCACTCTTCAGAAAGATATTGACCCTTATTAAGTTGATTAGTTGTTTTTTTGTTTTACTATTTATTTATTTACAAGTTCAAATGTTTAACCTTAAAGCCGGTTCAGGTGTTCTTATTCCAAATAGTCTAATACTCATCAAAACAACTGTGAGTTATTTCCAATACTTTTGAGTATGCACATGGCAAAATGTTTTATGTTTTAATATTTTTAGGAAAGATATAGACTTTCCTTCAGTTGACTTTGTAGTTCATTGTTTTAGTATTTATTTACAAGTTAAAAGGTTCAACCTTAAAGCCTGTTCAGGTGTTCTTATTCCAAATAGTATAATACTCAATTACTCATCAAAGTAACTGTGAGCTATTTCCAAGACTTTTGAGTATGCACATGGCAAAATATGTATGTTTTAATGTTTTTAGGAAAGATATAGACTTTCATTCAGTTGACTTTGTAGTTCATTGTTTTAGTATTTATTTACAAGTTAAAAGATTTAAACCAAAATTGTTCATACTCTTAGTCTTAATGTAGCAAAGTGGTCATTGACTTGAGCTACCTCCAAGAATTTGTAGTATGACATTTTATTTTACTGTAGTGTAAGTCAAGGTTACTGGTGCTACTGTTTAACTTTCAAATCTGTTTATCTTTAAACATTGCAATTGTCTTGGTAATACTAAGTGTCAAGTTGATATTTTGTTATTGATAAGTTATGAAATTAATACTTATTAGTTATTATGATGGGAAGCTGACACATAAGCCCATAGTTCTGTTAGTTAATCATTAAAAAGGAAACCTCAAACCAAGAAATGTTTTGGTTTTTTTATTATTTCATTTCACAATATATATGGCATAATAAATTCATAAATGTGAAAAAACTAATAAGAAAATAACTATTGCAATAGTTATCGCAATAGTTTGAATCAATAGACTATCGCTATCGCAATAGTATACATCAATAGTCTATCGCTATCGCAATAGTTGTGTTACCCCAATAGTCACCCCTAATAATTAGGCACGTCAGTAGTTCCGTGTTTTAGTGTAAGTCACACATTTATGGTCCACTTCATGACGGCAAATCTGGTTTAGCAAGGTAGCAATCGAAAATATTGTTTATATACTGATATGTTTGACCCTTGTAATGTTAAATAGTGTACCCTTAATAGAATGTCACCTGTTATTGTGTTGTGACCAGGTTGGACAAATGGAAACACTTTCGTTCTTTGCATGTATAATATGTTTGCAGAGAATGAAGACTACGTTATAGATAAACATCTACACAACTGTGTGTTCAGGCGTCACTTATTCCCATGCTTTTTCTTACATAGACAGGCAGGCAGGCAGGCAGGCACTAAACAGGATGTTCGTCGGGATTTGATTTAATTTGATTTGCATAATCAACAGTAAAATTTAGTTGGTGTATTCTGTACTCAACCGCAAAAGAAACGTCACCATACAAAATACAAGATAATTCATTCCAAGATTGATACTCACGACTGAAACAGAGATACGTCATGTCTTCAGAAGGAAAACTTAACTAAACCTGAAATTTCAAAACATTATCTACGCATATTTCTGAGAAACACCTTTTAAGAATTGGCAATTCTCAAAATCCACGTTTTCGAATTTCCATAACTAGATGAGATAGGGGAGTCTAAAAGGGCTTTTTGGCATTTTATAACATCCTACAGTAAAGACGCGTCATCACATTTAAGTTCCAGAAGGTTATTCATGTCGACACCATATTTTATTGTATCTTATGTAGTTTCTACATTTAATACTTTATACATTTGACTTAAATGCCAAATACTCTGACCCAAAAACATATTGAAAAAGCTATTTCAACACTACAACTGTATTTGAACTGAACTTTGAAATAAAAGCATCATTCTCTATCGCATGAAATTGTGAGTACTTCTTAATTGAATATGTGTCCATCATATACGTGTACATTCAAAATCTACTTTCTCAGACAGCAACATTTAGGGTTTGGTGACATTTTTTTGCGGTTGAGTGCATGATAGTCTTACACTCAGACTCTGAAAAAAAGTATGTATTCTGAAAATATGCAAATATTGAAAATCAGAGTGTAAGAAATGGAATTTTAAGAGAACTTCATTTTCAATGTTTTTATTTCAGAGACTAAGTGTTTGATTAACCTCGAAAAACTGGACATTCACAGTGTAAATAGTTAAATCAACATCGCAAATAGTATTATATCATATAGATAGCATTAACGGTTTTCTCATGATTGGCATCAGAACCAGGGAAACTATTAATTTGTTCCAAAATGCAATTGCTTCAACTGAAATTGTCTATTGCATAAAATGTTATCTGGTTATGATCATTTACTCTGATATAAGTTCACAATAAAAACTTGTAATAGAATATTAATTTGTATGTATTCAACTTGTAAATTCCCTCCTAAGAAATGATAAATATTTACTTTTTTTCACCATGACATAATTAAATTTAGGGAGTGTTTCATTCGAATCAAGTACATTTACTTAACAACTCTTTCATTGATTGTACAGTATTATTAAGCAACTGATAACACTTCATACCCGTGATAGAGCTCTTTATTTCTGTAAGAACGGCGTGCTACATTTCGTTTAAAGACAATATTTACACATATTTAATATCATTTAACATTATATCTGCAAATATTGAATCTTATATAAACATGATATTTACAAACATTTAATCTGAATTAAATAAGATATTTACAAAACTTTACAAATATTTAATCCAGATTAAATAAGATTAAAGATGATATTTATTTCAGGATTAAATATGACTAAAGATGATATTTACTCCGGGAGTAAATAGGAGTAAATGATTAAATATCATCTGTTTTCCCAGTGCTTTGTACCAGTGTCAAAGATGGTACATGATACCGTATTACCCAACGGAGAAGTATACAACGTATTTATCTCTCTGTCATTTAACATTTGTTTCCAAACCAAGCAGTAAATAAGGCGAAAATAAGTTTGTAATTAAAAGACATGTAAACAGCTGCTTCATTCGTTCATGCGTTCACCGCGTGCTTCAATTTATATGTGATTCCTACTCTTAGCTATGAGCTGTTACTATGACAGCGAGGTACATGAAATGTGTACACCGTGGGACTGACGGGGTACATAAGGAAAACTGTAACGACTGTTAGCCAATCAAAAACGATTATTCTGCTCTAAGAAAAAGATAACATAGCAGCCTAGATTAGTTCTTCAGAAATCAGATGTCACAGGAACAAACAAAAACAAAACCGAATATAAACTGCCAGGCAAAGGGAAGAAGACACCTCATTTGGTTTCGATTTATTCAATATTTAAATAGACATGTGATTTATTATATTATGACCACCACTTATCTGCAGTTGTTGAATTAATTGATGATTGGTTGTTTTTAAGTTAAAATATCTTTGTTTAATGTAGCCTGGGATAAGAAATTAAATTTACAACAACATGACCCCTTACCATGTTTGAATCGTTGTAATGAGGCACATTGGTAGATTTTAACAGAGAATATGTCTTTAGGTCGATGAATAGTTGTTAAAAAGGGTATTCTTTGACTGATGACTAAAATTCTACTCTATTCAGTTTTAGAGTACGACGTCGAAAACTCAAGATATTTGTAATTGAAAATCATACGTATGAAAAAAATCAACAAAGGTGTATACTTTCTTTTGCCTGGTAATTTACCTATTCCGTAAGAGCGACGGAGACAAAATTTTAACAGGTGTACATTGACGTCAACATCGGCTTTCGGTCGATTCGCAGAAATGACAATAAAGAAGTGGTCATGTAATAAATATAGGCTATTTTGTGTTTTCAGTGTGATATCACTTATCTCTCATCGAGTGACGGGGTAAAGGCGATTTGTTCACGAGTGCCACTGTACACATGACGTCATCCCCTCTGTGATATATAGAGGATACTAACGTCCTTCCATTTACTGTTGTTTTTATTAAAAAGAGTTAATGATTTCGTATTAAACGATCGAAAGCGATTTTGATACCAAATAATTCACGATTTTAGTAAAAGGATATTAGATGGAATCAGGTTTAGTATTCTGTTTATTTCTCGCCCAAATAAATCAAACGAACTGTAAGTACGATTTCCGCGAGTCATGTACATTGTGATGGCTGTACGACCATTATGACGTCACTATAACACACTATTGTGACGACTTAATTGAAGCAGTATAACACAAGTTTAATATTTTCGTATTAACATTAGATTGCAGTATCTAATTTATTTTGTCCAGTATATATTAAAGCCACCCGATGAGAGATTTTAATATATTTGAATTTTTATTATTAATATTTCATGACCGTGTCAGTGAATACATATATCATATTTAACATTTCAAAAGTTACATCTATCCCTAACTATTTCTGTCCAGTATATTTAATAACTGTACATTACCTATAAATACCTCAGATAACGTATTGTTGCCGTTACTGGGTCAGCAAATTATTTAGATATGCTGCTTTATATTTGAGAAACACTTCCTGCTTTTCGAATTTGTAACGTTATAATTTTACATTTAAATGTTGTAATAATACCTTCATGGATATTGCATTGTACTGCCCTATTGCTTTATTGAGTATCTCATCAAGTAAATAACACACCTGTTAGACCACAAGTCCGTACAAATGTTGGCATCCAGATCGTTGAATCAAAGGCATATACTCTTACTGCTTTGTCATTAAAGTAATGGTATAATTTTGGCACTGAAATTTGTTTGACTTGAAATGCTGTAAACTGTACAATATCGGAAATACATTTTTTTTTTATCATTTTGTGAACAATGAATGGCCAGTTTTGCATCATTATCGTCAAAGGGCTTTCCCAGTCAATCCGTTACGTTTTTTGTACACATTGTTATCAATATTATCGTCGTATCTTGTAAAATTACAAATAGTTAACACATAATATATAAATGCACACAGAGAATGAAGTGATAAGGAAAATCAAAGCGTTTAAGGCTATACGGCCAAAATAAACTTACCTTATTTGAAATCACGTTGACTTTGAATTTACTGTATATTTTGTATAGTTGAAAGCATAGAACGTCATGACATACGTTCACTGCTATTGTTAAAAGGAGGGTTCAATCGGGTTTTGTTTGTGGTAACGAAATTCAAGAGGATATTCCCGTTTACACACATATGCAATTACTACATGAATAAAACACAGTAACATTGAAAGATGTTAATGAAGTTAATACTTTGATGACTTTACATTACATTTACATTCTATGATTGTATTTATTATTACAAAAACAATAAATTGGGTTAAATATAGCGTGTTTTCATTTCACGAAAAGCCAAGAAACTGCCGAAAAATCTGTGATATCACTTTCCCTTTAACGCTATAACATTGGCAGTTACCTGGTAAGTGATCAAGTGCTTGACAACGAAATAAGAACCTATGCCTTCAAAGGATAAAGAAAAATCTTCTCTATTCTACAAAATAATTGTTTGAATGACATACTGAGATTTTAGATAAAGAAATGCATATATACAAATATTTTTAATAGAGTGTTCCATGGGAGTGTAAGGCAAATAATGACCCTATTGCTGACGCCCTCGCGAGTTTATATGCCATAACCGCTCGGCACCGGGTCATTATTTACAACATAAACGTATGAGTATGAAGGTTATCCTTTTCAGCTGTTAATCTCGTCGTTATGATAATGTATACCGGTCACATGACCTTGTTTAATCCAATCAGCAGAGAGCATATCGCTTATATTTATTAATTTATGAAGTTATCAATTAATATAATTGATATTTTAAAGTAATAGAAATGTATGTGTAATCACATCCCACTATGTGATCCTGAAGTTCACGTTGTACTTAAACGACATTTATCGTTTAATTGGAATACTATTTAATTACTAATTAGATTGCAACATGTGATATCTGATTTATGAATATTTTAATGTATTACAAATAACAGTTTAATAGTATGACAGATTAACAGTTAAATAGTACAACAGTTTAACAGTGCAATTCAAATGGAGATGCAGGCCTAAATGATGTAAATGTCTTTGTACTTCAGATATCCGTGTGGTGGTGTGTTTGTTTGTCAGATCAATGTATGTTGGTGTTTTTGTTAGATCTCCGTGTGTTGGTGTCTTTGTTTGTCAGATCTATGTGTGTTTGTGTGTCAGATCTATGTGTGCTTTTTGTCTTTGTGTGACCGATTTATGTGTGTTTTTGTCTTTGTGTGTCATATCTATGTGTGTTTGTTTGTCAGATCTTTGTGTGTTTATTTGTCAGATCTGTGTGTGTTTGTTTGTCAAATCTATGTGTGTTTTTGTCTTCGTTTGTCAGACCTCCGTTTGTTGTTGTAGTTGTGTGTCAGATCTTTGTGTGTTGGTGTGTTTGTTTTTCAGACCTCATAGACGTGTTCTGTTTTCTCGTGTTCTCCTGTTCTCGTGTTCACCAAGGAAACGTTTCTATCAAATGATTAGCATGACACATGCCCTCTAGAATACCAGGCCGATCAGTAAGAAATAGCAATATATACCAAGGATTTGATTAAGCATTCAGTCCAAATTATTTACGAGACAAAATTCAATTATAAAATGTGTGTAATTATATTGAATAACATCGTGAATCTCTGGAGAGTCTATTTTATAGGTACTTTATCAATCCATACATTTCTAAATAGCAAATAGAGCTTAAAAATTTGTTCCTGTTATCATTTGAGTAATCTAGACTTTATGGTATTTCATCAGCTGTCGCCCGAGGAATTAAATAGTTCGTTAATTTGACAATATTAAGTTACGAATGTGTCCTTAGATTTGAATAACATGTTAAATGATTATCTATTTCATATGCAATAGACCATAAGAACATATGTTACAAGACTGTACAACAATTACATGCTACTTGAAGGCAACATATGATACATTTATTCAGTGACTATACAACTATGGAGACGACGAATTGTCCTTCACAACTTCAAACAGTAAAGTAAGTACACCACATTTAAGACGTGTACATCAATACATTTTCGTGGGACATTAGAGGTGTCGTTTGCCCTTTGATTAGTAACACAAATTGCAATTACAGAGCAATATTAAGCTCATAAGACAGTGAACTGCTTTGTGGCCATATTGTAATAACAACTGAATGTTCCCGATCCGGTCACACTCTCATACACACTATGTAGTCAATGTCATATATATGTTCACACCTTGCCCTAAACCGTTATAGTTAAAGGGGCAGTAGCACGTTTTTTTCGCTTAAATCAGTCGATGAAATGTATTTGAAAAATGATGTCACCAAGCGCAATCTCTCTTCGGAAAATCAAGTTGAAAACATTAGTGAATATGGTTCGGTAAAGCCATGGGAATTGTTTTTGTAATTCAAAACAATAAAAGGTGTTCACATTAAAACGAGAAACACTGTCATTATAAATGAGCAAGTTGAAAAATCAGCTTGTTGAAATAGCAGGGGTTTAAACTTCGAAATAAAAATCAGTTTTTAATTTTTTTCTTTGTAAAAACTTCAAACTTCGTAATTAATAGCCAGTTGTGTGATCTTATACTCAAATATATATGTCTCATGTAGTCGACATTGAACATTTTATTCTCAAACTGAATAAATTGAATTTAAAGAAAATATTTACCTCTGTCTATTTCATCTTGCTAAAGTTTGAAAACTTTCACCGTTCACACAATGACATGATTGGGATGTTACTCCAAAAGTTTGAAGAATGTTAAGGGCGCTGAAGCCCGATTTCCTTAATGAAATAAAGCGTTCTGGTCAAAATAGTAATAAGTGTTACCAATTTCTAACTAATACTCAACAATCAATACAAAAAGTGTAAAAATGAGTGTACATGGTTCGGTTAAACCATACGAGTCGATTTCCCATCGAGCGGTTAATTCAATGTGTTCCCAAGACGATGATGATAGTGATGGTGATGAGGATGATGATTATTTTGTATTTGTCCTGTTTATAGTCCAGGCAATATACAGACAGACAGACAGACAGGCATACAGAAAAATATGTTATTTAAGTCTCACCTCTTAGCATTTAAAACATACATACAGGTAAAAACATTGGTTAAGAGCCACCAATTGAGGTTTATGAGAGACTAAAACAAAAAAATAAACATAGTCTAAATACCATAAAGTGTAAAACATTTTAAAAGGTACCATATATTAAACTTTATATAAAACAAATTTTCGTCGTTCTAAAATAAGTATGCAGGTTTTGGCAACAATAAATACAACATCAGGACTGGACATTACGAAGCTAATCTTTACATAATCATTAAAAGTACTGAAATCTTGACATATTTCTACACTCTAAGATATGTATACTGTGGACAATAACATAAAACATAAAACTCATCTTCAACAAATAACCCCCTCATATATACGATGACGACGATGATCATCATGATGATGAGCATAACACACTTACACAACCAACTAGTCGTCAACAGCTGGTCACACCGTAACTAATGCATTAAACTATTAAATTTACAAATATTAACTAACTTTGAACTGACCGCCCACATCCAACATAAAACGGTATTATTGGCTGATCAGCTCGTCACGTAACTAAAGTTTACATACCGTGGAACACAACGGCGACATTGGCATGCTATGATGGTCCGAGATACACAACAGACACAGGTCTGTTCACCGAGTGAGGGTGAAAGATATACCAAAAATACGCTGAGGTCTGTACACTGCGTGAGCGCGGGTGATACACCAAATATACGCTGAGGTCTGCACACTGAGAGAGCGTGGGAGATACACCAAATATACGCTGAGGTATGTACACTGAGTGAGCGCGGGAGATACACCAAATATACGCTGATGTCTGTACACTGAGTGAGCGTGGGAGATACACCAAATATAGGCCGAAGTCTGTACACTGAGTGAGCGTGGGAGATACACCAAATATACGCTGAAGTCTGTACACTGGATGAGCGCGGGTGATACACCAAATATACGCTGAAGTCTGTACACTGGATGAGCGCGGGTGATACACCAAATATACGCTGAAGTCTGTACACTGAGTGAGCGTGGGAGATACACCAAATATACGATGAAGTCTGTACACTGGATGAGCGCGGGTGATACACCAAATATACGCTGAAGTCTGTACACTGGATGAGCGCGGGTGATACACCAAATATACGCTGAAGTCTGTACACTGAGTGAGCGTGGGAGATACACCAAATATATGCTGAGGTCTGTACACTGAGTGAGCGTGGGAGATACACCAAATATACGCTGAGGTCTGTACACTGAGTGAGCGTGGGAGATACACCAAATATACGCTGAAGTCTGTACACTGGATGAGCGCGGGTGATACACCAAATATACGCTGAGATCTGCACACTGAGTAAGCGCGGGAGATACACCAAATATACGCTGTGGTATGTACACTGAGTGAGCGTTGGATATACACCAAATATACGCTGAAGTCTGTACACTGAGTGAGCGTGGGAGATACATCAATTATACGCTTAGGTCTGTACACTGAGTGAGCGCCGGAGATACACCAAATATACGCTGAGGTCTGCACACTGAGTGAGCGTGGGAGACACACCAAATATATGCTGAGGTCTGTACACTGAGTGAACGTGGGAGATACACCAACTGTTCGCTGAAGTTTGTACACTGATTGAGCGTGGGAGATACACCAAATATACGCTGAGGTCTGTACACTGAGTGAGCGTGGGATATACACCATATATACGCTGAAGTTTGTACACTGAGTGATCGTGGGAGATACACCAAATATACGCTTAGGTCTGCACACTGAGTGAGCTTGGGATATACACCAAATATACGCTTAGGTATGTACACTGACTGAGCGTGGGAGATACAACAAATATACGCTGAGGTCTGCACACTGAGTGAGCGTGGGAGATACACCAAATATACGCTGAGGTCTGTACACTGAGTGAGCGTGGGAGATACACCAAATATACGCTGAGGTCTGTACACTGAGTGAGCGTGGGAGATACACCAAATATACGCTGAAGTTTGTACACTGAGTGAGCGTGGGAGATACACCAAATATATGCTGAGGTCTGTACACTGAGTGAGCGTGGGAGATACACCAAATATACGCTGAAGTCTGTACACTGGATGAGCGCGGGTGATACACCAAATATACGCTGAGATCTGCACACTGAGTGAGCGCGGGAGATACACCAAATATACGCTGAGGTCTGTACACTGAGTGTGCGTTGGATATACACCAAATATACGCTGAAGTCTGTACACTGAGTGAGCGGGAGATAAACCAAATATACGCTGAGGTCTGTACACTGAGTGAACGTGGGAGATACACCAAATATACGCTGAAGTTTGTACACTGAGTGAGCGCGGGAGATACACCAACTATACGATGGAGTTTGTACACTGAGTGAGCGCGGGAGATACACCAAATATACGCTGAGGTCTGTACACTGAGTGAGCGTGGAAGATACACCAAATATACGCTGAAGTATGTACACTGGATGAGCGGGAGATACACCAAATATACGCTGAAGTCTGTACACTGAGTGAACGGGAGATACACCAAATATACGCTGAGGTCTGTACACTGAGTGAGCGTGGGAGATACACCAAATATATGCTGAGGTATGTACACTGAGTGAGCGTGGGAGATACACCAACTATACGCTGAAGTATGTACACTGGATGAGCGCGGGTGATACGACAAATATACGCTGAGATCTGCACACTGAGTGAGCGCGGGAGATACACCAAATATACGCTGAGGTCTGTACACTGAGTGTGCGTTGGATATACACCAAATATACGCTGAAGTCTGTACACTGAGTGAGCGTGGGATATACACCAAATATACGCTGAGGTCTGTACACTGAGTGAACGTGGGAGATACACCAATTATACGCTGAAGTTTGCACACTGAGTGAGCGCGGGAAATACACCAAATATACGATGGAGTTTGTACACTGAGTGAGCGCGGGAGATACACCAAATATATGCTGAGGTTTGTACACTGAGTGAGCGTGGGAGATACACCAAATATACGCTGAAGTCTGTACACTGGATGAGCGCGGGTGATACACCAAATATAGGCTGAAGTCTGTACACTGGATGGGCGCGGGTGATACACCAAATATACGCTGAGGTCTGTACACTGAGTGAGCGCGGGAGATACACCAAATATACGCTGAGGTCTGTACACTGAGTGAGCGCGGGAGATACACCAAATATACGCTGAAGTTTGTACACTGAGTAAGCGCGGGAGATACACCAAATATACGCTGAAGTCTTTACACGGAGTGAGCGCGGGAGATACAACAAATATATGCTGAAGTCTGTACACTGAGTGAGGTAGGGCGATACACTACATATACGCTTAGGTCTGCACATGGGGTGAGGTTGGGATATACACCACAGATACGCTCAGGTCTGCACACGGAGTGAGGTTTGGTGATACACTACAGATACGCTAGATCTGCACACTGGGTGAGGGTAGAAGGTACACAAGAGACACGCTTAGGTATGCACACTGAGTTAGTTTGGGAAATACACCACAGCTACGCGCTTAGATCTGCATACTGAGTGAGTGAGGATGGTAACATCACAGATACGTGTGCACACCGGTCGAGGATGGAAGATACACTACATATACGCTTATCCCTGTACACTGAGTGAGGTAGAGCGATACACCACAGATACGCTTAGCCCTGTACACTGAGTGAGGTTTGGTGATACACCACAGATACGCACAGGTCTGTACACGGAGTGAGGATGGGATGCACATCACAGATACGCACAGGTCTGCACACTGAGTGAGGTTTGGTGATACACCACAGATACGCACAGGTATGTACACGGAGTGAGGATGGGATGCACATCACAGATACGCACAGGTCTGCACACTGAGTGAGGTTTGGTGATACACCACATATACGCTTAGGTCTGCACACGAGTGAGGGTGAGATATACACAAGAGACACACAGTTCAAGTTTAAATCGAGTTGATATACATGTACATACCAAAGGAGCGAGCGTCTTATGGACATATACTCTAAGGAATAAATACTATTTACCGCAAATAAATACTATTTACCGCAACTTGTGTGAATTCTAACTTGGACCATTTGTGATCAGTATTGAACAGGATGAAAAAACTGATGATTAGTCATCAGCAAACGTTAAATGAGACACTCAAATGAATTATTCAAAAGCGCAATGTCATCAGATGTCACCCGGCCATTCATCAATTAATAGAATTACTTAATTACTTACCGACTCCCTCCCACGGTCATGTGACACAATGGGCACCTGCAGCATCCCTACATCAACCTCAAATGCACGCTGGAGGTACTTATGGGATGTCTCCAGACACCGCCCCAGGGGCACCTACAGACAACAATGTTCTGACAGCCCCCGGGGCACCTACATACAACAGTGCTATGACAGATCCCAGGATACCTACGGACAACAATGTTCTACCGGCTCCCGGGGCACCTACAGGCAACAGTGTAATGACATATTCCAGGGCACCTACAGACAACAGTGCTATGACAGATCCCAGGGTACCTACAGACAACAGTGCTATGACAGATCCCAGGGTACCTACAGACAACAGTGCTATGACAGATCCCAGGGTACCTACAGACAACAGTGCTATGACAGATCTAGGGGCACATAAAGATAACAGTGTCGAGTTTTCATATGTTGGAAAATACAAGACCCAAATATTTATAATATGACACAACATTCATGGGTTTGCCATTAAATGACCATTTTTCAGTTTTTGCCACAATACCTCCGTTTCTAAAGACAACTTTTTCCATATTCAACTCTAATCATATATGAAACCCTCTAAGGATCCAAATAAACTGAAACCATTTGGAAAACACAAAATGGGGTAAGACGCTACATTTTATTGAAACTGAATTTATCTTATATTTAGTTTTACTGGTTTTATTCTTGTTATTTGTGGTTTTAACAAATGCTATCAGTTGCTTGAATTACAAATACTGTATGTATTGTGTTGCATTTAATGTATTGTTAGTCGAAATCAAGATATTTATTATATATCAAATACTTTACTTCATGAGTTACACATTCGTCATAAATCGTAGATTGTAAGTAGAAGTTTTATTTTGAGTATGTTGATTTGAAATGTTATAATATAAACGTAAATGAGAAATTTGCCAACACAGTAAATACATTGCTGATTGGTTGATCCCGGGAGCGCCCACTAATCTTGTAACTTGCCTTCCGCAGAACCTTTTGTATAATCTAAACTTTAAACATTTCCTGAATTTCATTCAATAAACACCGTATGTTCTTCTAAACAAAGAGCCTCAAAAAAATGTATTTGTCATCTTTATTTCCTAGTTTTATATTATAGAAACATTAATAGTGTTGTTAATGATGTTGTTACTGCTGTTGCAGTGTGGGGATGCTACTCACGTTATTGATGATTTTGCTGTTTTTATATAACTGTTATTGCTTAAATAAAATGTGATCTTTCTTGTATTGTTTATGTTGTTGTTAACAATGTTGTTACTGTTACTGTTAGCAATATTATTACTGTTACTGTAAGCAATAGTATTACTGTTACTGTTAGCAATTTTACTGTTACTGTTAGCAGTGTTGGTACCGTTACTTTTAGCAATGTTGTTACTGTTTCCTTTAGCAATATTATTTCTCTTGTTGTTACCAATATTGTTACATTTGCTGTTAGTAATGTTTTTGCTGTTGCTATTAGGAGTGATGTTATTGTTGCTGCTGTAACCGCAACTTCCCAATGCAAGGCATAACTCTTGCCAGTCTCCATTACCGGCTGATTTAAGCCTTGCAGTATTTCCCTAGCTCGCTTTGCTGTGCCAAGAAAGTAGATCGCTGCATCTGAAAAGCATAATGGATAACACGGATACCTTAAGGAAAGACTGCAAGGCCTAAATCAGCCAGTAGTTGTGACTGGCCCGATTTATGCCTTGTATTTGGAAGTTGCAATTGCTATTACCGATGTTGTTACTTTTGTTGTTGTTGCTGTTACCGATGTTGTTACTGTTGTTACAGTGCGGAGGAAGCAGACCTGATGAAGGCCCTAGAGAGACAGCTGAGCGCCAATGTTCGACCTGACACGCCCATCACTTACAAGATGTTCAAGAAAGCTCTAAAGATCAAAGATGTATGTTCACAGTGAATAGTAGCTAGCATAAGATGATACAAATTGAACTAGGTGACATAGGTGTGTGATAGGTCTGAATTATTCCCACTAGACGCGTTATAGATCTGATGTTACACTATATGTAATTACATCTCACAGCTGTATTGTATATGTGAAGTAACACACAATAACGACATGACATAGGTGTCTTATAGATATATGACGTTACACTATATAATAAATTTAATTTGATTCAAACTTTTAAAATGGTAGGTAACCTAGATATTATCCTCTCTCCTTCAATTGATTACGACCTTTATCAGTCAAACATTTTTTTCTGGAATGTCCACCCTCAGTGATTAAAGCTAAAAATTATATAGTTTTTAAAAATGAACAACACAATTCAACTACATCCCATCTGTGGGATGCCCGTCCAAAAGTGATTTAAATCAGTTATGATATAGATCCGACTCCGTAATAGAACTACGTATCCAGTCCCAACTACGTCACACGTGCGTTCAGGGTTACACATTTATCTCATTTTATACGTTGTAATAACTTTGAAATGCATATCAAACTCTGAAAATCACGCATGTTACTCATTGTATATGTATTCAATGCTCTCTTTCAGTCGTATTTCGGGAAACACTTCTTCCGGTTGTTTGACACAGACAAGAGCCAGACTATCGAGGTGTCTGAACTCCTTGCAGCGTTACGACGTCTCACGGAGGGTTCGGCCAAGGACAAGCTTAAAATCCTTTTCAACATCTACGACGAAGACTGTAAGTTGGTCTGACACAGTATCACTGGAAATCTGTTTAGTTTATCCGGGGAGTGATAGCACAGTGGTTAGTGCCTTCGGCTTTGGACTATAACTTATCCAACTAATTAACTTGTCATTTTGCTGCTAAAACCCGCCATTTTCTTCTTTTGAAACGCAAACCATATGTGTAATTCTTATTATTTAAATACCTATCTGCTGACTAGACCTACTATGCCTTGCCTCCTCCAGGGAGGGTTCTTATCCAAACTTAACACAGACGAAAGTTTGAAAGAAGAAGAGTAGGGATTGGTAAAGCCGGTGGCCAGAAGGGCTTCCTTTTGCAGTGAGGGGGAAGCAGCTCCGACACATCTGGCTCTGCCGCCTGATAGGCTCCTGCGGGACAACTCTGGAAGAAGTGACTCGTGGTGGAGATTTTAATCTCCAAGGGGACGGTGCAGGAGGTCCAGACCGCTAATCTGACTCCTGGGTTCTACTTTCCAGTGTTCGTTATACCAAAGAAGGAACTCAAAAAGGCAGCGGCTATTTCTCGACCTGAAGATATTCAACCGCTCTTACCTCGTTCGTCCGCCATACTTTTGCTCTTGATACTTCCCTCTGCTCTCCGAATGAATGGTGCCTCCGATCTCCGATGTATTTGGACACGACCTTTCTACAGTCGTTCTCAAGACGCAGCTAAGGTTTACTATAAACCTATGTGTCGTCTATAAATACAAATCAGTCGGCCATCCTCTCTGTGCTCAGAAAGAGGTCGCCAGGGTTGGATGTGTCTGTCCTCAAGGGCGTAAGCTTCGTCCACCTGAATGGGACTTATCTGTGGTGCTCAACCATCTTCGCTCCGATAGGTATGAACCGCTCTCTGACGTTCTCCTCCTCCCTCTCACCATCAAGGTAATATTTCTGGTGGCCATGTCCTCGGCAGCACAGATTTCAGAGATCCATGCGTTGAAGGCATACCTTCTTCGTTTTGAGATCAGGGACAGGGGGTCAGCGATGCTTGGTTTAGCTCCTGATTTCGTCTGTAACAACCAAGCAGTTTTTGATTAAACGAAATTATTTAAACTTAGTTGTTGACTAGACCTACGCCCTATTACGCCAAACCTCACCGCTTTGGTCTGCTTTCTGGCTTTTTGGGACTGTTCGGAGAGTGAAGGATCATGGGAGTGAGGTCATGAGACCACCGAGTAACCGCCCTTGAGTAGCGATTTTAGCAAAACTCTTCTTCTTTTGAAGTTTTGTCTGTGTTAAGGTTGGATAAGAACACTGCCTGGAGGAGGCAATGCATAGACGGTCTTGTCAACAGGTCAGTATAAATAATTAGGTTTAATCAACAATGTACTAATATAAATTTGTTTAGTTGTGTAAATGCATCATGTGTTTTACGTTGTATGTAATATTATTCTAATATTATATATATATTACAATCCATAGTCTTTCATAACTGCTTATAGGCGAGGCCGAACTTTTATTGCTTATTTTTATGTATTATGAATATTTCATATTTAGTTGAACCTCGAAGTAACAGTCTGTAATCTCTCTGTTATGTGTACACAGGTAACGGGTCTATCAATATAGAGGAACTACGGAGTGCTCTAAGCGCGTGTACAGTGGAGAGTTCAGTGACACTGGGGGACGAGGAAGTGGACCAACTCACTCAGACACTATTTGACGAGGCGGATGAAGACTCCAGCGGAACGATATCTTTCGATGAATTGGAGGCTGTGATAGAAAAACACCCGGGCGTCAGTGAAAACCTCAGTCTGGGGTGAGTTGCCATGGTTGCGAAGATTGTAAGGTAAAGTTGAGTTGAGGTGAGGGATAAGGAATCTAGTTGCCATGGTGATCAAAGCTTCCATGGAGATCTTGGTACACTCTTGGAGTGTTGGAGATAAGTGTGTCATGATAACGTAAGTGATGTTGGGAATTTAAATTATTGGAACTGAAATGAAAAGAAGAGACATTATGTTACATTTTCGCAAGTGTATATAGTACCTTTAATGAAGCTGTGGTATTATCAAGTAGTTGGAGATGAGGGTGCTTATTTCTTGTCTTTTAGAGGAGTCCTTTTATCACAGTGATGAAATATTGAAGACGTTGACATGCTCATTTTCAAAACAAAAGCAGTCCTTACTCATTATTAGACAATGTAGACTATTAACATAATGAGAGCTTACCAAGATAACACCTGACATTTTCTCCCACAGAACGGAGCAATGGTTGAAACCGCGGGTGAAGAATCGGACAAAGAAGAAGAGAAGTAGATACCTAACGAAGGCGTACTACATCAACAACCAGCGGAAGATCGTATTCCTCTGCCTCTTCCTTCTCATCAACGTTGTCCTTTTCTGTGTATCCGGCTACCTCTACAGAGACTCCAACATCTTCATTATCCTGGCGCGGGGATGTGGTCAATGTCTCAACTTCAACCCCGCCTTCATCGTGCTTCTCATGCTCCGGAAGTGCATCACCTGGCTGCGCGCGACTCGCCTCAATGCCTTGCTTCCGTTAGATCAGAACATTCACTTCCACAAGCTGGTCGGGTATGCAATACTACTGTTTAGTGTTGGACACGGGGCCATGCATATCGGGAATGCTGGTGAGATGTTACACATACAATACTGAGAGTTAAGTATCGTTCTAATGACATCTCAATTCAAGAAATATTTCAATCCATGCATGTCAGATTGTTGAGATCAGAGTACGTATTCATATTGTCCTTATTGCAGCATAACCTATTCTAATGGATACCAAAGGGATATATTAGCTTGTTGTGCAAATATACATGTTTAAACCAGTTCGTTTGCAATTTCATTGAAATCAGATCGAACATGTGCTCTTGGCTGGAGTTCTACTCGGCAGAGGTACAAAGATGGTACATGAGACTGTATTACTCTCGTGAGAAGCATACAACTTATAATATACAATACATCACACCTCTGTGCTTCAGTGATGGTAGGAGAGTCTGAGTACAACCTCACAGTTCCCGAGTTCATGTTCACGACGCAAGCAGATATTGGCTGGATAGTTGGGTTAGCTCCCCTTACCGGATGGATGCTCATTCTTATCCTGGTTGTCATGGTGATCTGTTCTCTGCCCTTCATCAGGAGGAGTGGTAATTTTGAGGTTCGTTTTTATATAAATGGTATTATTTTAGTGTCAGTATAGTGACAATATAAAGGTAAAAGTCGCGAATTGAGATCGAATACCGGACAATTTCGTGTGTCAGTTGGCCAGTTGAAACTTTGGAAACTGACCTATAATAGACAAAACGACAGATGTAGGTTAGTAATGTTTAATATGGCACATAACTACTGTGCATATATATATTGGACGTTTTATGTCGGTTTCTGCATTTGTTAAAATGTGTTGCTTGATTTCATTGGAAACAAGTAATTGTCATAATTATATTTGACAATAGGGTATGGATGTGCAAGTCAAGTGAAATTATTTCAACTTAAATCAGCACATTTGGTCTTACGGCACGTATGAAAGCTAAATCAAATATTTTGCAGAATATTCAATGGCTTAAACTGTTATGATTCCATTAGCTTACGTTGATTTCACGTCTCAATTTTAACATTTCAGGTGTTCTATTGGACGCATATGCTCTACGTTCCCTTCTGGGTTCTGCTCGTGCTGCACGCGCGCTACTTCTGGTGCTGGTTTCTACTTCCGGGTTCAATGTTCCTTTTAGAAAAGCTCTTCCGGTCCAAGTGCATAAAGCGCATGCGCTACGGTGACAGCTACATACAGGAAGTTAACCTTCTTCCGTCTGAGGTGTGTGGTTTTATTTGTGACATAGGGTTTAATGCGATACATTTTGCTTGAAGATTGCATCATTCATTCCCTTCCAACAGAGGCTACTCCCTTCAGAATTCCGAACCTAACCTTTGTTCTTTGATGAGTCATTTGAATCTAGTTGTGAAATCAGCGACGTTGTCGTAAAAGTGACATTGGCACGTCACAATGCTATTTTTGAAACAGAAAGGAAAGCTAAACGCGTACGTTTTCCGGTTTTATGCAATATTGATTGCAATTATGCAATTTGATTTTGTGACAAAAAATAGATCATAAACAGCTTGATAAATAACAAAGATAAAATCAGAGACAAAAACAATAAATAGTTTCTTTGTTTTATTTACATCAGACATTCGAAGGACAAATGCTAATAAGCAAAACGCTTTTCAGTCAAATGTTACGTAACGATGAAAGATGTGTTTTCATTGGCTCAAAAGCAGGAGTACAGTATAAGGTACCCCTTTTCCTTGCTAGGGAAGCCTAGATATTTGGTATGATATTACAGAGGTCAGGATCGAAAATCTGAAGGGGAAAGAGAATGAGGATTATACGGATGTTAAATCCACTGTAGCATGTTTTTTGCATACTATTTTCTCTCAAATTTGACATTTTTATTAAAGTGTATACACTATATTGTTACGTTAGAGGGTTAAACATCTCATTACACAATCCGAAAACGGTATCCACAACAACTGGTGCGACATATACGGATACAATAGTGAACTCAGTGTGCCATTTTCATACTGTACTCTTAATGCTTAGCTGTCGCTACATCAGTCTGTTCACTTGCTCTACCTTTCAACGCCCGCTAGAAGAGAAATGGTCTTGGGCGGCTTAATGGAACCATGAACATTTGTCTAAGAACTCTTAATTGATTTACGAGTATTATTTAACCATTGGTAACACTTCTTTTCATTTACGTGAGATCACTTATATCAGGAAGAATGGCATGCTACAGCGCCTTTAAACTTTTATATTTAATGTTGATACTCGTTTTTATTTAATGCCTGAAATTAAACAGCTGTAGTTATACTTAGTATACAACTTGTAATGTAATAATAAATCATTGATAGCATATCCAAAAGGTAACCAATATTAATGTAACTTTACATTGATCAACAAAGCGTTCTTCACTCGTAGAGCGATTGAAAGGTTTCACTTATAATTGTTTTAAATATTTATAAAAATGTGTTATAGTTAGTCTTTATCAAATTGTTTAAAATAACCTCAAACGCCAGCATAAATAACACGTTTTATAATTATGAATAAACAACATCTATGTGTTAGCGGGAATGTCTACTCGAACTCCGTTTCCACAGAAATACCCAAATAGAACCCCCCATCCGCCCGGCCTTTAAGTTGGATAGTTAAAAAATAACAATGCACGTTAGTATACATGTAATGTGACATTCGAATACAATTTACAATGTCCTTGAAATTAATTTTCCAGGAATTTCAAACAGTGAATTAATTTGAATTTTGTCTTTTTCAGGGCGTTATAAGATGTACTAAAGTTTGAAATTTACTTAAAATTGACCCGTGACGTGACATTTAAAAAATACAATTTTCCATATCGTTAAAAATTGGCATAATGAAGTAATTCGGAGTTTTCAGATATTGCATTAATATATAGAAGCATCTTCTTAAATATCATAAGGGATCCGGAGTAAAACGATATCCTTGTCGAAGTTTATTATGTTTATGAATTTATGTTCATCTTTTTCCCGCCAGGTGACCCATTTGGTGATCTCGCGTCCCCCCAACATGACATTCTGTCCTGGAGACTACCTCTTCATCCAGATCCCCGCTATAGCGAGCAACGAATGGCACCCCTTCACTATAAGCAGCGCACCTGAGATGGCAGGTTGGTACAAATTGTTTAACAACATGTCAGTTATTGCTAGGGACGTAGAGCTTCTATTTCTCTCTTTAAATTTACTTTATACTCTTTATACGTTCAATCAAGGAAATGCGTTGTCTTTGTATCATGGCAATCATGATGACCAATGAACACGACTGCAGCAAATCATGAGCCACGTGACACTGTGGGTAAACCGAAATAATTGGCACACAAAATGGGCTTATGGCATGGCATGGCGTCCCTCGTCCGTCCACCCATACAGAATTCGCTTTTTCAACTTCTTCTCAAGAACCTGAGAACCGACAGAACTAAAATGTTATGTTACCTTGGGCGATGGACATTCTAAGTGGTAGATTTGATGACCCTGTGCCCCTAAATATGGATCACATGGGTCACGACCTAAACAAGTATTTTCATCTTCTTCTCCAGAATGGATGGACTGATGCCGGACGCCATGTCCTGCCATGCCATATTCCCATCAGACCGTTCAGGCCTGTTGAGCTAAACCATTAAAACGTTCGTAAAATTCAAGTCCGGCTCTACCGATATCTTAAGACGTGACCCTTCCATATGATGAATGAAAATGATTAGAAAAACATGTTATTATAATCATAACATAAATGTTATATGATGCTGATACAGATAAGCTGTGGCTCCACATCCGGTCAGCTGGACACTGGACGAAGACCCTGTACGAATATTTCATCTCCTACACTTCCGCATCACCAAGGTGGCTTCCTGGAGCTGAGACGTACCTAAATAAAGGTAAGTTGTCTTTTATCATGACAAAATAAGACTTACGGCATCAAAGTTCATGGTCAGCGAATATGGTTATGTGTTCCCGTAAATCCGTATTTGATATCCTCATCAATGAATTTAGGCCTTTCCAATGGATGAATATACACGTTTTAAGTTTGTAACTGTGAAACAATAATTCCACATCAGAAATTACATAATATACACATATCTCTTGTGCTATATGTGAAATAGTATTTGCGAATCAGAAGAGACAGAGATTTAATAGAACAAAATTAAATGAGGTTAATTCAGTATATCAGTTCCTTTGAAAGGGGGAGTAGCATGTTTTTTTTCGCTGAAATAGGTCGATGACATGTTATTGAAAAATAATGTCATAAAAAGAAAAACACACTTCTCTCTTCGGAAAATCAAGTTAGAAAATAGGTGTACAATGTCTTTGTTTAATGTCGACAGGGGTAAGAAATGAAAATTCTACCAACGTGAGGCCTACCATTTTTTAAATGTTGTATTTGTGTGCAGAATGAGCATATTTAGCAGTCAGGACTGCTATCAGTTTTTGCGCAGTTTCCGTCGGCGGCGTTTTGTATTGGCTATAACTTTTTTCCTAGATTGTTTTGAGAACTCATATACATAACTTCTTACTTATACCCATGGTGAATGATTTTGACATGTTCACATTCAAGGTCAAAGGTCAAGGTCATGAGTTGTGAAATAGCTTTAAAAATCCTTGTAAACAGGATAACTAGAAAAATATTTGTGCCATCAGGCTCTTATTTGGTGTATATCAACTATGGAGAAAGGCCAAGATTTTTCGCTAACATCTGTCAAAGGTCAAGGTCACAGCGAGATCACAACTTAAGCATGCTTTGGGTGAATATGCCTTATTTTAACTATTAACACTTTGAATCATTGCATGACTGTTATGCACAATGAAAAGTGATCACTGATGGTGTGACCTTGAATGTCAAAGTTCAAGGTCATTAGATATTGGTTATGGCCTCGTTAATCCTTTGATCCAATTTTAAAATCAGAAATAGGTTTTAAGAACAAACTTGTGAAAAGTGACCCCAGTGATGATTCAACTTGTAAGTAATAACTCGAATAATGAAAAAAATGTTGTTAAAAAAATTCCCATTTTATTTATGCTGACGAGAAGGCGGAACAGGGAAAGGCGACATCCTAAGTTTCGGAGCTGCTCTGCTTTTGCAGTGTCCCGCAAACGCTCATCTAGTTATTATAAATATTTCACTATGTCTTATATGTCGAAGAACAGTTGGGTTTTATCAACGTTAATTTTGGAAAAAATTTAAAATTTAATTTTCTAATAATGACATTAAGGTCCCACGATGGGGATTCAAAAGATTTCCAGATTTTTATTTTTTTTTATTTATCTATCACTTGATCTATGAAAAATGCGTATAAAACGATTGTTAACATCTAGTTTTTGAATGATTTTAATGTGTTCAAACTTTAGCGTTCAGCGAGTACCCGGCTCCAGAATCGACGGCTATTCGAATGACGTCATTCCATTCCATCAACCCCATTGCAGACTTCAATAGGTCGATAAGCTCAAACAAGTCTTTTAAGGTATGCCCGTAATATGTGATGTCTTTGACTCACCACAGTATGGTGAAAACGAAATGAAATTGATAACTTTGTTTCCGCTCCAGGCATGACGCTCCAGGCATGACGATTCAATGTACCATCACATTCCTCGCAGTTAACAATAAATAAAGATTATTACCCGAGGAAGTGTGTCATATGACTTTACGAAACGAGTGTGAATTTTTGTATTGCCCGAGGGAGAGCGAGGGTAATACACACATTTGCACGAGTTTCGTAAAAGTCATATGACACACTTTAGAGTGTAATAATTTCTTTATTACCCGTTCTATGCCATGTGATTCGCGTAAAAATAGTCAGAAAGCGGCCCACTTCTCTTGCGACGGCAGGCCACAGTGACGTCACGAACAATCGTTTTATGACGTCACAGACGAAAAAATACGGGAAGCCGCGGTGAAACAATGGTTGCTAGGCAAAAGTGATATGTGCACATGTGCTCATATCAATAATATTAACTCTGTTATTTTCAACCATATGGGTAATAACAAGTTCTATTGGCAGGTTACAGAGTCGGGTCAGACGTCCGAAACCTTCTCAATAAGTGACCAAAAGCGCTAGTCATAAACTGACATCTTAACTGATTCGATGTACTTTGATTAAATGTCTAATAAAGTCAATATGGAAAAGTCTGTTCTAAAAGCACGGATATCAGGATTTTGATAATGTGACCCTTTCATTCGAAAGGTTGAAAACTTGCCTCCTTACTTGTTCGGTTTGATAAAGGTTAGTTTACATAACACAGGGACAAGTGATGGTCCATCGTCAGTTTGATAAAGGTTAGTTTACATAACACAGGGACATATGATGGTCCATCGTCAGTTTGATAAAGGTTAGTGTACATAACACAGGGACATACGATGGTCCATCGTCAGTTTGATAAAGGTTAGTGTACATAACACAGGGACATATGATGGTCCATCGTCAGTTTGATAACGGTTAGTGTACATAACACAGGGACATATGATGGTCCATCGTCAGTTTGATAAAGGTTATAGTACATAACACAGGGACATATGATGGTCCATCGTCAGTTTGATAAAGGTTAGTGTACATAACACAGGGACATATGATGGTCCATCGTCAGTTTGATAAAGGTTAGTGTACATAACACAGGGACATACGATGGTCCATCGTCAGTTTGATAAAGGTTAGTGTACATAACACAGGGACATATGATGGTCCATCGTCAGTTTGATAAAGGTTAGTGTACATAACACAGGGACATATGATGGTCCATCGTCAGTTTGATAAAGGTTAGACTACATAACACAGGGACATATGATGGTCCATCATCAGTTTGATAAAGGTTAGTGAACATAACACAGGGACATATGATGGTCCATCGTCAGTTTGATAAAGGTTAGTGTCCATAACACAGGGACATATGATGGTCCATCGTCAGTTTGATAAAGGTAAGTGTACATAACACAAGGACATATGATGGTCCATCGTCAGTTTGATAAAGGTTAGTGTACATAACACAGGGACATATGATGGTCCATCGTCAGTTTGATAAAGGTTAGTGTACATAACACAGGGACATATGATGGTCCATCGTCAGTTTGATAAAGGTTAGTGTACATAACACAGGGACATATGATGGTTCATCGTCAGTTTGATAAAGGTTAGTGTACATAACACAGGGACATGTGATTGTTCATCGTCAGTTTGATAAAGGTTAGTGTACATAACACAGGGACATATGATGGTCCATCGTCAGTTCGATAAAGGTTAGTGTACATAACACAGGGACATATGATGGTCCATCGTCAGTTTGATAAAGGTTAGTGTACATAACACAGGGACATATGATGGTCCATCGTCAGTTTGATAAAGGTTAGAGTACATAACACAGGGACATATGATGGTCCATCGTCAGTTTGATAAAGGTTAGTGTACATAACACAGGGACATATGATGGTCCATCGTCAGTTTGATAAAGGTTAGTGTACATAACACAGGGACATATGATGGTCCATCGTCAGTTTGATAAAGGTTAGTGTACATAACACAGGGACATATGATGGTCCATCGTCAGTTTGATAAAGGTTAGAGTACATAACACAGGGACATATGATGGTCCATCGTCAGTTTGATAAAGGTTAGTGTACATAACACAGGGACATATGATGGTCCATCGTCAGTTTGATAAAGGTTAGTGTACATAACACAGGGACATATGATGGTCCATCGTCAGTTTGATAAAGGTTAGTGTACATAACACAGGGACATATGATGGTCCATCGTCAGTTTGATAAAGGTTAGTGTACATAACACAGGGACTGATGGTCCATCGTCAGTTTGATAAAGGTTAGTGTACATAACACAGGGACTGATGGTCCATCGTCAGTTTGATAAAGGTTAGTGTACATAACACAGGGACTGATGGTCCATCGTCAGTTTGATAAAGGTTATAGTACATAACACAGGGACATATGATGGTCCATCGTCAGTTTGATAAAGGTTAGTGTACATAACACAGGGACTGATGGTTCCTCGTCAGTTTGATAAAGGTTAGTGTACATAACACAGGGACATATGATGATCCATCGTCAGTTTGATAAAGGTTATAGTACATAACACAGGGACATATGATGGTCCATCGTCAGTTTGATAAAGGTTAGTGTACATAACACAGGGACATATGATGGTCCATCGTCAGTTTGATAAAGGTTAGAGTACATAACACAGGGACATATGATGGTCCATCGTCAGTTTGATAAAGGTTAGTGTACATAACACAGGGACATATGATGGTCCATCGTCAGTTTGATAAAGGTTAGTGTACATAACACAGGGACATATGATTGTCCATCGTCAGTTTGATAAAGGTTAGTGTACATAACACAGGGACATATGATGGTCCATCGTCAGTTTGATAAAGGTTAGTGTACATAACACAGGGACATATGATGGTCCATCGTCAGTTTGATAAAGGTTAGTGTACATAACACAGGGACAAGTGATGGTCCATCGTCAGTTTGATAAAGGTTAGTGTACATAACACAGGGACATATGATGGTCCATCGTCAGTTTGATAAAGGTTAGTGTACATAACACAGGGACATATGATGGTCCATCGTCAGTTTGATAAAGGTTAGTGTACATAACACAGGGACATATGATGATCCATCGTCAGTTTGATAAAGGTTAGTGAACATAACACAGGGACATATGATGATCCATCGTCAGTTTGATAAAGGTTAGTGTACATAACACAGGGACATGTGATTGTTCATCGTCAGTTTGATAAAGGTTATAGTACATAACACAGGGACATATGATGATCCATCGTCAGTTTGATAAAGGTTAGTGTACATAACACAGGGACATATGATGGTCCATCGTCAGTTTGATAAAGGTTAGTGTACATAACACAGGGACATATGATGGTCCATCGTCAGTTTGATAAAGGTTAGTGTACATAACACAGGGACATATGATGGTCCATCGTCAGTTTGATAAAGGTTAGTGTACATAACACAGGGACATATGATGATCCATCGTCA
The DNA here is from genome assembly GCA_936450465.1 of Gibbula magus. Lineage (NCBI taxonomy): Eukaryota > Metazoa > Mollusca > Gastropoda > Trochida > Trochidae > Gibbula > Gibbula magus. The sequence continues at coordinate 7,485,654 of OW388302.1, forward strand.
GTTTGATAAAGGTTAGTGTACATAACACAGGGACATATGATGATCCATCGTCAGTTTGATAAAGGTTAGTGTACATAACACAGGGACATGTGATTGTTCATCGTCAGTTTGATAAAGGTTATAGTACATAACACAGGGACATATGATGATCCATCGTCAGTTTGATAAAGGTTAGTGTACATAACACAGGGACATATGATGGTCCATCGTCAGTTTGATAAAGGTTAGAGTACATAACACAGGGACATATGATGGTCCATCGTCAGTTTGATAAAGGTTAGTGTACATAACACAGGGACATATGATGGTCCATCGTCAGTTTGATAAAGGTTAGAGTACATAACACAGGGACATATGATGGTCCATCGTCAGTTTGATAAAGGTTAGTGTACATAACACAGGGACATGTGATTGTTCATCGTCAGTTTGATAAAGGTTATAGTACATAACACAGGAACATATGATGATCCATCGTCAGTTTGATAAAGGTTAGTGTACATAACACAGGGACATATGATGGTCCATCGTCAGTTTGATAAAGGTTAGTGTACATAACACAGGGACATGTGATTGTTCATTGTCAGTGCAGATGAAGTAATGCAATGCGTCCAAACAAATGAAATTATAATTGCACTTGAATGTACATGTTTTAATAGATGGACAAACGGGATGCAGCTCTAGATGGGAGAATTTAATTGAGACAAATGACATGTGCTATATTTGGTTGTGTATAATAAAGAAGTACAATAATTTATATTGATGAGATATAAGATGGATAACGTAATAAAGACATTTCACTTAAACTTGTTTCAAGTCTCGACGGTCCACGTACAGGCGAAAACGAGAGACACACAAGTTTGTGAACGTTCAGGTGAGATGATAGTGTTTCCGTTTATTAAAGCGGCAGCAGCACGTTTCTTCGCTCAGATAAGTTGATGAAAGGTATTTGAAAAATAATGTCACTAATAGTAAAACAACCTTTTCTCTTCGGTAAATCAAATTAAAATAGAAGTGTACATGGTTTGGTAAAGCCATGTGAATCGTTTTTGTAATTCAAAATAATGAAATGTGTTCCCGTGAAAATAGCCGCCATGCAATTTATGATTTATACGCAACATCGTTAGTACCACTACGTATAATTGGTTTGTGTAATAAGATGTTTTACAACCAAAGTAAAGTTAAGTGATATAAACTATCATTATAAATGGTAAATTTGAAAAAAATAAGATTTGCAAAACCGTGCTACTGCTCCTTTAAAGAGATATTCAGTTCACACATTCCACATATGAAGTTGGCTTTGAAAATGCCAAAATACAATATGTACTCATTTCAAATAGGTTTCTCTTTCCCAAAACCCGAATCTATGACAATTACTTGTTCAAATGAAAATCAACCAACAGCCTTATACATTTGTAGAAATCAAAACGACACGTCCAATTTACATGCTCATGTGTACCTACTAAACATTGCCAACCCAAATTTGCTTTTTATATGTTGTAGATAAGTTTCTAAAGTTTCCAGCCTCGGCGCATTGTCCGTTATTCGATCAGAATTCACTACTTTATATCACACCTTTATATCGTCTACATAGAATCGACTAGCATTAAAACGGTAATTTTCAGCAACAGTGAATCAGTCTCGATAAAATAAAATTCTTACGTTTGGTATATGTGATTTCAATGACTGAATGTCACATTGATCAGTAAATATACAACAACACAATTATAACCTCACTGACTGGTCAGTAACGATGCAATAAAAAGCAATATTTCTGAAATATCAAAAAACGTTTCCAGTCATATTTCAATATTTCTTCCCGCATCAGTTTATGTTTAAAGTGTCACGTCGTTATTGATTGTGATATATTTTCACAAACTTAAAGGCACGGTAGCACGTATTTGCCGTTCATTACTAAATTGTATACAATGAACAGCAATAATTTTGATGAACGTTTCAGTGTGAGAGGTCTATAAAGTTGAGAAGTCAGACAACAAGATTATTGACCATTCCACCCTGCACCATAATCAAACTCTGCTCCGAGTGTTTAAGCATCACTACATTTGTACATCAGGCGGAATACTCGACCTGAGTATATACTATTTAAATGGCCGCCCGAAGGGAAATGGACACGCATGACATGGCCGAACCATGTACATTAGTTTTGGAACTCTTTTATTGACAGAGGAGTCATTTAGCCATTGGTAACACTTACTAACAGTTTCGCGAGAGCACATTATTTCAGGAAGAAAAACGTGCTACAGCGCCTTTAGCGACTTTGCGAACATGAAATCAATACGACAGCCAAAAAAGGCGATCAGATTGATAAAAGAAACACTATCAAGTGTGATTGAGAAGCGTAAGATAGGGTGTTATTTATAGACATAAAGGCCTAGTCTTTAACACCCTATTTTGCATGTTTTCCAACCTAAATGTTTTCCCACAGACGGTTCAATTTTAATTCTTTCCTTACACCCCCACAAATTTCTGTTTTCAGTGCTTTATCGACGGTCCCTATGGTACGACTTCCCGGGAAATATTTGAATCTGAACACGCGGTGTTGATTGGCTCGGGTATCGGGGTCACGCCCTTTGCCTCGATCCTGCAGTCGATCATCTACAGGTTCAAGGCCGTTAAGCGGAACTGTCCTAACTGTAGACACGCCTGGTATGATGACGTACCAGGTCACGTGATGAGGCTAAGGAAGGTGGGTGAAATTCGGATTATACTATTGTTTCTTCTTAGGTGACGTGCTTAGTCACGCGACGAGGCTCAATCAGGTCTATTTAAGTATATTTTATACACCTTACTTATATATTCCTCTTAACCTAAATTATACCAGCACTACGCTTGGAACCTGGCAAGATTTAACTGTGGATTTAGAGTCTGGTTTGTTGAAGACTAGGTTGACTATGGATAAAATTCTCATGGTAGCCAGGTTCATTATAGATATTTTCACATTCTGGCCAGTTTGACTATAAATATTTTCACATTCTTGCCCGGTTGACTATAGGTATTTTCACATTCTGGCCAGGTTGACTTCATCTGGATCAACCGAGACCAGAAGTGTTTCGAGTGGTTCGTCAGCCTCCTGGCCCAGCTGGAGATGGAGCAGAGTATGGAAGGTGGGCTGGGCAACCTCCTGGAGATGCACATGTTCATGACGTCAGCGCTCAACAAGACGGACATGAAGGGTTTGGGACTGCAGATGGCCCTTGATCTCATCCACACACAGCAGAACAAGGATCTGCTCACAGGCCTCAAGACTCGAACTCAGCCTGGGAGACCAAACTTCAAGGAGGTTGGTGGTTTATAGTACTTAATCCATGGTCATGACATCACTCTATTGTGTTATCAGTTGATTATTATTTAGGAATCTACTGGTCATTGACTGTCCCAGTCAGGAGGGGTGTTAGTTTTTATACACATTATCAGTAATGGCTAATCAAATACTTTTTTCGTGACTGATGTATTTTGTCCTGGTGTATCTGAATAAGATCTTAAAATTTCTCTCAACTAGACAAATTATTTTTCTAATGCATGAACCTGGATTCGAACATGCAACCCAACGTTTCTAGCTATTAGACCACAAGACGCTGTTAGAAACCTGTGGATTGTTTGTCAAGACTTTCTATTACAGACTTTAAACGCACGAAAGGCATGGAAAGTCAGAGTTTTAGCTGTCAATCACATCGCTTCGCGTGAAAGTTTTGCGCTACACGTGCGTGGAAGTATCCATTTCATGAGTGTCTCAGCTACTTGTACCATATCGATGAATGAGCACCGAAATTTGCAAAATAATTGATTTTGATGTCCCATAATTGAAATTTATTGTTTAAAATGTAAAATAATCACATATACATTTTCGTGACATCATACATGGATTAAGATGGAGAATCCATTCGGGGCTCGTTGATTATTCTTAACGAATCCACAGCTCCGAATGCATTCTCCATTACATAGTGACCAGGTCCTAAGCGGTTATGACATGTAAACTCGTGAGGTGTTAGTCAAGTATTTATATCGAGTAGTAAACTCAAACCCCAAAAGCCAAACTGAATACTTGATTCCTTAAAAAAAGCATACAAATAACATGTCTAAAAGTAAACTACAATACAGAACATATCATAACATAATATACAGACACTTAATGAATCGACCATAACTCGCTGAATGCTGACGTGTAGATTTCGTATCCTATTGCAACGGTGTATTTAACTGTTATTCGTAGGTCAATGAAAGTTCCAATTTAGTTCTTCTTTATGTTCACTTGCTTCTCTGTCTCTCCAGTTGTTCACAAAGATCGCAGCTGAACAGAAGGGAGCGGTCAAGGTGTTCTTCTGTGGGAACCCGGTGGTCGCTAAAACCATCAAACTGCAGTGTGAGGCGTTCGGCTTCGCCTTCAGCAAGGAGAACTTCTAAATCCACGTGTCACAAATACCGAGTTCCCAGGAACATAAACATTCATATTGAACAGCCATGTTCCATGTGTTTTCCAATCGTCAAATGACTTTTGAATTTAGCTTCCGTAAGTAGAACTTCCAGACGCACAGTGTGAAGGTTTAAATGGAGCTGTGATAAAACGGTCAACAAGGAGTCAGGATATAATGTTAATATCAATTTGTGTTTACCAAACCAAACTACAAGCAGACATTGATAAGATTTGTTTAATATACATAATATTTTTGTTTTCTTCATTAATAATTTCTCAATTTCAAGTTTACACGGATTTCAAAACTTTGTTAGTGAGAACGATCATGTGATTTAAATTTCAAGGTTCATTACCCATGAACTTTTGCAAAATCATTCATACTTGTGTGTACGCTTTCTAGGCCGCGGAACTTTCGCCTGTACTACTTTTATAATTGAGCGTGAATTTCTTCGTACATTTCCAACGGTCACCTGAATGACACAGTTTATTAAATATCACAAAGCTTTATTTGATTGAAAAACATAATCTCAATATTATATTACTCGGTCAATTGTTAAAATATATAAAACATTTAATAGCACATCGCGCATAACATCTGGTTACTGAAGTTAGTACAGTCATTCACGGTTGCTGGATGAAAACAAAATGAAATACAATTTTAAGATACCATAACGTAGGGAATGCAATGAAGTATACATCGCAGTCCATCCAGGTTGAAAACAGGAAGTGGTCTTACAAGAGAAGTTGTAATAAAACGTTGTATATTGTAATACCATAATAAGTTGTAATAACAAGGACACATAATGTAAAAGAAAATGCTGAGGTGGATTGTGAAGGTGCTGTAAAAATCAATAAACCTACTACTAGCTTTGTTAACTTAACACTTTTTGCACTATATTGACTCCGCACCCATATCTCTATATATACTAAATAACAAATAAACTAAACATTTCTTTGATAATTCCAAGAATGTTGCAAGTCGCAGTGGAGCTGATATTGGAGTGGTATTGCAATGTTGTCATGTGGTCAAATCAAGTTGTGCAAAATTAGAAAATGAAAAATATTCTTTGATGAAAGAATTTAAAAAGTTAAAAAGTTATCATGGTTCAACATTTCAAGAGACATTCATGAAAATAAAGTGCTATATCGTAACGAAACTTGACACTGTACGGTGGCTTATCATTCACTGCGAATCAGTGAACCTTGACAGCATGAAACTCGTCACCGATGTCATCTCTCATTACTTGAAGCTGTTTTTGTCGCCGTCCGCTCCGTACGTATGTCCGTTCCGTTTATTCTTAGAGTGATATCTCATGAGCCGCTGCACCTAAAGTCCAGTCCAGTACCAGTCTTCATTTGGGGAGTATGCAGACACCACTCAATTAGGTCTTACCTCATTTTCACTGTCACTACGAGACTTTGACTTGTTTTAAAAATGTTGTTAGGGGGATATGACGAGAACCCATGCGCAAAGTGTTCAAATGTTGTATCATACTTTAATTGAGGTGTACCAAGATCCAAGTCGAGTTGGGTGCCCCTTAACTTTATTTTCGAGGTCACTACGAGACGAGACCAGTTTTCAAATGTTGGTAGCCCAATATATTAAACGCGCTGTAGCAGGATTTTTGCATATTATGTTATCTCAATATCATGTGTTATTAAAGTTTAGACAATATAGTGGTACGTTAATGGGGAAAACATCCCATTACATGACCCGATGAGCCGTATCCATAGAAAACGGTTGTCCGTATTGGAAGGAAATGGTGCGACAAAGAAAGCGACAGTGGTGTGGAATTCTTCAGTGTGAGAGGTAAATTTGAAGGCGAATTTGAGCGTTAAGATAGCAAGATGGTTGACCATTCGCTACATACAGGTATCGCTACATCATTCAAATCTCTTGAAATATCTTCGAGCGGCAATTTTAATGTGAACATCTTAAAATGGCGTGACGGGAAATGGACTAGCATGGCTTAACCGAACCTTGCACATTCGTTGTAGAACTCGTTTTATTTATTCAGGAGTATTATTAAGCCATTGGTAACACGTATTCATATTTTTGTGAAAACGTGCTACAGCCCCTTAAACAATTGATCTAACATGAACAAATGAAAAAGATGAAAGTAGGTTGTCAGAACATGGTCACCCAGTCTACACTTATGAATTGCCTTGGCTAAGGAAAAAATTCAGTTCTCGAGGGCCAATAGTTCTAGAGAAGAAGTCACACATTGTATTTTTATTCTGCACTACTGCACCTGTCCTAGTAGTGTAGAAGGTTTGCGCAAAGTTTGAAAAAACAGTCCGGTGGTATGGGGGTATACCAAAATTGTTATCTGACAGTCAATCAGTGCAACTGATTTTCATTGCTTGCTGGTTTGGAAACGCTGCAGCACCTTCTTAAAGCATGAAACTGATAACAGACAGATACAAGCTTTATTCACTAATTTAGGCCATATGACCATCTTGAGATATCCAAGAAAGAGAAAATCCAGACATGAAAATAATATTTCCAACATCTGAAACCAAAGAATCTTTACCATTTTCATCTATTCTTTTTGACATATTATAACAATGAAGAATTCATACGTAGCAACTTTATCCAATACTTAATAGCCCGTAACTGTGATGAAACAAATAGACTGGTACCACCAGTTTCTCGTAACATAGCCTTGTTAGAGGCATATTTACTCACGACTTAGACATGTTTAAAATATAAAGCATGCATTTTGTCAATGGAATTATTATATTTAACTCCCCATATTTCGGAACCATATAAAAGGATTGCAGCTATTTTTCTGTCAAATATATTAGAAACAACTGTAAACGATATAGATTTATTTTCTTTCAAAACATTATATACATAAATCAATGCTTTAGATGCTTGCAACGCAAGCTGTTTGCAGGCTGCCGACAATGACAGTCTAGATGAAACAATCAATCCCAAGTATTTATAGTAAGAAACGATATTTACTGCCTTATTGTAAAATGTCCATTTTTCAAATTTATTGAGTATACCACAGTTTCTAAAAACAAGAACACTTGTCTTTTCCAGGTTTACTTGAAGGCCATATTTCTCATCATAATCACAATCATTATACATTTCAGTTACAAGATCATTTATGAAAAATATAAATAGGACAGGACTGAGCACACATCCCTGTCTTACACCAGATGAAGTTTTAAAACATTATGTGGTTCCATTATTTGTCCTGATAAATGTTGAATGACACAAGATGTTGTTTCATAAGTCAATATCATTATCCATCTAATCATTTCAGGGCCAAAGTCAAACTTTTGTAGAAATATATCAATTAGATCAATAAATCAATCAGAATTAATCAAAATAACTTTATTCAATAGTTAATAATCCCTAACTGTGATGAAACAAATAGACGGGTACCACCAGTTTTTCCTAACATAGCCTTGTTAGAGGCATATTAACTCACACCTAAGAAATGTTTAAAATATAAAGCATGCATTTTTTCAACGGAATCATTGTATTTAACTCCCCATATTATGGAACCATATATTAATTGAGGAGTACATACTCTGCAGGACAATTTACCAGTTAACCCTCTCTTAATTAATAAATACATCAAACTAATAACAAGGTACATGATCACAGATTTCTACAGTATGCCTTCATCCGTACATAAAATAATACAGTAACAAAACATTGATTATGCACATTGCACGTCTGAAAACAACACACAACATACAATACAACAATTAACAACGTCAGTATATATAATCATAACAATGAAATGAAACTTATTCTGCCGAACCACCAGTGAAAAACGAATGAACAGATTGACAATGTGATTCGTTTTCGGTCTGGTTGTCTGAAGTATAGATGGTGATACCACAATTGGATATTTGAAAATGAATGGTGTCCTTGTTATTTCCCGAGCTGGAGCAAGGGCCATTCACAAATGTTTTTAAATGGGTTGAAATGAATGTTTCCATAATTATTGCACCACATAATAAATGACATGTAGTCTTCACACAACATGACATGTACATGATACGAACTTTGTTCAAGCCTCATCTCTCATACAATTAAGGGTTACAGTTTTATTACGAGTGAAGATGCTTGAATTTTTTATATAATGAAGAGTCCATTTTACCTGTTACTGTGTTAATATTTTATCGAACTCAAATGTATGCAAATTATTGTCTGCAGATATCGATGCAAGTGCATTAAATTCTTTTGAAAATTACGATGACAATAGCTTCACCAAAACTCCTATTGGGAGGAAAAGAGGAAAACTCAAATACATGCAGTTCGTTTTCATTTGTAAATATAATATTTTTTTCTTTTTATTGTCCCCTGCCGCCGCGAAGCGCAGAGTGGGGAAATAGTATTCAGCTCCATACGTCCATCCGGTTTCTTGTTAGCACAATATCTAATGAACCGCTGCACCTATAGGCTTCAAATTTTGGTACCAGTCGTTATTTGGGGAATACGCAGACACCAGTCGATATGGGTGACCTTCGTATTAGCTTTAAACTCATATCTTAATTGCGTTTGGGGACATGGTCACGTTTGTGACAATTACTTGTTATTATTATTTTAAAACTATAATTCAACAGGTGAATTCCTTTAGTTGCACAGATTACCACTTTGTTTTAACTTATTTTAAATGAAATATTACACCTTTGTAAATATAATCAGAAGAAAATATTGACATGATCATGTTTAAATGAGAATAACATACGGATTGGTACGGTATGCACGTGCGTTGTATACATTTCAAAGTGACTGCACGATATGTCTGCCATTGCAAGATGATTGGTTGTCGAGGGTCATCTCTCAAACAATATATACAGTTTTGTTGCTGAGTAAAATATCTAGAAAGCAAATGATAATATAGAATCAAGCTGTTAATGAGTATAACGAGTTTTATCGAACTCAAAGGTATGTAAATTAATGTCTGACCCGAGTTCCCACTCTGGTCATACACAAACATATTCTCGGATTGTGTATATTTGATCTAACAGGGTAACAGCATATAACACTGTTTCCTAAACGTCTTCAAAAGACAGAAATAGAGATAGAAGTTCACTGCATGATTTAAATACGACATTGCAATTGCTAGAGCTCTTAGGAATAGATTCGTTGATGACACCTGAATATAGCTGAGGCTAAAGACAATGGTCGGAATGGTCAGCAGGACAAAGACAGTGGACAGACTGACCAGCATGACGGTCACCTGTTTCTCCTGGTTTCTGAAATTCGCAGAGGGTATGTTGGAACTCTCGGACAGACTCTTCCGTTCTCGGGTCGACTTCCAGAGCTTCCAGATGGTCAGGGAATTAAACACGATCATCAACAGAGATGGAGCAATAGAATAAACAGTGCAGTTCACGACCCCCCAGTCACGGTAGTATTCGTAGAACCACTGTGTCGGGACACAGTTGATGTTGTCATACGTTGTTACAGCAAAGAATAGGTGAATATGATAGAGGACGAGGACTAGAAACAACACGCTGACCACAAACATGGCTTTCTTGAGGGACCAGATGGCATTGATCTTCAAGGAGAACATAACTGCCGTGAAACGTTCAATGGAGATTACGACGAGAATCCAGTTTCCATAGACAGAAAATGTGAAGCCAATGGCGATGATGAACTGACAACCAGTCGCTGTGATGTACAACTTGTTGCGAGTCTGCTGTAAGCCAACTATATTCATGATGATTGACAAATTATCAACAACTGCAAGGAGTCCGACAAAGAAAAGGGAGGTCCGAAGTCTTTTGCGCGCCATTCGTATGATTATAACAAGGCTGATGAGGTTTCCAGGGAATCCTAAAGCAAATACGATCCAGATAAAATAGTCCATTAGAAAGTAGCTGGCCTCTATTAAGGGCATATGCTTCATCTCCGAGTCACTATTGTTTGACATCTTGCTTGTGGATGGCAGTTGAGGACTGTAACAGATAAACATAAATTTTGGATTGAGTTTGCTCAAAACTTTAAATATATATGACAGGAAACAAAAATGACAACACTATGACGTCACTAGCCGATGCGAGGAACGCGCTTCCCACCTCTGGCTGAGAAACCTTGAGGTATTCGATTTTCAAAAGTATTTATATTATTATCAATTACTAATTTAATGAAATTATAAATAATAAATGATCTCATGTGATTTTGAGAGTTTTGACAGCAAGATGGTTGACCATTCCATCAGTGTACCATATTTAAAACTCTTAGGTATTGCTATTAATATGAACAGCTTTGAATAGCCACTCGATGGGACATGGATTCGCATGGCTTACCCGAACCATGTTCATTCGATTTAGAACTCATTTTATCAAGGAACATTATTAAGTCATTGGTAACAGTTAATATGCAGGTTGTCCTGATGGCACTCTTCATCAAGTTTGAAATCAAGTTCCGTAATATTATTTCTATGGTGGTAATGCCCCTGAATATGTAATCATACTTAATCGTTACTAATGATGACTGCTGTAATGCTCCAATGGAATAAGTTTTCTCCAAAACTAATCCATCGAAGTGAATGAAAATTAGCATGATGATACCCTTGATGAACCTCGAAAGCCAGTTTCGAAATATCATTATCAGTTATTGAACAAGGTTAACAAGGTTTTTACTGCCACAATAACATAGCCCCTATATGCCAAAATTCATCGAGACCATTTATCCAACAAGAAAATCCTTTTTAAAAGGCAAGCTTGGGGGCACCTGGTTTGCACAAGTATATTCAATTGCAACAAATCAGGAGACTCCCTTTCTGCCCCCGATTTCAAGCGTAAAACAACAGAAGGTAGGATCGAACATCTGAAGGGAGTAACCTCTGTGGGAAGAGAATGTGGTACAGTGTCCCTAATGTTATAATTCTAGCGTCAGTTGATGCACGAACTAATAGTAACTGGGTCACTATTAGCTGACAGGATATTATTAGCGATTTTATAATATTAGATTCAAGAGATTTTTTAAAAATCATTTTGGTGATGGTGATCACGTGAGCTATGTGCTAATATTTAAGGCTTTGAAAATTCAATCCTTTGTTATTACCCGATCAATGATTATGTTTGATAGCTTATAAGAAAATTGGCTTCGCCGTGGTATATAATATTGAATGGTAATATGATGACAATATACTGAAATATAATTTCTAATGGACAAGGGATGTTGCCCTTTACTTGTTTTTTATAGTATAAGGGGTTGGATGGCGACTTCATATGCTTTCTAATCACTAGTTTCGACAATACAAGCCCTTGTGGTTGTAGTGGATGGGACGTGAGGTGGAGATTTGTTAGTGGGAGGTGAATATGGGTGCTGGTTGGACTGTCGGATCTCCGACAAAGTATGATGAGAGGGTTGAAAGAGAAACATACATGGAAATAAGTGAGGAACACATGAGAAGTAATTATATTTGCAAGTCTAATGAGAGTCCATTCTTTATCATGTTCAATTGAACTAGTTGTGTATCGGAACCTCGTGAGTAGAAGGTTTGTCAGGTCATACATTTCACATTATATACATTACTTTGAAGATGAAGTGCTAAGTACAAATGTCCAACGGACAGATTTGTTTAATGGTTAGCCACAGTCAAGACTGTGCTAAGAACGGGCTGAAATTAAGTTCTCAAGCTACGAAGGTGACAAACTTTACAACAAAAAACTAGCATATTTATCACATTTATAAATGTCATTAAACCAAATGTTCAAAATTTACACATGATGGATCACTAGTATACCTTGAGAAATAAAAATATACTGTTTGCAGTTTTGTGACATAAAGAAAAAAATGTAGCCACTGGCTCTGTACCTCATCGGCCTTTATATACATTAAATAATTCAAAATGTCAACTTCTAGGTGAGAGGTACAACAAATATGAAGCACTTTAAATGGAGAAGATGATATAGGTCTTAAGGTCCTTACCCCTCTGACCTTTCTTTGGGGCCAGAGATAAAATCCCCTACAAATGAAGACGTACTTGAAGATTCAATTGATCACTGTTTTTTCCTATAATTTCCTATATTTCTTTACCTCCCTTTGAAGAGCACATAAAATATCAAGATGAAAATAACTTTTCAGGTCATGACCTCTGTCGACCTATATTTGGGGTAGCAGGATTACGAAATCTACAATCCCAATTGGTCAAGGAGTCTGTACACAACATTTCAGCTTTCTATACCTTTTGGTACTAGAGAAGAAGAGGAAAATAGTGATTTTCTTTTTCGTGACCCCTGTGACCGTAATTGGGGTCACAAGTTCACCAAATTTACAATCCAGAATCCCAATTGGCCAAGGAGTCTGCACTCAACTTTTCAACTCTCTAGACCTTTTGGAACTGGAGAAGCAGATGAAAATAGGTTTTTAAAGTTTTGACCCCTGTGACCCTGTTTTGCCTTAAGCCTATCGGGCCTTTCAGACCAGATGAGCTAATAACTAAGTCCACAACTGTATGAAACCTAATATTAAAGAGGCATCCATTGTGTTGCATAAAATGTATCTCGCTTAAATACGTGACAACATACGATATGTGCTGATTTCAGTTGAAATAATTTCACTCAACTTGCATATTCATCCACAATTGTCAAATATATCATATTTACCACTTTCCAATTAAAATTGAATAACATCATTATACATATGCAGAAACCGAAACTACACGCCACATGTACATGCACAGTAGTTCAATCAATCAATCTTTATTCATACTGAAAAGGCCACAGGCCTATAGTCGGAACTAAACTATAGTTTTTACATAAATATAAACATAAATACATATTACAGAGATAATACATGATTTATATACAGCATTGCATGATGGATGAACATGGCAAGATTTTGTAACAGTGTTTGATTTTTACTGCTCATAAGAGTTGAACATTTTATGACACATGGATGGGCATAATAGTATCTTTTGAAATATTTACATCGTAGTGAAAGATAACATGGACAGATGAGTAGAAAATGATATTCGTCTTCAATTTGATTTAAATCACAAAGTTTACATATTCTATCTTCTTTATTAATATTTTTATATCGACCGCTCTCAATCAATAGATCATGTGATGAACATCGGAATCGTGCTAATGATCGCTTAAATTTCTTTATGTTTATAAATGATAGGTAATCCTCACTTAATAAATTACATTTGAACTTGGAATAATAAAAACATTTACTTGACGATGAAATTTTTTCCCACCATGTCTGCAGGTATATATCTTGTCTTGTTGTTATTGACTGAATAAAATCTGCGTGTGACTCAACATACTGAGCATTCCAAACGTTTCCGAAGCCAATAGAAAATAAAAAATGTTTGACGTTAGAAACCCAATTTCTTTGTCCATTTTTCTCGTACAATAACATCATATTATAACACATTTTGGGCATTATATCACGGGGCATATTTAACAATTTTAACCAGTACTTAATTACTTTAACATTTGTAAACAAGTTAATCGGATATCTTCCACATTCACCATATACCATTACATTTGCTGTATTAACTTTGACATCAAAATATTTCTTACATGCATATATATGTATTCTTTCTAACTGAAGAAAATCTGTTAATCCCCATATTTCTGCCCAGTGAGTTAAAATTGTGTTTATTTTGGCGTCAAATATCTTAAAATAAGTCGTATAATTAATATCTCCTAGTTGACTAACTTTTTTAAGGATGCCGAACCAAGTTTTAGAAAATATTTTTGATTGATTTACCTTTTTTGTCATACAGGAAGCCGCCGTACATACCGCTTCTGTCATGTATGTAGATATTTGTTGTGCATTTTTTTCAATAAACGTGAATTCGCTTAATATGTTCTCAACGTCCAAGTCCTTTGACCAAGTTTCAGTTACACCAATAATATCGAGTGATTTGATATACTCAATAAAACAAGAGTCAGTCAGTTTATGCATGATACCTGAAATATTCCAGAATATAATTTTAAGAGAAGCGTACTCATCGTTATCGTTAGCATCACTCACATTATTAGCACCGTTATGTGTTAGAGAATGTCCCACATGTTCCTGGCCCTGGCCACTTCCCTATCGTGGGTGATCTCTACTGCCGCCTGGGCGTGAAGACGATCTCAAAGTCCGTCTCGTGTCTCCCCGGTCTCGGTCTCCCCGGGTGTCAGACCTGGATGAGCCCCAGGTGTCCCCGGATCTAGCGTGGTCCTCCTTGGGGTCCTGTACCAGTTTGTTCCCCTTGTAGTAGAAGCGTGAGTCAGGGTGTTCTTCTCTCAAACGGTTCAGTTCTTTCCTTTGATGTGTAGTGAGATCATTGGCTATACCAATTCCCTGTTCTCTGATAACACTTCTAAGTTTTACAGCATGCCACTTATCCTCCCAGTGGTTCATACGGGCGATAACGGGTCTTGCCTTGCCATTCCTGTTGGTGCCAATCCTATGAGCTCGCTCGATATCTCTCGGTACGAGAGGTGGGAGATCCTTTGTAACTCTCGCTTTATTGAAAATCCCGAGGACTTTTTCCTTACTTTCCGTGTGGGTCTCCTTTTCACTGGATTCAGGCACATTATACAAGACCATGTTGTTTCTCCTACTGCGTTGTTCCTGTTCATCCAGACGTGACTCCACTCCCCCAAACCTAGTCTCTAAATCTGCTGTTCTGTCATCTAAAGTGTTGATGTCCAATCTCATAATTTCTTGTTCCTGTTTGTTAGTGTCAATTTCTTTTTTGATTTCCGAGATGTCTATCTTTATCGATTTAATGTCCTCTTTAACCGAGCAAATGTCCTTAGAAAGTCTATCTTCCGAATCCTTAATCTGATTAAGAATTACACGTTGTACCTAATCTAAATCTGTGGTAGGTCCCGGGTTTTGTTCAACATCTCCGGATAGGAGATAGCCAGTGCTATCCGTGACGTCACAGTTAGGACACAAATGTAAACAAACATTTTCTCGGTGGTGGAAATCACTCAAGTATCGTTGCTCGCACCTTGTTCCACAAATCGAATCAGGGAGAAAGATAAGATGAGATGTAGAGACAAAAAGAGCAAACATGCATTGAGTCTGAGCGGCATGTCAGATCGAGTCGTGTATGGTGTGTACGTGTCAACATGGTTGATATGATGGGTACCCCTCGGGTGTGAAAAAGTCCCAATCCTAGCTCGGTAGAGCGCTATATCTATCATTTTTCAAATGAAACACTTCTCTTGTCCTTTGGGAATAAAGTTGATATAGTTTTAGGTTTTGGGAATGTGTAGATTTCTATTTACCCGATATTTTTCTGACAGCTCTTTCTTCGTGTACCTTCTCTAGGGGCGTGTAACTCTGTTAGTTATTAGAAATAATCAACATCATCAACCAAACTTTGTCTTTGTGTCTGCTGTAAATATGTTTCGAAAATTACGTTTGACAAATTGACGCGAGCCACACGCTGTTCATTGTCTAGTTTTTCGATCAGACCTCGATACCTTTACCTTTATATCGCCGGTATACCAGGTCGACTATCATCAAAACGGCAATTTTTTGCAAAAGTCAGTACTCATCGATAAAATAACACAATTTATAATGGTTGGCACATGTGACTCCAAACAACACAATGGATGTACCTTCAATAATTTTACTTAAAGTACTTTACGGAACATTTGCAAATTTAAGTTCCTATTTTCATTAAAGAGTTCTTCACATAACATTTAGGTCTTCAAGACATAGTCGGGAAGACCTATTGTTTTTATGCGAATCCTTCTGTTATTATTATGATTTCCTAACTTTATTTTCGCCGATTCCTGAAGTAACGACTGAAACTTTCAGGGATTGTAGACTTCAATGGGATCTGAAAAGCTGTCGAAAGGATTGTTGACTCGTTAAGCCATTAAAGGTCCAGTTCGATTCTAAATTTCGATTTTGAACATGAGAAAACAAATTCAAAATGCAGGTAGAGACTTTTTTTAAAGGATGCGCACAGAAAACTAAATCATGGCGAATTAGTAGGTCATGTGGTTTAGCCGCCATTTTGATTTTGTCACTTTTAAATTTTGCTCGCCCCATGTACCTTTGATAATCTTCTCCACTGAAGATACTTGTGCCACGAATCTGAAACTTATATCTGTCTACAGCAGAGGCATCGTAGAATAGAATTAAACAAAGTTATAAGGGTAATCGTATTACTTTTTGCACAACAACCTTTTAAAGTTGGTCGAAGTTGGGTGACTTTACACAGGACCTACTTCAAGGGGACATTACTCCAACTTCCCGGTCTCACAATTGGATGAAATTTTCTAGAACAATATAGTGTCTTTACGAATCAATAATAACATTGATCGCGTACAATCATTTCCGGTCACAATTAAGGCTGAAAAATGACAGACAATCACGATTTCGAATTTTTCAATGGGGAAATTAAGATAGAGACTTGAATTTTTTTTTTTAAATTGGCAATGCAAGGAAAAAAGTAAATCATGGCTAATTCGTAGGTCACATGGTTTTCTTAGTACAGAATGAGATGTCTGTCATGTAAATTTTGACAGAACAACCTTTTGATATTCCTCGATCAGACATGGAGCTGAAGGTCTTGAAGACCTAAGTATTGACGTGTCAATCCTAGTATATTTTGACATTACAAAGGTGGGTGAAAGACCTATTTGTGTAACATCTAACAGTCACGTAAGCTTGCAAGTCAAGTTTATCACCTGAGATTAGTTTCTCTCAAAGAAACTTTGAAAGTGCACAATTAAATATACGCATTTGAAAAAAACACCCCGAAAATCTACATTAGAAGTCTTTATAGGTGTTGCCCGATAGTCCTCTCCTAACATCATAACATTACAAAATATCCAAGTTGTTTTGTAAGAATCAGGCCTAATAAACCATAAACATGTACATAGGATTTGAATGTTATATATTTATCTCTTTATGTATAGTGTTATTCGTTAGAAATTCATAGACTGGCATTATAATTGTTTTAAAACGTGTAAACCTTTTAACGTTTAATATTATCTCCTTAGAATGACCTACCTTTGTATTTTATACTTTGTACATTTTATTCAATATCACTTTTCTACAATCACATATCGGAGACCTCGGGTGTAAAGTAAAGTAACACCGAAGGGATTAGCAAATGTTCTAAGGACAAAATGTAACGGGAGTTACCCCTACAGAACATAACATTGCTGACGCCATCGGCACAATTGACGCCCATAACGTGCTCACTTCGGTCTAGCTCCCCTCAGGGCGATAACTGTTATCATATCAATGTTGAACAGTGTGTACACGTACTGGTATGTTTATTTACCGTGTGGCGATTCTGATTTTAATTTTAGATTTTAATCTGTGAAAGGCAAATCTATTACATTGCCTTCGCTAGTATTTTTGCACACAATATTACAGCTTTCTATCTCTTTTCGTTCTGGAGAAGAAGATGAAAATATGTTTTCGGTCGTGGCCTTTGAGGTCCTTATTAGGGGCCACTGGATGACCAAATCTACAATTTAGAATCCCCAGTCAATATACAAGTTTCAGCTCTCTAGATGAAGTGGTTCTGGCGAAGAAGACGAATGTGAATGTGACGGATGTTTATAAGCTTTTAACATGGATATAGTTATCACAAGGATAAAACCTTGGATACGTTCAATATCTGTTTGATCATATGCGGATATTAATGCAAATCCATTGAAAATTACGATGATGACATCGCCATAAAAACCCCTTATGGGATAAAAAAGAGACAAAGGAAAACTAAAAAACATGCAGTTTCGTGTTCATCTCTCTCTCTCTGTCTCTCTGTCTCTCTGTGTCTCTCTCTCTCTGTGTGTCTCTCTCTCTCTCTCTCTCTCTCTCTCTCTCTCTCTCTCTCTCTCTTAGTTCAACGGTGATGTTCATCTAAAAATACATTTAATGAGGTAGTTTTAACATGTTTACACATTTCCACGACGATTAACAACGAATGGCGGACGCCATGACATGACGGTATTCAAAGGGCGGATAACTCTCATCTCATGGGAGATTTTATATTGCTAGGACTCCTTCAGCATGACTAGTGCAACTGGTTTCGCCATACCCATCATCACGATTTATAGTTTGATTTGGTTTTAAAAGTATGAATAATTAACGTCGCAATATTATTAATTACTCAAAGATGCTGTAACATGGTTCCTATTTCTCCGCTGCTCCGTTCCTTTATAGGGAATCGCTAAGGCTCGAGACAAAGCAAAATTATTTTACGAGGGACATAAACTATATCCTATAAATATGAAATAAGCTACTAGGTGAACAGACCTGTTCGATAAGAGCCTCTCAAATCTGATGATTAAGTTCAATTAACTCCAATTCTTGATGACATCGAGTAAAATCAGAATAAAAAAAGGAGTGTGATAAATGCGCTATTTAAACATAACACGTCAGGCTACCAGACTTAAAACAATTCACTAAATAGGTTGCAAAATGTCATGAGTGGTACTTCGTTGAAATTCAAATTGAATTTCTCTACAGTAGACAAAGTATGGAGAGAACAAATTCCCAATCACTGAATATGTTACTACTTCAATGACCAATACAGCTATCTATGGCATGTAAGAGAAATACGATTCAGTTATATATCTTCACCTTAAGAACATAACGTTTCGAAGTAAATGTTTATAGTAAATATGGTTTATAGTATATGCATGTGTTTGCCTGTATTTCAACGTTTTAACTGTTTTTCAAATATCATCGAATTGTCCTCGGGGTCGAGACACGGTTAATGTCTTAGCCGAAAGATAACTGTAAGCTCAAATGTCAAAAATAAAGATGTTCCCATTAGCCAGTCCTATTCTAACGTCTTTCAACAGTAGGATTGAGTATTGCCCCCAATTCCGTATTTCGATATATTGAAATACATACAACCTTTATTGCAATATATTGAGAGAGAGTGTTAGAACAACTTTATGCTTCTGTTTGCAGCTTACACATTACACATTTAGTAAAAAGCCTTTCATAACTTTCAAAAAATAGACAATTAGTTAAATGATCAGTTGATTTTGATGGCATATACTTTGGAAAATATTTGTTATGCAGTTCAACACATATTCTTGCACCCCAAAAACATTTATAACCAATATATCTGATTTCATTTCACCTAAAATATGTTTCTGAGATATATTGCAATATATATAACACGTATTGCAATAATTGTATTGCACAATCTATATTGCAATAAATATTGCTCAGCCTTATTCAACAGATAAACAGACAAGCAGTTCTTACCGTTAAGCGACGTGGTTGGTCACCTCTATGTTGTCAGTTATCCCCAGCTGTGTGAGTCAAGTTTCCCTATATATATTCTTGTAGCATCAGAAATGACAGCATCACTCTACGCTAGTTCTCTTACATTCTCTTGCCAGCTTTCTAAAAGTATGGATGGCCAATCAGGACATAACACATACCGGGAGCGTGTAGGAGCGGCTGTGTTCTATTAGTCTGTTAGTTTCCTATTAAAATAGAGTAACATCATTATGCATGTGCAGAAACCGAAACTACACGTCCCATTGACTTGCACAGCAGTAATATGACCTATTAAACATGATCAACCCAAATTTATAAGATTCCAAAATTACGTTTGACTCATTGACGTGCACCACACTCGGTACATTTTCCGGTTTTCGATCAGAAATCACTACTTTTACCTTCATATCGTCATTATACTAAGTCGACTAAGATCAACATGACAATTTTCAGAAACAGTCAGTACGATAACATTACACAATTTATAACGTTTAGCATATGTGACCCCAAACAACACAATGGATTTACCTTTACAAAGTGAAAGTATTGTTCCTTGTCGTAAAAGTTTTCCTTTGAGTGTTTAATGAAAATACAATTCTTCTCACTCGGGGAAGTTCGAGTATTATATATATTTTTTCTTCACTCAGAACATACATTTGACAAACGTGGCATTAATATTCTAAGTTTGCATTAAGCCATTGCCTTAATACAATGCCATCACGAAAATAGCATACAAACATGTTAGTGTATGTTACAGTGTTTAACAAGATGATAAGTCTAACGGCGAGGGAGACACTGATCTATGATGGTACATCATATGTATATATGTATATTAATATACTATTAGTATTTGGTTAAAGAGCGCTAGGTATACATTACTTATCTTGAGCCTGATATAGTAGATATAACATTTTGGATTATTCTGTTGAGTTTACGATATTGTCACAATTAGTTATTTACAATGAACTTTGTGTCTTCTATCACCAACTTAGGTAGTTTTGTTCTTCTATCTTAACAATCTAAATGCTTTAACCATCTATTTCTGTAATATCATGAAAATTAACCTAGGTTTGGAAATGAGGAATTTATCATTGCGTGGCTTTGACATGCCCTTTAGAAAAACACTCACAATGTGCAGACATTCTAAAAAAATATACTTACCACTTCATTACGAAATTTGATCAATTTGGTATTCTATGTGTCACCTCATGTTGACTGGCAAATACCGAAATTGATATCAATGAAATAATAATATGTTATGACATTTCATTGAACGCGGCATATTTATTGAGACACATGGATACAAAAAAAAAACTGCAATTTCGAACATGGATTCTGTCAACCACAAAATCTCAGGGGGGAATTGAAATACGATGTTAAAACACCGATACTAATAATTTATTGATAAAAACTAATACTTGATACTCAACCTTCAGTTGTGAACGCAATCTGATGAGACTGCCACTAAAATGAAAGTTTTGAGTTTGATGATTATGGATCCCGGACCTGATGTCATGTATCATTGAACTTATTTTGATAACCTCAACCAATATTTACGTTATGCTAAACAACTTATAGTAACTCAAGAACGTTTTAAAGGGGCAGAAGCACGATTTTTGCAAATTTTATTTTTTCAAATTTCCCATTTATAATGATAGTTTATGGCATTTATGTTTACCTATTTTCTAACTTGATTTTCCGAAGAGAGAAGGGTGTTTTACTATAGGTGACATTATTTTTCAAATACATTTCATCGACTTATTTCAGCGAAAAAACGTCCTACTGCCCCTTTAATCCATTGTGTAGAACAGTTACAGAGTTCATCTACTGGTAACGAGTTTACTGTTCAATTTTAGAGAATATAAGGAAACTTATACACCGCCAGACAAAAACTACTGGCTGATTTAAGCCTTGCGGTATTTACCTTGCTTTGTTGGCCTAGATAGTGAATCGCTGCACAAGAAATGCACAGTGGACCTGGATTTCTAAGCACACATTTCTTAAGGAAATACTGCAAGGCCTAAAACAGCCAGTAATGGAGACTGGCAAGAGTTGTGCCTTGCATTCGGAAGTTGGAGAAAAACTGGCAATATTAGAATTTGAGTAGGACAGGAATCAGCTATCTGAAACATGCATGCACATCGGGCGACCTCGTATTGCATATGTGTGTCATCAAACGAGACATGTTTGTCCAAAGCTGCAATTTCAATATGAGGTGAGGTGACTTGGGGTTTAATGCCTCTTTCAAGAGTATTTCACTTATATCGCGGCTGCTAGTATTATGACAGGGAGACAGCCCACAACGCCATGTGGCTATGCATTGCGGTGAAAACTGCGAGCATCGGCTGGAACTAGCGAACCATGGGTGGTACTGCACTGGAATTCAGTGTAGCATTGCACCCAAACCTTACTGCGTGTAGAACTGCTCTCTACTGCAGACAATGTTGCCGTGCCCTGGCAGGATTTGAACATCAGACCTCTTGATCCGAAGCCGAACGCGCTAACCACTGCGCTATCCCGCCCCTGTGGGGATGTTGATCCTGCTCCATCTGTAACCTTAATCAACAGCCTTAAAGATAAAAAAAATACACCCTACTACAGCGGGATGCCTTTGACTGATGCGCTATCCCATCCCTCTTCCATACGAAGGACCGACTGAAATGGGCAGTAAATTTAGTATGCTTGACTACCTCATCAAGACAGTCGTACAGAGGGTTGTAATCAACAAAACATATGCCGAAGTTGATTATGAGGGCTCTGAAACCAGGATGAATATTTTAAAAGTAGAGTCAGGGATTTATGTTAAACCGCTATATTTTTAACCCCTGGGTGAAACCCAAGCAGTTATTGTCGTGGTGCAGCCTGTCTGTTCGTCCGTCCCGAAAACGTTACCTGTGTTCTAAAATAAACTCCTCCCAAATACCAATATTTCTGAAAGTTTACACATGCTTAGGACATACATAAATGGCAAAATATCTATGTTAGCCATGAAAAAACTTGTTTATCATTTTCATGAGTTTGTACGGTGTTCTATATATGTATATGTACATGTATATCTACTATAATCTGATGTTTAATGGTCATATGACCCTTCATTGAATTAATTCTCTCTCACTACTTGTGGAAACAAGCCAACAAGTCAACAAATGGCAACATAGAAGTAGCTTCAATCATTCTAGCTCGGAATATGACTAAGTAAAAAAAAAATTAAAATGCACCAAATTCTGTTATATTTTGCACTGCACCTCTCCTAATGGTGAAGAAGGCATGTGCCAAATTTGAAAAAACATGAGATGAATAGTTTCTTCTGTAATCAATCGGACACAAAATGCTCAGAATATGACTAAGTTAAAAAAAACTAAAACATTCGCCAAAAATTAAAAAATTCACCAATTCATTTTAAATTTCGCACTGCACCTCTCCGAGTGGTAATGGAAACATGTGATAAATTTCTGTAATCGATCGGACAAAATATCTCTTCGGATGGACGGACGGAATCGTTGGTATTACTAAAATATGGCTTCTGTCACTCATCAGGATATGAATGAAGGTCCCAAGAGATGGGAAGTATAAACAAGAGTCATCAGAAGATGACATATACTACCGATCCCACATGATTTGTAAAACACATCTTTGACGGATAATTGTATATCTACTACTTCAGTTAGTGGGCAATACACATGCCGAGTTTCAGATATGATGAAGGGTTTTGGAGTTCTGCTCCGGAAGCAGACCAATCTCTGAACAAAGTCCAAATCCAACACGTTTCTAAGGAAACGAAAAAATTAAACTTTCAGAAATTTGAAAATGTCAAAAGGTACCACTTCAGTTAATGGGTAATACACATGCAAAGTTTCAGGAATATTTGATGAAGAGTTTTGGAGCTGTGCTCAGGAAACAAACCTGTCTCTGAACAAAGTCCAAATGCAAAATGTTTCTAAGGAAACGGAAAAAATAAAATTTTCAGAAATCTAAAAATATCAAAAGGCACCACTTTAGTTAGTGGGTAATACACATGCATAGTTTCAGGAAAATATGATGAAGAGTTTTGGAGTCTCTCAACAAAGTCCAGATTCAACACATTTCAATGAAAACAAAGAAAAACAAGCAAAAAAGTGAGCGTGGCTCACTAATACCCCCGACTGTTAAAGTTCGGCATCCGTCCATCAGTCCGCAAACGCATTTTCAACTTCCTCTCCAGAATTACTCTAGAGAGCTGAAATTTTATGTGCAGACTCCTTGGCTAATGGTGATTCTAAATTTTAGATTTCTTCTCTTTTGAAAACACTAAATTGTTAAGCCATTTTGCAAGTTTGTGCAAAATATCTGAGTCTCCTCACATTCTCAGTATATATGACATACACTCTCATTTGCTTCTTTACAGAAACAATATATATTATTGTCAACTTTTGTCAACTTTTTTAATTTGAGTAATTCTCTTTTTGTGTAAATAATACCATTAGGGGATATTTATTGAAAATCTAAAAGTTTTGTATCTTGTTATCATTTTTTGTATATTGTAAATATGTTTTTCCAACCTTAAAAACCTATTTTCATCTTCTTCTCCAGTTCAAAAAGGTCTAGAGAGCTGAAATGTTGTATGCAGACTCCTTGGCTAATGGGGATTCTAAATTGTAGATTTCGTGACGCCGCGACCCCAAATGGGGTCACAGGGGTCACAGCCTTAAAAAACTATTTTCATCTTCTTCTCCAGTTCCAAAAGGTCTTAATAATACCTTTAATATTTTCATTATTTCTTGTCATACAGTCCAGAATCTCAGCCACAAAGAGAAACAGGTAAGGGGACAAAGGGTCCCCTTGTCCTCAACCGCTTTCATTTGCAAAATATTCAGATAGATTACCATGTTGAGTGGGCTGTGGACCTATTCCACATGGGACTTACTAGTTTAGTTTGTTTTATTTGTTCATATGTGTTGCGTATTGTATTCCATGTATATCTGTTTGTTGACGGCAGTACTATTTTGTTATCACCTTCAAGCTCTCTTTACATTTTGATCCAACCTCATTTGACATCAGGAACCATGAACTACAATTTTGCTTTGCTACAATCAACGTCTGGGTATATGTTAAATGAACCAAATATAAAACACAATGACTAACAAAGTAAAACTCACTTCAATGAACTGTAGAGGTATTAATGACGCACTCAAGAGAAAACAAATATTCAACTTTTTAAAGCGTAAACGTTCCTCCATTTATTGCTTGCAAGATGTGCATTTCACGAAAAACATGGAAAAAACAATCTGTGATGAATGGGGGAACAACAAAATGCTACTTCAGTTCCTTTAAAAGCAATGCACGTGGCGTCGCCATTCTGTTTTCGAAACATCTCGATTTTCAACTTGATAAAATAACCGCGGACGAAATGGGGAATAGGATAACTATTGAATGTACTATAGATAAATATAAACTGGCAATTATTAATTTATATGGACCGAACAACGATGACCCCGAGTTTTACGATACCCTTGATCAACAGATTAAGTCATTAAAAAGTGACCACGTTGTAGTATGTGGGGACTGGAACGTAGTCCAAGACTTTGCTATGGATACGTATAATTATAAGCATTTGAACAATAAGAACGCACAAGAACGTATAGAACAAATCAAAGATGAACATGACCTTATAGACCCTTGGCGATATAGACATCAATTTGATAGGAGATTTACCTGGCGACAACCAACACCTCTGAAACAGGCACGACTCGACTATTTCTTGGTCTCCCATAATATGGTATCGTCAATCACTGATACATCAATAGAATCTAGCTTTAAGTCAGACCACTCTCCGATATCGATGACATTTACACTATCAGACATGCAGAGAGGTAAAGGCTTCTGGAAATTCAATAATTCACTTTTGAGAGACCAAGAATATGTACATAACATTAAAAAAATTGTAATGACACTGTGGAGCAATATAAAAATCACAATGACGATGTCTCTAATTTCTTTGTTATTGATGATCAACTTTTCTTTGAAACCCTTTTGCTTATGATACGCGGGGAAACCATGAAATACTCCTCCTTCAAAACGAAAGAAAGAGAAAAACAAGAAAATGAAATTGTTGACTTACTACAGTGTAAAGAAATAGAATTAGATGAAACTGAAAACGAAACTCGTAAACACATCCTACTGAATGAAATAAGTTCTCTAAAGGATGAATTAGAAGATATAAGTATGATTAAAACAAAAGGACAAATGACTCGTGCTAAAGCAAGATGGATAGAATACGGGGAGAAGCCAACTTCATTCTTTTTAAAACTTGAATCACGCAATTACCTCAATAAATCATTTACCCACATAGAAGACTCAAACCGACGTGTACTTACTGAGCTGACAGACATTACAAACGAAGTGAAACTATTCTACCAAAAGCTTTATTGTAAACATGATGTTTTAGAAATCGACCTTGAAAAGCTTTTACATGAACACGACGTTCCTAAACTGAACCAAACTACATCAGATTCACTGGAAGGTAAACTCACTGATCAGGAAGTACTCAATGCCTTACAATGTCTTAAAAATTAGAAAAGCCCAGGGGCAGATGGATTTACAGCCGAATTTATCAAATTCTTCTGGAATGACATTGGAAAATATCTTGTCCGCTCTCTCAAGTGCGCTTTTGATAAAGGTGAGCTATCATTATCTCAGGATTAGGACTTATTACATGCATCCCTAAAGGGAATAAACCAAAACAATATTTAAAGAACTGGCGCCTGATATCATTACTGTCTGTATTTTACAAAATTGTGTCTTTATGTACATCACGACGTATAAAATCAGTTCTAGACCAGTTAATAAACGAAGACCAAAAGGGATTCATGTCAGGGAGATACATTGGTGAAATAACAAGACAGATATATGATTTGATTGAATATACTGAAACGTTTAAAATACCTGGATTGTTGTTATCAATAGACTTTGAAAAAGCATTCGATACGGTAGAATGGTCTTCTAAGACTCTATATAACTTCTATAATGGCATAAAGTCAAGCGTCCTGGTAAATGGATTTGCATCACAAAGATTTAACATCTCGAGAGGTTGTTGCCAAGGCGACCCTCTGTCCCCATATCTATTCATCCTCTGCGTCGAGGTACTGGCAATGATGATATGAAATGATACCGATATTAAAGGAATCAAAGTAGGCAATGTTGAATACCTCTTAAATCAGTTTGCTGATGACACAACATGCACGTTAGACGGATCAGAGCGTAGCCTACAAGCAATGTTACACTTGTTAACGTTTTTCGCAAGATTTTCTGGTTTAAAGGTTAATGTTGATAAGACAAGACTCATTTGGTTTGGCTCCAAAAGTGAAGCAGGATGAAACTATGTCATAATTGGAAATTAAACTGGGAACAGGGCGATTTTGAGCCTCTTGGTGTTAAATTTAACCCTGATCTGGAAAAAATGATTGACCTTAACTATAAAGACAAACTCAGGCAATGTGAGACGCTTATGCACATATGGTCCTCTCGTAGCCTGTCTCCACTTGGGAGAATCTCGGTGTTAAAATCTCTTATTATCCCAAAACTTAACCACTTATTTTCATCACTACCAGATCCGAAAGACAGTGCAATCGAACTATTTGAACGCAAATGTTTCAAATTCATATGGGGCAATAAACCAGACAAAATTAAAAGAAGTCAAATCACCTGCCAAGTGAAAGATGGCGGTTTAAACGCACCGAAATTAAAACAAATCATACAATCTTAAAAGTTGTCTGTAATCAGTCGTTTCTACAAACAAAGTTCTAAATGGTGCGATCTTTTTTCAGCAAACTTACCAAAACTTGGCTCTGGATGCATATTTGAATATAATTGTCCAAACTTGAGAGATATTTTTATCCCAACGATCCGTAACAAATTTTATAGCGACCTCCTATGTGCTTGGTGGGACCTCACAACCGCCAACAATGAATCCAATTGTGAACCAAGTAACATAGCAACTGATAGTATTTGGTACAATGATAATGTCACTATTGGTAAAAAGACAGTCTATTATCACCAGTGGAGCAAACGGGGGATTCATTACGTTAACGACCTATTGAACGACGACGCAAATTTGTTGTCCTTTGAAATGTTTGAAAACAAATTTAAAGTGAATACAAATTTTCTAACATATGGAGGAATTGTAAGCGCCATCAAAACAAACTGCACCTCAATGTCTATAAAAATCGAGAAGAAGCAGAATCCAATATTACCTTCTACCCTGAACAAGATCCTCAAAGGCAACAGCCAACCCTACTACAGAACATTAATTACTAAATATAACACTACTAACCAGGCCCCATATTTTCGAAGCTCTCTTAGCACTAAGATAATCGTAAGTCCCATACATTAACATTGACTTACGACTATCTTAGCGCTAAGACAGCTTCGAAAATATGGGCCCAGCATGCTTGTAAATGGAATCAGATACTTGAAAGCAACCTAGAACCAGAGATGTGGAGATTCTACAACCATATACCTTTCAGATGTACTCACAATACACAATTACAATGGTTCCAATTGCTACACCACATATTACCGACTAACAGGAGATTACTTAAAATGCAACTTATAGACTCGGATATGTGTAGTTTTTGTTCAAATCACATAGAATCAATCGCCCATGTGTTTTATGATTGTAGCAAAGTAAAAACGCTTTGCAAAAAACTGGAACTATGGTTATCAAAAAAGATCCATGTTAGACTTTCATTAACAAAACAACATGTTCTGCTTGGTTTTCACCAACGAAATAATGACCCAATCAACATTATTATAATTCTCTGCAAAAACATTATTTTCAAACACCGATCTTCCAAAAAAGTACCAAGCTTCCAGTTCTTGCAAGAAGAGATCTATAAATATTATCTTTTGACAAAAAATGCAGCTCTAATTGGTCCAGGAATAGATAGATTCTACAAGTTCTGGTCATCCTGTCATTTACTGTTTGTTATTTGAATTGTTTACTGTATACAATATCATTGATGTAACCGTCTCATGTCTGAAATGCAACAAAATAAAAATTATAAAAAAAAATGTTGAATGACACAAGATTTTGTTTCATAAGTCAATATATTTATCCATCTAATCATTTCAGGGCCAAAGTCAAACCTTTGTAGAAATAGATCAATCAGATCAATAAATCAATCAGAATTAATCAAAAAAACTTTATCCAATACTTAATAGTCCCTTACTGTGATGAAACAAATAGACTGGTACCACCAGTTTTATCTAACATAGCCTTGTTAGAGGCATATTTACTCACACCTAAGAAATGTTTAAAACATAAAGCATGCATTTTCAACGGAATCATTGTATTTAACTCCCCATATTTCGGAACTATATATTAACTGAGGAGTACATACTCTGCAGGACATTTGATAATTTACCAGTTAACCCTTTCTTAATTAATAAATACATCAAACTGATAACAAGGTACAATATATACAGTTTTATTGCCGAGTAAAACATCTAGAAAGCAATTGATAATATAGAATCCAGCTGTTAATGTGTTAAACGAGTTTTATCGAACTCAAAGGTATGTAAATTTATGTCTGACCCGAGTTCCTGCTCTGGTCATACAGAAACATATTCTCGGATTGTGTCTCTTTGGTCTAACAGGGCAACAGCATATAACACTGTTTCCTAAACGTCTTCACAAGACATATATAGAGATAAAAGTTCACTGCATGATTTAAATCCGACATTGCATTTGCTAGATTTCCGAGGAAAAAGTTCATTGATGACATCTGAAAATAACTATAGGTAAGGAAGTAAACAATGGTCGGAATGGTCAGCAGGACAAAGACAATGGACAGAGTGACCAGCATGACGGTCACCTGTTTCTCCTGGTTTTTGGAATTTGCAGAGGGTATGTTGGAACTCTCGGACAGACTCTTCCGTTCTCGGGTCGACTTCCAGAGCTTCCAGATGGTCAGGGAATTAAACACGATCATCAACAGAGATGGAGCAATAGAATAAACAGTGGAGATCAGGACGGCCAATTCACGGTAGTATTCATAGAACAACTGTGTTGGGACACAGTAAATGTTGCCATACGTTGTGATAGTAAAGAAAAGGTGAATATGAACGAGGACGAGGACTAGAAACAACACACTGACCACAAACATGGCTTTCGTGAGGGACCAGATGGCATTGATCTTCAAGGAGAACATAACTGCCGTGAAACGTTCAATGGAGATTACGACGAGAATCCAGTTTCCATAGACAGTAAATGTGAGGCGAAGGAAGATCATGAACTGACAACCAATCGCTGTGATGTAAAACTTGTTGCGAAGATGCTGGGAGGCAACTATCTTCATGATGATTGACAAATTATCAACAACTGCAAGGAGTCCGACAAAGAAAAGGGAGGTCCGAAGTCTTTTGCGCGCCATTCGTATGATGATAACAAGGCTGATGAGGTTTCCAGGGAATCCTAAAGCAAATACGATCCAGATGAAATAGTCCTTTAGAAAGAAGCTGGCCTCTTTTAAGGGCATATGCTTCATCTCCGAGTCACTATTGTTTGACATCTTGCTTGTGGGTGGCATTTGAGGACTGTAACAGATAAATATAAATTTTGGATTGAATTTGGTCAAAATGTTAAATATATATGACAGGAAACAAAAATGACAACGCTATGACGTCACTAGCCAATGCGAGGAACACACGTCATACCTCTGGCCGTGAAACCTTGAGGTAATCGATTTTCAAAAGTATTTATATTTTTACCAATTACTGATTTAATGAAATTATAAATAATAAATGATCTCATGTGATTTTGAGAGCTTAGACAGCAAGACGGTTGACCATTCCATCAGTGTACCATATTTAAAACTCTTAGGTATTGCTATTAATATGAACAGCTTAAAATAGCCGCTCAATGGGACATGGATTCGCATGGCTTACCTGAACCATGTTCATTCGATTTAGAACTCATGTTATCCAGGAACATTATTTAGCCATTGGTAACAGTTAATATACAGGTTGTCCTGATGGCACTCTTCATCAAGTTTGAAATCAAGTTCCGTAATATTATTTTTACGGTGGTAATGCCCCTGAATATGTAATCATACTTAATCGTTACTAATGATGACTGCTGTAATGCTCCAATGGAATAAGTTTTCTCCAAAACTAATACATCTAAGTGAATGAAAATTAGCATGATGATACTCTTGATAAACGTCTAAAGCCAGTTTCAAAATATCATTATCAGTTATTGAACAAGGTTAACAAGGTTTTTACTGCCACAATAACATAGCCCTTATATGCCAAAATTCATCGAGACCATTTATCCAACAAGAAAAGCCTTTTAAAAAGGCAAGCTTGGGAGCACCTGGTTGGAACAAGTATATTCAATTGCAACCAATCAGGAGACTCCCTTTCTGCCCCCGATTTCAAGCGTAAAACAACAGAAGGTAGGATCGAAAATCTGAAGAGAGTAACCTCTGTGGGAAGAGAATGTGGTACAGTGTCCCTAATGTTATAATTCTTGCGTGAGTTGACGCACAAGCTAATAGTAACCGGGTCAGTATTAGCTGACAGGATATTATTAGCGATTTTATAATAGTTTTATAATAATTTTTTTTATCATTTTGGTGATGGTGATCACGTGAACTATGTGCTAATATTTAAGGCTTTGAAAAATCATTCCTTTGTTATTACCCGATCAATGTTTATGTTTGATAGCTTATAAGAAAATTGGCTTCGCCGTGGTATATAATATTGAATGGTAATATGATGACAATATCCTGAAATATAATTTCAAACGGACAAGGGATGTTGCCCTTAACTTGTTTTAATATTATAAGGGGTTGGATGGCGACTTCATTTGCTTTCTATTCACTAGTTTCAACAATACAAGCCCTTGTGGATGTAGTGGATGGGGCGTGAGGTTGAGATTTGTTAGTGGGAGGTGAGTATGGGTGCTGGATTGACTGTCGGGTCTCAAACAAAGTATGATGAGAGGGTTGAAAGAGAAACATACATGGAAATAAGTGAGCAACAGATGAGAAGTAATTATATCTGCAAGTCTAATGAGAGTCCATTCTTTATCATTTTCAATTGAACTAGTTTTGTATCGGAACCTCGTGAGCAGAAAGTTTGTCAGGTTTCACATTTCACATTATATACATGACTTTGGAGATGAAGTGCTAAGTACAAATGTCGAAAGGACAGATTTCTGTAATGCTTAGCATGTTATGGGCTGAAATTAAGTTCTCAAGCTACGAAAGTGACAAACTTTACACAATAAACTGGCATATTTATCACATTTTTGAATATCATTAAATCAAATGTTCAAAATAAACACATGATGGATCACTGGTATACCTTGAGAAATGAAAATATACTGTTTGCAGTTTTATAACATAAAGAAAAAAATATAGCCACTGGCTCTGTACCTCATCGGCCTTTATATACATTAAATAATTCAAAATGTCAACTTCTAGGTGAGAGGTACAACAAATATGAAGCATTTTAGATGGAGAACCCCTCTGACCTATCTTTGAGGCCAGAGATAAAATCCCCTACATATAAAGAGATACTTGAAAGATTTAATTTATCACTGTTGTTTCCTATAAATTCCTTTATTTCCTTTACCTCCCTTTGAATAGCACATACAATATCAAGATGAAAATAACTTTTCAGGTCATGACCTCTGTCGACCTATATTTGGGGTAGCAGGATCACGAAATCTACAATTTAAAATCCCAATTGGTCAAGGAGTCTGTACACAACATTTCAGCTTTCTAGACCTTTTGGTACTAGAGAAGAAGAGGAAAATAGTGATTTTCTTTTTCGTGACCCCTGTGACCGTAATTGGGGTCACAAGTTCACCAAATTTACAATCCAGAATCCCAATTGGCCAAGGAGTCTGCACTCAACTTTTCAACTCTCTAGACCTTTTGGAACTGGAGAAGCAGATGAAAATAGGTTTTTAAAGTTTTGACCACTGTGACCCTGTTTTGCCTTAAGCCTATCGGGCCTTTCAGACCAGATGAGCTAATAACTAAGTCCACAACTGTATGAAACCTAATATTAAAGATGCATCCATTGTGTTTCATAAAATGTATCTCGCTTAAATACGTGCCAACATACGATATGTGCTGATTTCAGTTGAAATAATTTCACTCAACTTGCATATTCATCCACAATTGTCAAATATATCATATTTACTACTTTCCAATTAAAATTGAATAACATCATTATACATATGCAGAAACCGAAACTACACGCCACATGTACATGCACAGTAGTTATAAGACCTAATCAACATCATCAACCAAACTTTGTCTTTGTGTCTGCTGTAAATAAGTTTCGAAAATTATGTTTGACAAATTGACACGAGGCACACGTTGTGCCTTGTCTGGTTTTCGATCAGACCTCGATACCTTACCTTTATATTGCCGGTATACCTGGTCGACTATCATCAAAACGACAAGACTCATTGATAAACTAACACAATTTATAACGTTTGGCACATGTGACTCCAAACAACACAATGGCTGTACCTTCAATAATTTTACTTAACGTACTATGTAACATTTGCCACTTTAAGTTCATATTTTCATTTAAGTGTTCTTCACACAACATTTAGGTCTTCAACACCTAGTCTGGCAGATCTATTGTTTTAATGCGAATCCTTCTGTTGTTACTATGATTTCCACACTTTTTGTTCGCCGATTCCTGAAGTAACGACTGAACCGATTTTGATGAAACTTTCAGGGATTGTAGAATTCAATGGGATCTGAAAAGCTGTCGAACGGGTTTTTGATTAGTTGAGCCATGAAAGGTCCAGTTCGATTCTATATTTCGATTTTAAACATGTGATAAAATTCAAAATTCAGCTAGAGATTTAAAAAAAAAAATGACAAGGACAATGCAAACAGAAAACTAAATCATGGCGAATTCGTAGGTCACTTGGTTTAGTCGCCATTTTGATTTTGTCACTTTTAAAAATTGTCCGACTGCATGTACCTTTGACAATCTTCTCCACTGATGATACTTGCGCCACAAATCTGAAACGTATATCTGTCTACAGCTGAGGCATCATAGAATAGAACTTAATTTTTTATAAGGGTAATCGTAATACTTTTTGGACAACGACCTTTTAAAGTTGGCCGAAGGTGGGTGACTTAACACGGGACCTACTTCAAGGGGACATTACTCCAACTTCCCAGTCTCTCAATTGCATGAAATTTTCTAGTGTCTTTACGAATCAATAATAACATCGCTCGTGTACAATCACTTCCGGTCACAATTAAGGCTGAAAAATGACACAAAATCACGATTTCGAATTTCAACATGTGGAAAATTTTCAAAATAAAGATAGAGACTTGAAACCTTTTTTTAAAAATTGGCAATGCAAGGAAAACATTAAATCATTGCAAATTCATAGGTCACATGGTTTTGGCGCCATTTTTACTTACAATGAAATTTATGATTTTATGAGGATTTCTTAGTACATTATGAGAAGTTTCTCATGTAAATTTTGACAGAACAACCTTTTGACATTCCTTGATCAAACATGGAGCTGAAGGTCAAGCAGAAGTCTTGAAGACCTAAGTATTAACGTGTCAATCCTAGTATATTTTGACCCTACAAAGGTGGGTGAAAGACCTATTTGTGTAACATATAACAGTCACGTAAGCTTGCAAGTCAAATTTATCACCTGAGATTAGTTTTTCTCAATGAAACTTTGAAAGTGCACAATTAAATATACGCATTTGAAAAAAAAAACGAAAATCTACATTAGAAGTCTTTATAGGTGTTGCCCGATATTCCTCTCCTAACATCATAACGTTACAAAATATCCAAGTTGTTTTGTAAGAATTGGGCCTAATAAACCATAAACATGTACATAGGATTTGAATGTTATATATTTATCTCTTTATGTATAGTGTTATTCGTTAGAAATTCATAGACTGGCATTATAATTGTTTTAAACGTGTAAACCTATTTACGATTTATATTATCTCCTTTGAATGACCTACCTGTGTATTTTACACTTTGTACATTTTATGCAAAATCACTTTTCTACAATCACATAATGGAGACCTCGGATATAAAGTAAAGTATCACCGAAGGGATTAGCAAATGTTCTAAGGACAAAAAGTAACGGGAGTTACCCCTACAGAACATAACAACGTCATCGGCACAATTAAAAATGCTCACATCGGTCTAGCTCCCCTCGCGGTGATAACTGTTATCATATCAATGTTGAACAGTGTGTTCATGTACCAGTATGTTAATTTACCGTGTGACGATTCTTCTTTTAATTTAAGATTTTAATCTGTGAAAGGCAAATCTATTACATTGCCTTCGCTAGTATTTTTCACACAATATTAAAGCCTTAACTCTATCTCTTTTCGTTCTGGAGAAGAAGATGGAAATATGTTTTCGGTCGTGGCCTTTGAGGTCCTTATAAGGGGCCACTGGATGACCAAATCTGCAATTTAGAATCCCAATTGGCCAAGGAGTCAATATACAAGTTTCAGCTCCCTAGATCAAGTGGTTCTGGCGAAGAAGACGAATGTGTTTAAAGTTTGAGGCGTGAGCAGATGTTTATAAGTTTTTAAAATAGATATAGTTATCACAAGGATAAAACTCTTGGATACGTTCAATATCCGTTTTATCATATGCGGATATTAATGCAAGTGCATTAAATTACGATGATGACATCGTCATAAAAAATCCTTATGGGATAAAAAAAAGAGAAAAAGGAAAACTCAAAAACATGCTCTCTCTCTGTCTCTGTCTCTGTCTCTGTCTCTGTCTCTGTCTGTCTCTCTCTCTCTCTCTCTCTCTCTCTCTGATGAAATTGTACTCATCACAATGATTGATTTTAATGAATAAGAAATAAATACATCATGAGCAGAATTCATAATCACACATTTGAGAATGCAGCAAGAGTTATGCTCTCACTTTTACCGTTGGGAATGTCAGTCTCTCGATGAGAACAACGTGTTTGTACATGTGAGGGTACACAGTGACTTTATACTCACAAGACAAAAATAACCGAAAGGAAAGCCAGTTCAACGGTTATGTTCATCTAAAAAATACATTTAATGAGGTTGCTTTAACAGCGAATGGTGAACGCCAAGACATGACGGTATTCAAAGGACTGATAACTCTAATCTCATGTCCTCGAACAGGGAGTTTTTATATTGCTTAGGACTCCTTCAGCATGACTTGTGCAACTGGTTTCGCTGTACCCATCATCACGAATTATAGTTTGATTTGGTTTTAAAAGTGTGAATAATAAACGTCGCAATATTATTAACTCATAGATTCTGTAACAGGGTTCATGCTACTCCGCTGTTCCGTTCCTTTATAGCTCGTTAGATATCCTATAAATATGAAATAAGCTACTAAGTGAACAGACCTTTTCGATAAGAGCTTCTCAAATTTGATGATTAAGTTCAATTTACTCTAATTCTTGATGACATCGAGTAAAATCAGAATAAAACAAGGAGTGTGATAAATGCGCTATTTAAACATAACACGTCAGGCTACCAGACTTAAAACAATTAACTAAATAAGTTGCAAAATGTCATGAGTGGTACTTCGTTGAAATTCAGTGTAGCACTGCTTCCAAAGCATTGTAGAAGATTTCTCTACAGTAGACAAAGTATGGGGAGAAACATTTCCCAATCACTGAATAAATTACTACTTCAATGACCAATACAGCTAGCTATGTCATGTAAGAGAAACACGATTCAGTTATATATCTTCACCTTAAGAACATAAAGTTTCGAAGTAAATGTTTATAGCATATATGGTTTATAGTATATAGATGTGTTTGCCTGTATGTCAACGTTTTAATTGCTTTTCAAATATCATCGAATTGTCCTCGGGGTCGAGACAGGGTTAATGTCTTAGTCGAAAGATAACCGTAAGCTCAAATGTCAAAAATAAAGATGTTCCCATTGGCCAGTCCTATTCTAACGTCTTTCAACAGTTGGATTGAGTATTGCACCCAATTTCGTATTGTGATATATTGAAATACATACAAGCTGTATTGCAATATATTGAGAGAGAGAGTGTTAGAACTCTGTCGTCAACTTTATGCTTCTGTTTGCAGCTTAAACATTACACATTTAGTAAAAAGCCTTTCATATTTTTCGAAAAATAGACCATAAGTTAAAATGATATGTTGATTTTGATGGCATATACGTTAGAAAATATTTATTATGCAGTTCAACAAATATTCCTGCACCCAAAAACATTTTGTTACAATTTAAGCTACTAACTATTATAACCAATATATTTGAATTCATTTCACCAAAAATATGTTCCTGTGATATATTGCGATACGAAAAATCGTACTGCAATAATTGTATTGCACAATCTGTATTGCAATACATATTGCTCAGCCTTATTCAACAAACAGACAAGCAGTTCTTACCGTTAAGCGACGTGGTTGGTCACCTCTATGTTGTCAGTTATCCCCAGCTGTGTGAGTCAAGTTTCCCTATATATATTCTTGTAGCATCAGAAATGACAGCATCACTCTACGCCTGTTCTCTTCAGTCTCTCGCCAGCTTTCTAAAAGCATGGATGACCAATCAGGACATAACACATACCGGGAGCGTGTTGGAGCTCCTGTGTTCTATTAGGCTGTTTAAAAAAGTTAAATGTTTCTCAGGCATAATTTGAAAAATGATTAGGGGGGTAAAACTTTTCTCCATCACAATACAGCCTGGAATGGTAGAAGTATACACAACGGAAGAACATCCGTTCCTTCATACCAATATATTTGGTACACAAATGGATTTTTGGGTTTAGTAATGCGGCAAATTCCAACTTTATTTTTTCAAATGCAAATAAAAAGTTGTCAAGCGCACACATTCGCCCGAAATATTTCCTTTTTTAGTTAGCCTTATGTTTTCGAGACAAGTGCCTTTTTTGGGCCGATATAGAGATTTAGGCAACAGACTCGTTACAATAGCAAAGGAGCGGGATGAGAGATAGAAGTCATGCAACATTTTCGCCTCACGTAACATCATGCCTTATTAAAATGATGCAATCACTGTTACACGATGTTGATTAAAGGTGCATCCATTGTGATTCATAAAATTTTACTAGACTTAAAAAAGTTCCCACTCACCATATGTGCTGTTTACAGTGCAAATAAATTCACTCGGCTTATTCATTCCGAATCACCAAATATACCATAATTAGAGAGAATAGAGTAACATCATTATGCAAGTGCAGAAACCGAAACTACACGTCCCATTTACATGCATAGCAGTTATATGACCTATTTTGTAACATGATCAACCCAAATTTATCAGTTTGTCTGTTATAAATAAGATTCCAAAATTATGTTTGACTCATTGACGCGCACCTCCGGTTTTCGATCAGTAATCACTACTTTTACCTCCATATAATAAATATAAGTCGAAAAATAAATATAAGTCGAATAAGATCAGTCAGAATGATAAAATTACACAATTTATAACGTTTAGCATATGTGACCCCAAACAACACAATGGATGTACCTTTACAAAGTGAAAGTATAGTTCCTTGTCGTAAAAGTTTTCCTTTGAGTGTTTACTGAAAATACAATTCTTGCTATCCTCACTCAGGGATGTCCCAGTATTTTATATGTTTTTCTTCGCTCAGAACATGCATTTGATCAACGTGGCATTAATATTATAATTTTGCATTAAGCCATTGCATTAATACAATGCCATCACGAAATAGCATAAGCCATTGCATTAATACAATGCCATCACGAAATAGCATAGAAACATATTAGTGTACTTTACAGTGATTCGACAAGATGATAGGTCTTACGGCTAGGGATATACTGATCTATGATGGTACACCATATGCTTTACCCTTAAATAGAATCATGAATATTAACCTAGGTTTGGAAGTGAGGAATTTATCATTGCATAAGGCTTTGACAAGTCCTTTAGAAAAACACTCACACTATGCATACATTCTAAAAACCACGACATTACGAAATTTGATCGTTTTGGTATTCTATGTGTCATCGCATGTTGACTGCCAAATACCGAAACTGATATCAATGCAATACCAATATGTTATGACATTTCATTGAACGCGGCATAATTATTGAGACACATGAATACACACACAGAACTGCAATTTCGAACATGGTTTCTGTCAACAACGAAATCTCAAGGGGGAAATTGAAATACGATATTAAAACACTGATACTTATAATTTATTGATAATAACTAATAATTGATACTCAACCTTCAGTTGTGAAGGCATTTTGATGAGACTGCCACTAAAAGGAAAGTTTTGAGTTTGATGATTATGGATCCCGGACCTGATGTCATGTATCATTGAAATTATTTTGATAACTTCAACCAACATTTATGTTATGCTAAACAACTTACAGTAACTAAAGAACGTTTTAATTCATTCTGTAGAACAGTTACAGAGTTCATCTCCTGGTAACGAGTTTACTGTCCACTGTTAGAGAATGTAAGGAATCTTATACAACTTATTTGTATCGGCTCACGACTAGAGACAAACTAATTTCCTAACGCAAGGCATAACTCTTGCCAGTCTGCATTACTGGCTGATTTATACTGGCAAGAGTTATGCCTTGCATTGGGAAATTGGAGAAAATCTGGCAATATTTGAGTTTTGAATATTTGAAAACAAAAGGACACCTAGGACAGGAATAAGCTATACTGAAAAGCAGAGTGATGTATTTATGTTTAACCACTATATTTTTAACCCCCTGGTGAAATCAAAGGGGTTATTGTCGTGGAAAACGGTACTTGTATTCTAACATCAACTCCTCCCACAGTTTTTTACCAATATTTCCGAAAGTTAACACATGCTTAGGATATAAATAAACGGCCATGAAAAAAATAATTCTTGTTACCACAAAAACAACGCTTTCATTTTCATGAGTTTGTACGGTGCTCTATATATGTATATGTACATGTATATGTACTATAATCTGATGTTTAATGGTCATTAGAGCCTTTATTGAATCAATTCTCTCTCTACTGGGGGACACAAGGGGAAAAAAGTGAGCGTGGCTCACTAATACCCCCGACTGTTCAAGTTTGACATTTTTATTTTACTTACAGCACACCTCTATAATACGCACCGTTGGTAAATGAAGGCACTCGTAACTACGGAAGGCATTGGCACGCTACAGAATGCTTATGTCCCACACGTGACATTTTAAAATTAGTTGTTAGTATATATTACTTGTTAGATTACAAACAATGTATCACCTATATCGACGTCTCATATGTCAAATTACAGGACATAATGGAGAAAACCATTAACATGAGTTTTTAAGTCTGTATTTTAACATCATATGACAGATTTAGGTTTTTAAATACATACTTTGGAAACATTAGTCATTATTACAACATCCTGGTGATACATGATATTTTCCTACCAACAGAGACATTAGAAATCACATATACTGGTATGTATTAGTATACAAACCTCTGTAGGAACATTACTCTTCCCATGATGATGCAAAATAGGAAAATAATCCAGGGAATAGTATTTGAATTATTCTATTTCGTACGGACATACGCACGGATGGACGCAGCCGAATACTATATCCCCCGTTTCGCGCTAAACGCCCAACGGGGGATAATAATACTACAATTCATCGAGTTTTAAAATCACAACGAAACTCTCTGTCATTAATGAATGTGACGTAATCATAGCCTGAATGTTTGATTGGTCGTTAATCACTCGCATGGAATCAGTATACTAAGAAGTAATGCTAGATTCACTAATAAAAGCCATAGTTTCCATCGGTAAACGAATCAACACATGACATCGCATGTGGCGCAGAAAAACAGTTTTTCACTAAACCTGCAATTGATCAAGTCAATCACAGTGACGACGAGGCGTGTTCTGACATTTCTGCACCTGGTAATAATGACCTTTCTGTCAGCGAAACAGTAATGTTATGTTATGTTACAAATTTAACGGTTGACATCGAAGAGGTTGCCGACCACGTAATAGTAGAGACTACGTAAAAAATTGAAATTAATAAATTTGTGCACAAGTTCAAGCAATCTTGGTTGACACAACATGGAACTAAATTAGAACATGGACAAATGAACTGCAAACTGTGTTTTTAATTTAAGAAACGAAAAACGTTTACTGCTTGCACCGATTGTTTTCGTAACCTACTTACAAATTACGGACACACAGTTTTAGTCAGTTTTACAGAATTGGCACACATTTAGACTTGGTTGGCACACTTTTCAAAGATGAGGGTGTCAAATGGCTCATGCTGGCTAAATCCTAGCTGAAGCACTGAAATTGATTCCGAATGGACATATGGACAGAGCAATGACTATATCCCACAGTATAACATACCGGTGGGATAACAATTACAACACATTTGCCAACTGTGATTATATTTGTTGGTTTTTTTTATAAACAAAAATTGTCAGGTTTATATTGTTGGTTGTTGAAGACTGAGTTAAACTGTTCTTAAGAAACAACACAATGGTACAAAAATGGGAGAGAAAAATGCTATTTTCTCTTCAATTTTATCTTAACGTGTCTTGCCTCCATGTAAAGAAATAATTCACGGAGACCAAAATATATCTTTCCCCCCTCCTAAAACCCCTCTTTCTACCCCCTCTGATGTGTGCCATGTCATAAACATTGCCTTTGGACAATTTTGTTTAAATTGGTGATCCTAGGCTTGCTGCCAGACTCCTTCTCAAACAGTACGTGCTACCAAGCCATCAAGATGCAGATATTGAAAATGCAATCCACAACCGGCAATCCTATCAAACATGCCTTGGCTAACAATTTCTCTCAAACAGGCTAGAATAGATAATGCATATTACAAGAATGCTGTATAACTCTGCTGACAAAGAATAAAGAAATGTGCTGCATTACATATGGAATACAGTGGACAAGTTCCTGTAAAGCAAACACATCTGTACCTGCATTGTGAGCTTCATATGACAATGGAGGATATCTTGACACAGATAATCTTGCTTGTAACTACATTTGTGAGGAAACATTTCCTTGTACAATGGGAGGGTGTCAATAAACCCAGCTAATGTAGGTTCATAGTCCTCAACAAACCGTAATTTTGCATTGAATTTACAAAAGCATTGTGGCCAAATAGAACACATGTATGTAATCTGTTTACATATGCAAGGAACGGTTTAAAGGAACTCTTATGGGCACAGCAAGTACAGGGCCGGCATTTATAAAGCTTCTTAAGCTTCATAAGCCTTAAGAATTCTTAAATCTACTAAGAATTATTAGTTTCCATAACAACGTTCTTAACTTTTAAGAACATTCTAAGAAATAAAACTTTGTTCTTAATTGTGTTCTTAACTTTAAGTGACCTCACGAGGTGTATTAACTTAGTTTAATCTTAATCTCAAAATTCTTACTTATCCAATATGGCCGCTAATGCCAATGGTAACTATAACGCTAGAAAGAATGTTTTGGAAACCTTTTATAACAAGGAGTTGTTAAGAAGATACAGACTCGATAA
Source organism: Gibbula magus (assembly GCA_936450465.1). Classification (NCBI taxonomy): domain Eukaryota; kingdom Metazoa; phylum Mollusca; class Gastropoda; order Trochida; family Trochidae; genus Gibbula; species Gibbula magus. Next base: position 7,527,801 of record OW388302.1, read on the forward strand.
AGATGGAATAGAGTTTGTGACAGGCCTGCTATTCAAGGATCTTGTACCAGCTAACCTCAAGGAATCGGTCCATGTCTCCTCTTGACAAGGTACTTGTTACCCTACGCTTTTTAGCAACAGGGAAAATGCAGCTGTGTAACGCCGATGACATGCATCTGTCACAATATTCTGTGAGTCGGGCAGTTACTCAGACATTAACAGTCATCAATTCGCCGCATATAGTTAAGCAGTTTGTTTCTTTTTCTCTCTCTCTCTCGTCAACCAGCATTAGACAACGCTCGTGATTTTTACGGCGTTGCTCAATTTCCAGATGTTGTGGGTGTAATTGATGGAACACATATCCACACCACGTATCAATGAACCTGCTTTGTAAACAGAAAACACTACCATTCCATAAACACTCAGGTCGTCTTTGAGGCGAATTCTCGCATACTACACTGACGGGCAAAAGAAAGTATATGGCTCAGTTGTATTTATCATATGTATAATTTTCAAAGTCAAATATCTCGAGTTTCGACGTCGTATTAAAAAACGTTTGTGAAATTAGTCCAAAACATTACATCAGACAAAGAATATCTCTACGCGGTTTGAATTTTTTAAAATTAAAATTTTAAATTCAAATTTTGAAATTCCCCCAAATTATATTTGATAAAACACAACTGTTCATCGACATATGACACATACTCTGTGTGAAAATCAATAAATGTGCTTCCTAACATTTTCATACAGTTTATAATATCATGATATATTTTCTAATCTATATGATATCCAATAATAAATATTTAAAGTAATGATTCCAACAAGAAAAATTATGCAATGCTGAGAATTTTCATGGGACAATATATATATTATTTGAACCGTATTAGTTTCAAACTTGAATGTCTTATTTTAGGTTGATTTACAAAGATGGTCATAAACTTAAAATTGTATTTTTTGTCTTATTACTGTTTTATAACCATTTATTTTAGTGTAGAAAATTAATTTGAATTAAAGCAAAATAAAATAATACCCAACTATACTGGACAAAATAATTTAGGGATTATGGGATTTTAACGAGTAATGTTTCAATAATGAGTCAGGTAATAACTAAATTTATTACCCATATGGTTGAACATTACAGAGTTAATATTATTGATATTAGCACATGTGCATGTATCAAGGTTGCCTAGCAACGATTGTTTCACCACGGCTTCCCGTATTTCGTCGTCTGTGACGTCATAAAACAATTGTTCTTGACGTAACTCTAGCTTGCCATCGCAAAGAAAGTGGGTCATTTCCTGGCTAATTGTACGTGAATCAAATGGAATAGAATGGGTAATAAAGAAATTATTACACTCGAAAGTGTGCCATAGGACTTTTTACGAAACTTGCGCAAATTTATGCATAACCCTCGCTCTCGCTCGGGCAATACAAAAATTCAACCTCGTTTCGTAAAAATCATATGAAACACTTAATAATCTCTATATTATCATTCAAAATTTCATAATTTACAAATAGCCCTACACAGGATAAAAAGTGGTGGAATCCGCTTGCCGGATCCTTCCAGATTCTCCCAAAAATTGGCGGATCCTGAACAAGCCGGCAAGCGTATTCCACCACTTTTTGTCCTGAATGAATAAAATATATCATAATTGATTCTCATAACATCATTCTTGTTTATTTATATATAGCTCCCACAAGAAGACTCGTAGCATTGTTGAAAGGGGAATAGGCCAGCTGAAGAGGCGGTTCCATGCCATTCATGTTGAACTAAGGCTCAGTCCCCAGAAAGCCTGTCAGGTGATTGTTGCCTGTGCTATTCTGCATAACATCTGCAAAGCCAGGAACATCCCTGAACCTGAGGAGAGCTGCGACATTCCCCCTGCCAGCCAACAGCCAGACATCCAGCCACATGTCCCTAGTAGCAGCGGAAGTGTCACCTCTGGGGTTGGTTACAGACACCAGTTTGCTGCAGCACATTTTTCATGTGAGTCAGAGTACATAAAATACAGAACATGGATGTGAGATACAAACAATGTAATGTATAGTATTTTTCAGAATGTAACAAAAGGGGTAAATAACATATTTCATTAAATATTTCAATTTCATTTGAAATGATAAAAAAATAACATAAAGAGAAACATAGTATACCTATGTAGACTTCCTAGATTAGAAGAGATGCAGACAGGCTGAGGGGTCCTAGACACTGACACTGTAGGAACTTGCATGCCGGACAGAGCCCGGGGTGTCCTCGGGTCGTAATCTGTCATGTTGGAACTGAAAGACACATTTATGTACAAATTAGATTTAAATTTATTAGGTAAGCACCCCTAATACCCTGAATAAGCCATTTCATTGCTGACGTCACGTTTCCTGTGCACAAGTACGTCACGTGATATGCAACATTTTAACGAGGGACAAACGACACCGTTTCGCGGGAACATTCAACGACGGCAGTCCTCACATTTTCCATCCCGCACATCCATCTTTTGACGCGATGGCTTCGACCACTCCTATCTACGAGATCGTATTACAGCCCAGTGATGTCCCGGGTGCTATTTTTGAGCACTCTGATGTCCAGCAACATTTCGTTATCCAGCTGAAGCGGTGGTTGGAATGCCGAGGTCTGCCCGTCTCTGGCAGTAAAAGTGAACTTGTTGACAGGTAACCTTGTAACCAGGTAACATCGTCCGATGTGTAAATTTTATTGATTTATGAAGAGATTAATGCAAGTAGTCTATTTTATTTTACATACAACAGGAAGAAACTATTCTGTCTTGATTTTTTATGCTGACATTAATCATAATTATCCTAAAATTACCACCCGGAAGTGGAAATGTAACCTCTACCCATGATTCTATGTACATTCAAAAACGAAAATATAAACATAAGTTAATGTTAATACTATATCGGGATATATTTATTATAGGTCTACCAATTATCAATGCAGTGTCTGCAATAATGCTATGGAGTAGCCATTTCATGGGTCACCTATTTTCGTGGTTCTGCTTGATTGTTGATTTCATTCTTACTAGGCCTACATCAATTAAGCGGTGAAACAGCTAAGCAAGCAGTAAAAGTAGATATATAAATTGACATATTCAATTACATCGTGGTATATCTATTACTCATCTTTTTTAATTTTGGCTCTTTGTCTTGGAAATGTAAACAGGAATCATAAATAGTTTTTGTATGTTTTGCAGATGTAACCAGTGCATATCAAATGGAAGTGATGGGAGTATCACAATCTCGGTTGACAAAGGGAAGTGGTATGAGAAGAAGGTCCAGGGTGTTTTGGCTTCACTGCAGAGGTAACTATTCCGATATATATCATCTGAATATACCGTAAATCCTTGAATAATCGCCTGCCTTGAATAATCGCCGGGTCTAAGCCCTAGCTGAAATAAATAATCGCCTCCCTAGAATAGTCATATTTCAACTGAAAAATATTGACTTGAATAATCAACTGCCTTGAATAATCACCGGGTCAAATAAGGTTTCGAAATAAATAATTGCCAGGCGTTTATTCAAGGATTTACGGTATGTATAATATTTTAGTCTATCAGTTTCTGAGTTAAGAAGGAATGTGAAATTTTCAAAATTATGTATATTGTTTCTCTAATGATTTTATACAAGATTACAAAGTTGGTAGATATTTAAGAACAAACAACAACAACAACAATCAATAAACAACTAATTAATGAAAATTATTTTCGCAATCAGTAATTAACATGTAAGTCTATGGGAATTACATCAGTGGGAACTCACTTTTGACCACTGACTGTACTTTGAAGGGAGATTTCTTGCACTTCAGTTTGAATTAAGTCGACGAGTAATAAATAAAATACTAAACTCTGTCCCGTTTAATAACATTTATGAAACTCGTGGATAGTATGGTATTTAACATGCTTTCGCTCGTTAAATACAAAACCATCCACTCGTTTCTGTTATTAAACCGGACATTGTTTAGTATTCTCCATTTATTACTCGCCCGTGTCAGATACTGCAGTGTAATATTTATACTGCAATATTAAACTAGTGTAATACCGCCGCACGTATGACGTCACAATAGTTTGAGGTTATGACGTCACAATGGGAGTAACGTCGTCACAGTGATATCGAACTTGCGGGAATCATAGTTTCAGAGCTATATGTTGTCTATTTCGCTGGATTATAGGTGGGCGAGTAATAAACAGAATACTAAACTTCCTTCTATTTAATACCATTTTTTATTAAACTCGTGAATGATTGGTATCAAACTCGCTTTCGCTCGTTTTATACAAAATCATTAATTCGTTTAATAAAAATGGTATTAAATAGAAGGTCGTTTAGTATCCTCTATGTATTAAATTATGACATTCATAAGAATTTATCTAAAATTAAAAAAGTTTTGAATACATATTATGTCTACCTCAACTCAAATACCCTTACAATTTAAATGAACAAATACAGCTTCCTATTTCTACAGGATGTGGCGACCCTTTCATTGTACGAGATTATTTCTGTTATAAATTTTATTGACTTATATACATTATTTTGTTGCAGTTCAACAGTCAACACCCCTGCTCCGCCTCCGATCACAGGTTGGAAACAGTTCCCATCAGGCTCCATTCCAGCTGGATTTACCTATGGGGACATCTATGATTACATCATCGCCTCTGCCAGGATGACATCAGTACCAGGTTCCAGGGATGATTGGGATGATCATGTTGATGATGAAAGTTTTTGTACATCCAAGCCAATGAAGAAAGGACGAGATTTTTTTAAAAGTGGTCATATTCAGAATATTGAGACTGTCACTAAACATAATCTTTATTACCTCAAATCAGATTGTTTACCATCATATCAGCTACATATTGTGTATCATGTTCATGCTACTTTAGATAATTTTGGATCGGTTCAAGATGCTTCATGTGATTGTGTTGGATCAGCAACAGGTAGATGTAGTCATATTGCAGCCCTGTTATTTGCTCTGGAAGATTATGTTATCACATTTGGTTGTCAGCCCCCCTCCTGTACTTCACGTTTATGTGCATGGAACAAACCTAGAAATAAGAAGAGAAATCCCCAACCAGCTCATGGGTTGCAGTACAGCAAAAAAAGAGCACCTAATCGTGTCATTGTTCATGATCCTTGTCCAGTTTTAGACCAATCTACAGGAACTAAAGACAGCTTTGCTACTTCATTCATATCTTCAGCATTAAATCTTCAAGATAATACATGTTGGCATTCCATTCTGGAAGTTCCCTATCAAGATTATGATTTAACCAACGAACTTAAATGGTAACTTCTCAGTAAATATGACATGTTTATGAGCAGTGCACTTGAGAACATTTCAGAACATGGTTCTGGTCCTTATCAATGTCCAGGTACTTTAGATCACGCCAGTAGTGATGAGTGGCACGGCTACAGTTGGTCTAGAATAACAGCCTCAATTTTTAAGAAGTCAAGTATTGTGCAAACAAGTAGAGGGAAATATAATTTGCTTGCAAATCATTTCTGGGGTTTAAACAAAGTTAACACATGTGATATGCAGTATGGCTGTAGAAATGAAAATAATGCCTTTGAGGAATATCAATTAATGTTTGCAGATAGGTGTACTTGTGTGAAGAGTGGATTCTGTGTTAATTCCAGATACCCTGAGTTGGGATGTAGTCCTGATGGTCTGATTTCTTCAAGTTCTCTAAACAATGAAGGTGATGGTGTTTTGGAAATCAAATGTCCTGCTTTGTTAGAGGGCTTTCATCCATTTGAAGTGAAAAAGAATCTCACAAAAAGACAGTATCAATCATTTTGTTCTATTGAGGAAAATGGAAAACTTAAGTTAAAGCAAAATCATGAATATTACTTTCAATGTCAGATGCAAATGGCAGTTTGTGAACGAAAATATTGTGACTTTGTGATATGGTCTCCAAAAGGCATGTGTATTGAAAGACTTCATTACAACAAGTTATTCTTTGAAAAAAACTATGCTGTTCTTCAAAAGTTGTATAAGTATGTGATTGTACCCGAACTGTTTGAAATGAGAGTACCAAGAAAATTGCTTCCATTTGATCTCTCAGACTGAAATGTATTCAGTAATCAAATATCATGTTTGAAATACTTAAATAAATGGCAAAGTAAAACAAGAAATAAATGTCATTTTCATCTCATTAGTTATTTATTCACAGCTGTTTGGAATTAAGGAGTATTTACAATAATACATGTTACAAAATAAATACTTCCTTATTAGATTCATATCAATAGATCACAGTTAATGATGTCAACAATTGTTTAGGAGAAGAATGGCTCTTTTCCCCAAGATATCCATTCAATTTCTTTCACGGAGTATCACAAATATGTCAATGTGTTATTATTAAAATTCTTCAAGTTATCAGTACAAGATTGAAGATTGTGTACATTGTTTGGATCATACATGTTGGGAGTTCATTGAACACTACTATTCAATCATGATTGCATTTTTTTCCACAAATTTGTATTAGGGTCTTATCGGCTCTATAGAAAGCTTAAGATTAAGCTTATCTAGAAATCCTGACTTTGAAAGTATATCCCTTTCTGATATACTACCTTCGAAAGCATCAGAAAGAAACACAACAGCACCAGTGGGTGACACACCTAGCAGAATTTTGAGAGTGTTGTGAGTCTTGTAGTTTGAATACATGTTACCCTGTTCACCATTATCACTTGGCCTTTCGGTGAACACCTCGAAACAGTCAACAATAACTCTGATATTCTTGAAATTTCTAAAAACAGGTGGCAAAGACTGTTTCATAACTTGACGACAAGGAAAGATATACTCCTTCAGGGCAAGAAACTTGATATACATAAATTGTATCCAAGTTGTGACAATACATGATACAGTACCAACACTAATGTTATACCGGTAAGACAAATCTGTAGTTGGAAAATTTCTCCGGATTCTGATAATTGTCAAAAGAAGCTGATCTTTTTTAGATAAAACCTTACAATCACTTGTTTTACTTGAATCTCCACGCCAGTAAGATATATGATTGACACTATCACCAAAAGATGCAAAAAGATGATTGAAATGAACTAAATCTAAACCAGTGTAATACTTGAACTTTTTCTTATTACTTGAGAGGTTATCCAACAATAGGTCACATTTTGGTTTTTGAACTGACTCTGCACTTAAAAATGAAAGATTTGAGGACATCCTTTGATACACCTTGGCTGCCATGAGGCTTGAACATACAAACTGGGTCTGATTGCCCGCTTCTTTGACACTGACAGAGGGAGTGGACTCGTCTGCATCCTTCACAGGTGCAGTCTGGGTGACTGTGGCAGTTAGGGTAGTGACTGTGGTAGAGGCCTCCTGATCCACAGCAAGCTCCGGTCCACTCGTATCTTCAAGTAACTGCGACTGTGGAAGGAAAAGGAAAAGTTAGTGTTTACAATTGACAGTAAAATATTTAATACTTGACCGTGGTGAAAACATTAATTATATAACAATGAGTTGGATACACACATGTGTGATACCGTCTCATGCCACCGATATTTCCTCTTGCATCTTATAACGATATGTCAATGAAAATTAAAGCCATTATTCTTATTTGCCATGAAAATACAACTTTTAAATATTTTTTAATTTAAATATAGAAGTAAATAATGGTTCATAATACGAGAATAAGTATTCAGTAAAAGTATGTCTAATTTTGCATTGTAAACTGTTTACTAATAAATTACTATGATTAGGTAAGAATTTAACTTGTACAGTACCTCAGTAGCAACTGCACTGTAACTGTGGTCCTGCTGTTCAACACCCACTGATGGCGGATCCATTGTGGCAACAGCTTGCCAGAGTCGTTTGCATGGGGGACTGGACCTGGATCTTGGCATTGCCCTCTTCCTTGAAAACTTGACTGTCTGAAAAATAATTTTGAAGATAAATAGTTGCGTTTGAAAAATTTCCGGGATTCATTGTTATTCAACGCCCGCAAATTAAGTTTAAAACCAACGGCGTTGCGAAAGGCACATTTAATAAGAGAAACAGAAACATTAAATCTCGAATCGGACCGAATCTAGTGACCGTGATGTAGGAATTCAACATAGGGAAATTCTTCAAATCAACCAATCAGAATCAAGGATACATCAAGTCATGTTACAGTTATAAACTATTTTATTTTGTCTTCTTACAACATGAACAATATGTGAAAATATTATATTCATATTTGCAACCACTTTACGGTGTGCAACATATTACTAAAATATTTTATTTCGTGTTTTTACAACATGGAACAATAATTTGAAATTATATTTTCATCTACTATACCTATTTTACTGTATGAAAATTTATTTATAAACTTCTTTGTTTTCGCATAAATAATTAAATTCAACATCAGTATAGTATAACCACTTGACTATCTGAACACATTTTTTTTACTTTTATAATAGTTAAATTATGTATAAATATATTATTCATAGGCCTTTATTATACACCAATTAATAGTAGATTCGAATTCAGAATATTATATAAGTTGTTTGTGAATAATATTCATTAATGAGCAAGTTTAATATATATATATTTAAATTTTCCCAGTAATACCCGGTGACCCTGCTACATGTATTAACAATAACCTATTAATCAAAACCCAGGCCCGACCAGAGTCACTAGACTGTCAAAGCCATTTTGAAAATGGCTATCCTGGCTCAGCCTGAATAGTCAATAGTTGTTCGATTTCCAGTGTTAAGAGATAATGCTAACGATTCTGTATAATTAAATTTTATTTATTACAAATAGTCTTACCTGTTGAATGGTAAAATTCGCTGGAATCGGGTCTGGATGCTGAGTAGTTGGTCCATGACCGCCGACGAAGTGCTTGCTACAAATGAAGCTGTACTTGGTCACCCGATCGACTGAAAATTCTTCCCTTGAACAGGCCCTCACCCACCTAAAACACTTCTCAGGCTCTCTGTGTGGTTTCGGGAACGGTAGAAAATAAACATTTTCCATGTCTGCTCGATGTGAAGAGCGGTTATCGCTGCGACAGGTCCCGTAAGCGCAGTGCTTTGCCGGCATTTTGACAGCTGTAAACGAGGGACAAATGGAATGTTTGTCCTCCGTCTATCGCGCATGCGCGAACTGAAATAGTCCCGGAAGTAGGAATTTTTCTATTTTTAGTACAACGGCAGTTTGCTGAAAAGGCTTATTGGGTAAGTGCAGTTACCCACTCCAAAAATGGCGGCTGGTCAAAACATGGCTGATCGCAGATTTTCTTTTAATCCATTTAACATCTATACTAGGGTACTTTCATAATATTATTAATGTGCATACCTTGAGCATTCACCAAGGAATCTGTAGATGTCATGTTAACCTTTGAAAGTGTGTAAATACATCATTATCTGCGTTTGAAAATTTAAGTGGGAGGAGGGTAACTTGAGCAAAAATTTCTAATATGAGAAGGGTAACTCAGATATTTGAGAAGGGTAACTTAGATGTTTGTTACAGTTCAAGAGACAAATGAAGACGATATCAAAGTAGTAAAACCGTTATGAGATACTGAATTACACCAAGTACGTGACAGAATGCATCAAATACGCAATGTGGCATCTCAAGCTCAATATCAAGAAGAAGTTTGTTCTTTGTATGTTGCGTGATATAAACCAACACGAGACGATATATAATGCATTTTTTGACTGTTTGCTCACGACAGATATTTAATGAAAATAAGAAGTTTCTACTACTGCGTATATTATCATCAAATAGGTTATGCTGATAGTTGTGCTCCATTTGTGATGGATCGTCCTAAATTAGTATGTTTTTCCTTAGAAATTTAAACACTATTTTTATATGTAATTTAACTGTACATATACTCACGAGCAAAAGAAACGTTCCCACATTTTTAAAAGAGTATACAATTTTAAATTGCTTTTGGATAGATGATAGACACATGCTTTGTAGTGATGTACTCACAATTTCATACATCAGGGTATGATACTTTTATTTTCATGTCTGTTCAAATACACTTTGGGTGCTAAATCGTTTTTTGCCACACTGTTTGGTATTAGAAATAAGAAATTTAATTAATATAAGCTGTCATGGATCTTAATAAACTTCTTGGATTTAAATTTGTGACAATACTTTATCGTTTTATACCGATGATCAGATATTGAAAATATATTTAGAACTAAACGTTCATGTAGATCGGTTATTTAACTAGAATGTGTCTATACAAGTAAGTGTCCCCCTCTTCCCCAAATTCACCTTATATAAAAACAAATGCATTTTTTAGATGTATTAACTTATTACCTTCAAAGTCCAAATTGTTACCATGGGAACAAAAAAAATAGAACTGCAACGAAGCTGAAACTCCCGAAAAAGCACATATACATGATATAGAGAGACAGTACACTCAACCGCACGAGAAACGTCGCCACATTTTCAACGGTGTAAAGCACGAAATAGTGTTGCCGGCGAAAGTCGAATGCCTTTTCTAGGGACATGATTAGTAAAGAGATACCTGTCATTTCATACATCATATTATAATCATTTCATTTTATGTCTGTTCAAGTACACTTAGGATGTTGATATCATTTATTCAAAATGGTTTTTGGCCAGTTGAATAAAAGATGGTAACGTTGTCGATATAAATAACCTTCTCGGTCTTATATTTAGGACACCATAAAACGAGCCAAGACTTATCTAGTCTGGTTAAGGACTCCAAAACGACGATTTCTTAAAATGTGTGTCTCCGAAATATGAACAGATAATGTCTTGAAAATTCATATTTGGTATAGTTGAGTTCTGAAAACATGACATAAAGCTGTTTCAGTCGGATTTATCGCCCATGGATTGAAAATAAAAAATCTCTTGCACGTGACTTTATATACAATTCACATATCATTTTTGTTTGATAACACTTGATACCAACTAATTTTGAATTGATTTTCCACAACATTTAAGCATTTTAGTATTTAAACCTTTGTAATTCATATGTCAATGTTTGTAAGTTTACAATTGGTCTTATCCTATGAGGAATATATTTCTTTATGGAGAAAGCCACTATAGATTGGAATGAATTTGGTACTATCTGTGTTCTACTGCCTGCCGTGGATGGTCCGAACATATATTTGTATTTGTAATTATGGTGTACTAGTCGATACCTTGAAAATGGTTTGAAACCATTACGGAAACGTCAATAAAAAAAATAAAAAATCAAATGGCTCCCAAATATCTTACTGAACCAAAAGCGTTGGTCCAAACGTAAGTACAATTTAAGTAACTCCCATTATATTGTGACTTAAACAGTCAAGACAATCATTCATTCCATCAGCAATATGTTCATGGAATAATTATCAAATAACGTCCGCAAATCAGAAAGTATCTCAATATTTATGTTATAAATGTGTGTATGGTTTCGTAGTTCTATGCTGATTCTCACTGCAAGTACAAATGATATATTACAATAGCTGTTTGTCGCCTTTTGACAAAGTAAACAAGACATCAAAGATAAAGAATATCTCAAACCTATTGTCTTCAAGCAAGTACAAAAAAGGACTCAAGTTACCCTTCTCCATGTTCCCTTCTCTCAACAGATTACCCTTCCCACAATGAAATCAGTTACACTTCTCCCGCTTCAATTTTTCAAACGCAGATTATGAGGTATTTACATAATCCCTAAAGGTTAACATGAAATCTACAGATTCCTTGTTAAATGCCCAAGGCATGCGCATAAATACGATGTAGGAAAGTACCCTAGTATAGATGTGACATGGACTAAAAGAAAATCTGCGATCAGCCATGTTTTGACCAGCCGCCATTTTTGGAGTGGGTAACTGCAGTTACCTAACTCAGTGTAGTAGGGGTGGTAATGGTGTAACTAATTTTATAATCAATGCCTTGAGAAGAATTAAAGATTAATAATGATGATAAACTTGTTCAAAAGTGAAAAAGATCTGTTTAAATATCACAAGGTTGTAAAAAGATAAATTTCTCTTTTCCAATTTCCTTTGTAGTATGTCAATATTTTTTGGCTAACTACATTTTCCAACGTGATTAATATTAATATTCTTCATCAATATATCACAGTATTTCAATCATATGTACACAATATATGCCATCCAGTATGCCATTCCCGTTGCGATATTCAAGTGAAAAATGCTATTTATTACTCCTGAATTTTGCTTGTAAGAGCGGAAGTGTACGCTTGTCAATAGCAGAGTGCTATGTTGGCGGCCATGTGTTCAACACTTTTTTCTAATTTGCTATCTTCAAACACAGAAATGGGTAATTATACTTTATTTAGTAAAAGAGTGGGCCCTATTCGATACACAGGCCAAGTTATGGCAATAATAAGGCTTTTATAGCTGTATAGCACAGTCATGATCGTTACTAGCGATGATAATTACTACAAATCTGCTTTAAAATGTTTGTTTACATAAAAACTAGAAATATTTGCAAGTTCACATTTTAGGACATGATTTCCGATTCATTTAAGAAGACAATTGCCAAATTTCATTAATTTTTGTCAAATAGATGTCAAGTTACAGTGTCTGCAAGTACAGCAACATGAAAAAATTCAATTCCGCTTGTAAGAGCCAATGCTTTTTGTGAAGTGTCCGCTTGTAAATAAGTGAAGTGTACGCTTGTAAGTTTTGTATTTTTTTTAAATTGACTCCATTTCACTATTTCCAGTTGGAAAATGAACCAGTATGGATGTGGATGCTGTTGTTTTAATAATAATAATAATAATTAATTTATATAGCGCCGAAAATCCATCTTGAAGGTGCTCAGTGGCGCTGTACACAAGAGAGAGTTATTGGTAGGATTGGCGGAAGAGATAAGTCTTTAAATCAGATTTGAACTGGTTTGTGGTCATTGGCATCCTGAGTGATATTGGGAGACTGTTCCAGAGATGGGGGGCTGCAATGGAGAAAGCTCTATCTCCCATTCCTGTTTTGCTGAGAGGTGTGGTGAGAAGGTACTGATCGCCAGATCGGAGGGATCGACATGGTGTGTGGGGAGTGACAAGGTCTTTGAGGTAGGAACATGAATGGTCATCGTAGATGCAGTTGTGAGTAAGAAGGAGGATCTTGAAACTGATGCGCTGCTTTATGGGTAGCCAGTGTAGAGATTTGAGAACTGGGGAGATGTGATCAGATCGTTTTCTTTTTGAGATGAGTCTTGCTGCTGCATTTTGAATTCTCTGAAGCTTGGACATGAATGTAGCTGAGATATTAAAACAGAGAGCATTGGAATAGTCCAGACGTGAAATGACGAGAGTTTGCATCATGAGTTGAGTTGTGGCTGTGTCTAAAAGATACCTTATCTTGCTGATGTTCCGAATTTGAAAGAAACATGCCTTTGAGAGCTGGTTAACGTGGTGTTCCATGGACATGTTGCTCTGGAAAGGTACCCCAAGGTTTCTGGCACTGGCTGACACTGGTACTTCACAGTTACCGATTCTGATGCAGAGAGATGGTGTTAGTTTCTGAAGTTGCTTGTTTGATCCCAGAGTCGGAAATTCTGTTTTGCTATCATTTAGCTTGAGATAGTTCAGAGCCATCCATGCTCTTATGTCAGAAATACAGCTTTCTAGTTGCAGGATACCATATTGGGCGCGGACTGGTTCGATGGATATGTATAATTGGTTGTCATCTGCGTACAGGTGGAATTGTAGGCTATGGCTTCTTATGATGTCACCAATCGGCAGAATGTAGACGCTGAAAAGAAGTGGACCCAAAACCGATCCCTGTGGAACTCCGACAGATAGAGAAGTTGTGTTACTGCAAGAGAATTCCACGTTATCATCAATCATTGTGTAGAGGAACACTCATTATATATATAGAGAAAATTATTGTTCGCAAACAAAAATTGTGTCCCTTATCTGGGAAGGCGAAAAATGTTTTGAAAGATTACAAACTTGACACATATGTGACATTCAACAAACTGATTAGCGAAGGAAAATTTCCTCTTGACAACATAGCGTTTTTGCTTTTCATGGATGTTGTTAAATTTCTGAGCTGTGGAACTACAAATCAAATGAGATGCAATAAAACAGTAAAATCCTTTTGGTTGACTGGGTACAAACTATTTCATAGTAAATTTCTCAGGGTTATGGGAGGGCCAAAACACCAAGGTTTGAGAAATGAGACACTGCACTATTCTCATCTCTGTTGACCTCAGCTAAAACAAGCAATGAAGCATTCACCTCCTGTAAATTTAAAATTGTTGTTCGAGTCTTAAAACAGTTGTTCAAGGAGCAGGCAAAACATATCCCGATATCTGCAAACAAATCTACATTGGTGAATTTCTGTTCAGATATCCTTGCAGATGGATCAAAAACCTTTCCCCCGCTTTTGTTTAACAGAAACAATTTTCTATACCCATTTTGTCTGAAAGACAATTCAATTCTCTCTACAAAACAGTGATTTTATATGTGTTTTCGCGATTGTGTAGTGAGCTATAAATTGAGCGACATTACTGCTTGTGCCGACTCTACTCTATGGAAATGCACCAAGTCAGAAATAGTTGTTTACCTACATATAAGCATTTGAACATTATCTAGAATTAAAGACAATATATTCGTCTACATTTTACCTGCCCATACACATTTGAACATCATCTAGAATTAAAGATAATATATTCCTCTATATTTTGAACATTTAACAAGACCAGTGCAGAAGGTGACGCAAGCTATGTTATACACTACATACATATGCGCATTTGAATATCATCTAGAATTAAAGACAAGTTATTCCACTACATTTTGAAACAGGTTTAAGGCCAGTGGAGAAGACGACGCAAACTATCTTTTACCTGCCCATACACATTTGAACATGATCTAGAATTAAGACAGTCTATTTCTCTACATTTGGAACAATGTATAAAGCTAATGCAAAAGGGGGCGTAAACTATGTTGTACACTACATATAAGCATTTGAACATGATCTAGAATTAAAGACAATATATTCCTTTACATTTTGGAATAGTTACAATAAACAATACCACAAAATTATAAAAAAAAATATGCATTAATTGTTTTCGGTTGCAAGATTTACTATTAATATAAAGCTCTTACAAGCGTTCACCAGTCAATCTTAGCACTTGATTACAAGCGTACCGGCTGTTCTTTACAAGCGTGCACCAGCAACACCTGCGACCGAGCTAGTACTGATGACAATTGATTAATTTATCGTAGCTAACACGATGAAATTTACTGAAACTTTGACAATATATGTATAAATGATTATAATATCCATTCATTTATATTTGATTGTGGTATATATCCGTTTTTTTAGAAAATAGAACATGATTACTGAATTGTCTGAAGAAATCTATTTCTATCATCTGTTTTTGCACACGGCTAACTTATTCATGACACTACAGTGCTCATATGTTGCTTACAGTTGACTAAACATATATTCTTTTACAGTATTAAACAGTTATTTCCAACTCTTCACATTTCTTGAGATATTTGCAAAAAAGCTACACTGAAAACGTAAACAAAACTCACCTCTACCATTGACAAGCGTACACCTCCGCACTTACAAGCAGGCTGAGGCGTACACGTTCACACGGGGTGATGAACCTTGTTTTCATAATGATATTTCTGAAACCGGGACCAGGGGGGGGGGGGAGAAAGAAGGAGGAAGAGAAGAAAGAAAGAGAGGGAAGAGGAGAGGAAGAAGAAGGAAAGAAAAGAGGAAGGAGAAAAGAAGAGGGAGAAGGGGTAGAGAAGTTTGTAGAAGGACGGAAGGAGGAAGATAAGAAGATTAAGAAGGAGGAAACGGAGAATTAAGAGGAAGAATCGAAAAGGAGGCTCTGTCGTCCGAATGCTCTACCTCACACAGCGAGCAGCAATAGGCCTTTCCTAAAATTGGTAGCTATAAATAGCATAAATATCCAAAACGAGGTTGAGTGAGCAGGCGGGGGAATCCCTTTCGAGAAACATGGCGTCGGCAGCGGTGCTCTACAGCCAAAGAGATTTGTCTCTGCTGCCAGAGGATGTTTTAACGCAAGAGTTCGTCGACAAATACCTGAAATCGAGATCGAAGGCGTCAGGGAAGAGCCATATGCACAAGGCATACAAGTATTTCCACGAGAAATACGTGAGAAACAGACAAAGTAAGTAAACAATTTCTGGTCGACAACATGTTGCATGTGACACTCTCAGTCTCACGGTAAGTAAGGGAAATCTACCGAACGGGGTATTATATCGCATCAGGATAATTATGTGACTAGATTTTTGGTGTTTAAGGTTTCCATCAAGCCTGTAACAGGTTGTATGTATATCATCCGAAGACAATCCTGCCATGTTAATAACTAGCTAAGGTACATAGCTCTGCCAGATGTAGTGGAAACGATAGGGAGAACGGAATACCGGTATATGTTCTCTTAGCTAGTAAATAACAAGCTTGCTAATAAGTTGAAAAGAGACAGTTATGTTGTTTAAAATTGTTAGTTTACATCAATATGAATTTATCTGAAATTGCCAATAATTTTAAGAAGAATTACAATGTTTTGTTTTGACAAAAAGGTCTTGTTCTAGACATATAAATGTCAGTTTCTTTTAAAAGGTATGATTTTCCATCTCAAAGAAACCACTAGTCAAAATGTTTTTCACCATGTTGATAAGAAAAATAAAATAAAATAATTCAGTGTGTTGGAAAGAATGAAGAAAAACTATATCAGGATATATTTAATTATATATGATATCAAGTTTGGTTGGTTTTCCCAACCTGTGTATTATCATGAAACATTAGGTTATGCTATATTATCTATTGGTATAATCCAGTCAAAATATTTGTATGTGAATGTTCACTTAAGTTCTATTTAACATGATCTAATATTCATAACTATTATGGATCTAATATAATCACCACTAATGTTTCTTTTCTTGGAAATTGGACAGGCATGTGTGAGATTGTTCAGTATCAGGTGTTCATAAAAAGTGCCACACCACTGCTGATACATGTAAGATACATTATTTAGTTCATCCTAGAAAACATGCTAGGAATACATATTTTGAAATTACATATTGTCAATGTTATGTTGGGGTGCTAATTTCAGTCACAAAAACAAGTACTGGGTGTAGATTGTCAGCCGAGTGCTATGCTTCACAAAGAAATAAAGTGTATTCTGTATGGGTAAATGAAAACTGCTTGTCTTATTTCAAGCCATTCATGTTGAGTTATGTTTATTGATTGTTTGATTGAGAGCTTTTTTCAGTTATCACTTTATTTTCTTGAACCTGGCAAGAATGTGTTCATAAAGAAAACTTATGGGAGTCTGTCCATGTATGTAAGCCTAGATTTAACATTATATAGAAATCAAGGATACATTAATTGACTTTAAAAAGTTTCATAAACATGAACAGTCTCCTTTCAAGTTTTATATTCGAAAGCATTACAATTACAATTCATTCAATTATTAATGTTTGTTTTATGTTGACTTTATTACAGTTCATGTTATGAAAAGTACAAAGTTGTTTATAAGTTTATAAATGGGTTCTTAGTTATATATTTTAAAATTTTTGCTTAAATCATGGTTGTAGATTTTATATAGAAGTAATGATTTTTTTTCTACTGTTAAAAATAGTGTTATTGGCATTACAGGTTTACAAAAAGTAAATTATGACATATTGGAACAAAAGGTTTTGCATGAGCATTGGTTGTATTGTAATTATCCTCAGAACAAATGGAAGAAAATACATTTTTAAGTTCATTTATTTACCTTTTAAATTTGTCGCTCTTGTTTTTAAGAGGATTTATTGTTTTTAGGACATGACCTAAATTAGGCTAATATATATTTTTCCGAGTCTGCATCATATCCCAGGATGTTATTTCAAATGTGAATGAAATGCAAATTGATTATAATGGATTATTTGTTTTCCTGTAGGTGACACTGGGTTTTGATGTTGCTACTGGTGGTTCCATTGAAGATGCCAAGTGTGACTGTCCCAAAGGTCAGGGGAAAGGTTGTAGCCATATTGGAGCCCTACTCTATGACATAGGTCACTTAAAGAAACTGGGAAACAAGGTGATTCCAACAGATCCTGTGAAAACTTCACAGCCACAGACATGGCATAAACCTCGAGGTGAGAAAATAACTGGAGTGGAAGTGCAAGATGTTGTGGCTGTTGGATACAACAAAAAGCACAATCCTATGGAAGCACCTAAAAGGACAGTGAAGTCAACATTTTACTATCCTCTCAGGACTGATATGCCAGATCATGCTGAACTCTGTGCATCCTTGAGTAAAGTTTCACCTACTTCTATGATTCTCCCAGCCTTAGAGCTGAGTGTGAGTGGGTCTGTCCCAATTGTTGAAACCTCTTTCGGTAAATTTCCAAAGGGATCTGTTATATCTGTGCATCAAAAATTAAATCCCCATTATAACATTTCTATTTTTGACAGTTTTAAGTATCCACCATTACCAGTTTCCAACAAGATAGAAAACGACATGGTTGTGTTTCCACTGACAAAGGAGAAGCAGTTGAAATTGGAGTCTTTGAAGTGCACTGTTGAGGAAATACACACATTTGAGGAAGAAACCAGGCTTCAGAGTGAGTGTAATCTTTGGTTTAAACTTAAGAAAGATCGTCTCGGTGCTTCAAAGATGCGCAGTGTACTTACCAGAAAAGACAACTTTGAAAAGCTTGCTGAAGATATGCGGAAAAAAACAAGACAAACACAGGCCATGGCAACAGGACTAGCAAATGAACCCTTTGCTGTTGATAAATACATTCAAGTACTTGGTGGAGCTAATGTTTATCCTGTTGGCATTGTTATAAGCCCCTGGGCTTATTGGATCGCCGCAACACCAGATCGCAAAGTTTATATACCAAATCGGCAGCCTGCTGTTGGTATTCTCGAAATCAAATGTCCATGTGTCACCTCTGTTTTGGAGGTACCATATCTGAAGAGGGTGGGAGATCGTCTTCAACTGAATCATAACCATGCATATTACACCCAAGTGCAGACTCAACTCGGAGTCACAGGACTAGACTGGTGCGATTTCTTTGTCTGGTGTGACAATGACTATCACCTTGAAACTATCCTTTTCAATGGTGAGGAATGGCACGCTATCAAAAATAAAGCAGACCACTTCTTTTTCAATTACTATTTGTAAAAATAGAGTAATTTCCATGCCTCAATGTATGTGCTTGCAACTGCTTTGTTATTTGCACTAGGGCAACCAAATAGTTTGAAAACTTTGTGCAATCAATAGAATTGTGAATCCTTGAAGGTTACCGTAATACAAAGGACTATACATACTTTTCACAACGGCACTGTCAGTCGGTGGTCATAAATCTTTCTTTTTGTAACAATTTGTTACAAGCTAAGAAAACATTAATTTAATTTTAGACAATTGTTTCATCAAAATTTCATACAAACGTGAAAGAAGGAAAATAAGTCTAGATGACTTATTATTCTGTGAAATGACAACAAGTACATTTATTGCTTTCAACAACTTCAATACATGATGTTAAATATATGTTCAATACTTAGAATAACCTAATCATAAAAAATCTTGAGAAAAGCGTCATCCCATTTTTTTAATATAAAATACCCATAACATGGTTACATTTGGGACTACCTTCAATAGTACAAATTCTTGTACCTTTTTCGGGCCGAGTCCCATACAGGATTCGAACTCTGAGGGTGTGGGTTCAAAACCTGCATGGGACTCAGCACGAAAAAGGTACAAGAATTTGTACTAGGTAGTGGTATCCCAAATATAACCATGTTTTATTTCTTCACTATCTAAATTGCAGGTATTTCTAATAAAATATCCAACAGGTCTCAAAATTATCTGGAGCATTGCTGGAATGACCAGAACATACATCATTTCATTTGGAAATTAATGGTCCCTGAAAATTGGCAAGAATACATGCAACTGACCACAATTGATTCATAGAACCAACCATTGACATTGGTACATCATTGTCTAATATGTGATTTTCCTTCACACGTCTGTTGAATCGTTCTACGTGCACACGTAAACTAGCAATTTCCTCATTCAGTTCCACCTGTTCAGGTGTGAATTGTCCATTTTCACTTGTTGATAAAAATGGTGGCATGTTGAGACTGATGTTCTTCTCTGCAAAGTATTTTCCAAGTCGAAAACCTTTATCTGCCATAACACTGTCTCCTTCTTCAAGTAAATCCCTTATACCACATAATTTAACAATTTCATTGTCTGACATGCATCCAGTGTATAAGGGCGATAAGAAAGTCATTGCACCATGTGGGGCTACGCCAATCAGAGATTTGAAGGTTGTTCTGCTCTTGTAATTTGAATATGCTTGGCTATTCAATACCATTGATGATGGGACTTGACATGTTATTTCTGTACAGTCCAAGACAACTCGGGTTGAAGAATACTTTGGTTTAAAATCTTCAGGCATCAGAAAGTCTATTTGTTGCCTTGAAAGCCACAGTGGAATGCTTCCCAGAACAAAGTACAAGTAATTCAGCCATGTTAACATTTTACGACTCACAGTCTGCACAGTACAGTCAAATCTATCAGATAAATCTTCTTCTAACAGTCCCAACCGCATTCGACACAGGAACATGAACAGTTCATCTATCAATAGCATATTTCGTTTCCTCCCAGCAAGAGATGTGTTATCACTAGCCTGCAGATAGTACATGCTCTTCATGTTTGATGCTGTTGGCTGGATCCAATTGAAGAAAGCAATTAAAACCTGATACGATATAAATCCAGTATAAAACCTTATTTTGGAATCATCGTATGAGAAACGATTGATGCCGAAACGACTAACTTCCAATTTCTCTCTCAGCAATTGGTTTTCTGATTGAAGTTTCTCATTTTCCTCACTACATGTTTTCAACATGTCTTGCAGTTCACAGATTTTGTCACCCTCAAATTGTATTGTGGTATCTGCAGTTTCAGCAAAATCAGCATCACAGTCCTCTACCTCCATGAGATCCTCAGTAGCACTGACTGCTGTCTCTGGTATGTGTGTATTCAACTGTTGTCTGTTTGTAGCAAGTCCAGACCGTCTGTTTGCTTCTTTGGACCAATAGAATTTTGATGGAATAGCTCCTGACCTCAACATTCGCTTGACAGGTGTCCATTTATAGTCTGTTGGTTGAAAATGCTTGCTGCAGACAACTGAGGACTTGCTGACCTACATGAAAACAATAATTTAGATTAAACATTTGACATGTGAATGCAAACAAACTTCACATTTAAAAATGAATAAAAATGGCAGAGGCATATTACTTTCCTTTTTAGAAATAAATTATTTAACATTTTCAATAATTCAAGAAGAAAACATAATGGTTTTGATTTCCAAAATAAAATAAATTGATAATGATCAAGTTTTACCACAAGAAACTGGCTTATACACTTGCCTGCGCTCAAGAAATTATGATGGGCTAGTCTCTCTCCAATGTGAGTCTATTTTGTCAATTGAAGTGTATATTGTCTAATTTTCGATCACTTAAATTAACAGATAATCATAAATGCACAATTATTGTTTGCAGTTTGAATTTAGAGTATCAACCAAATTGATTTAATGTAAAAGGTGGACATTTTGAACTTTGAAAAGCCCACTCTACTGCATTACTGTAGAGTACGAGTGTATGAAAGGTGATCGAAAACAGGACAATGACAATGTCAATAGTCCACACACTTCAGTAGTAATCGTAAGAGTTTTTTAACTTATATAAAATAATACTACCGAGTCATATATCACTAGTAATGCGCTGTGCTCAGTGATCTTGAAATTTTGCTACAAATATAAACTTATTACGGAATATGATTCAATAAATTCGTCTTTACACGGAGTCTGACGTGACCGAGTGACATACCTTGAAAAAGGGCCCTTCATCCCGACGAATTTTCACAAGCCATGTCTTTCTCAAGAGTTTGTCTTTGGGAAAGTGGTGAAACCACACAGGGGGATCCTCGGTGTAGCGGCTGTCGGATTTGCATTGATGTACACTGCAGTGTTGAGCGTTTTTCCCCCCACCCGTGTCCCGAGTCAACAAAACGTCATACAACGCTGTCGCCATGTTGGATTTCTTGCTCACTAAGCCTCGTTTTGGACTGATGACCCAATGACCTGCATAAATTTTGAGGAAGGCCTATATACTAACGACAGAAGACGGCTATGGTTAAAACTGGGTAGAAATGCGATTTCGTTAATAAAGTTTCTTACAGGTTAAGTATTAATGAAAAATGGAAGAAATATTGATATATTGAGTGTTTTAATTAATTTCCGGTCAATTACATCGTCCAAAACTACCGTGAGCTCGTAAACATCGTGTTCAAGATTTGTCCGGTAACTCGGACAAACAGTCGCCATGATTGTTTCTCTTAGCCAATCAGAATCGGTTATTTCTATGCGGGGTCAACATGAATAAATTATGCTTATCGATACGCATCGTCTGCTCTCGATTTGACAACATGTCTCTCTCAACGATCATCGATTCCTTTGATCTTGGTTTCGCCCTGAAAGAAAAACAAAAGTTATGTTTAGAAGCCCTTGCAGATGGGAAGAACTTATTCACGGTTCTTCCAACAGGATATGGGAAGAGTTTGATTTACTCTCTCTTTCCCTTGATTAAAGCAAAGGTAAGCAAATAAAATTGTCAACAACTTTTTTCCCCATTTTAACCTAGAATTAAAGTAAGATTTGGAAATATTATTGAACGTTTGAACAATAAGATGTAACTGTGAGACAATTTATTTTGGTATTATATAAGGAAAAGTAAAATTTGTCATAGTATTCATTCATTAATATTCGATTACAGGATTTGTTAATGAGAGTTACTCTGTAGAAGACTAGATTTCTATTTATCTCCACAGATTTGGTCCTAAGTTTTGAGAGTTCAATGGTTGACATATCTATTCTCCAAATGTTTAGGTAAAGAAAAAAATCAGAAAAATACATAATCTTTCTCCTTGCAAAGTTAATGTGAATGTGTCATAAGTGAAAATGAGATTTAAAAGGAAATGACCTTACTTTTTGTTTATGTTTAGATGAATGGAAACCACCAGACCGCTTTAGTCTGTCACCGCTGATATCTTTAATGGCTGACCAGTGTTTGCAGCTCAGGGAGATGGGAATTACTGCTTCTGCAGTTAATTCCCAATCAACACAAGATGAGATAGATGGTAATTTTCCTTAATTTAAGAGCATTGTGTGACTAAAAAAATCCACTATTTGTTTTGTTATAAATATATTTTAAAAATAAGTCTTTATATATACTTATTTTCGTGCTATATTTGTTTAATGTATAAATTACACAATGCAATAATAATAACAATAATAATAATACAATTGTAAAGTGTCTATGATTCACTTAAAAATACTGAGTTGCATTTAATTCATTTAATTTTATTCATTGCAGATGTACTGAAGAGGAGATGTGAGGTTATTTTCATTTCGCCAGAGAAAATGATGGAGGAAGAATGGTATCTGCCATTCACGAGAGGACCCATTCATGAGGACATCTGCCTCCTATGTTTCGACGAGGCACATTGCATATCGCAATGGTAATAAGGAATAATTTTAATGAAACAAGTTTTAGAAACATATATATGTTTTTTTAAAATATCTATTTAATGTAATTAGATAAAATAATTTAATTCGACAAGTTTTTGAAAATTATAAATTTATCACTAAAAGATAAAATATATATCCTGAATAACATAATTAATTCACATATTAATTTAATGATGGTGAATATGAATAGTATTATTTTTCCTAAAAATATCATAATTTAAATGAACATTTCTAAAGATTAAATGTTTATGTTTTAAAGGGGTCTGGAATTCCGGAAAACATACAGAGATGTTTGTTGCTTAAGTTCAGCTTTTGCGGAGGTTCCCCTGATGACTTCAACAGCATCTTGCACCAAGGAGATGATGGAAGATATCTTCGAGCAGCTCGGATTTGGAGAAGACACCTGCATTATAAATGAGGTGTCTGACAGGTAAGCATACTAATATCACCAACTATAACACCATTAACAGTAATACAAATGTTTTCGGTTATTGTAACATGAATAAGTAAAATGTTAATTCATACTTAAAAATAAATTTATTTTGTGATTCATGATTACATGGTAGTGTAATCATTGTAATGAATTAATAGTAAATCTAATGTACAAATTGTGGGACATTGTTTAAGTGGATGTCATAATTTCTTACTATCATTAGTTAAATGTACCTAATCAATTTACTATTTTCAATCTATTTTAGACCAAACATCTTCCTTGGTGCAACTGCATGTCCTGAAGACCTCACACAACTGAATTGGATTATTGAAGAAATAAAAGATAAAAGAATTAATTCTCCTAAGTTCCTTATTTATTGTAGAAACATTCAGAGCTGTAGTAAGTTATTTTTTTGGGCAATGGAAGAGTTGGGGGAGGATCTGTTTTTAAATGGGGATAGGAAAGTAGGCAACAGGGTAATTGACATGTTTCACAGTGGCACTGATAGCAAGTCCAAAAGTAGAATTCTAGAAACATTTTCAAAAAGTAAAAGTCCACTTAAAGTTATCTTTTCAACAGTTTCTTTTGGCCTGGGTATCCAAATTTCAGATGTGTCTTTTGTAATTCACTGGGGTGTTGAAAAGTCTATGTTAACCTATTGGCACGAAGTTGGGAGGTGTGGGAGGGATGGAATGGCAATTACTTATGTTTTTCCAAGATCTCTAAGTTTGTGTTAAGACCTTGTTTTCAAGAATTTATTTATTGAAAAATCATGCATTCGAAAAGTTTTGTTGAAATCATTTTGTATTGAAGAATATGTTATTTTACCTGCTGGCTGTGACTGTCCTGGTCAATGTGATGTTTGTTTTTGTCATCGTTGTAAATGTTGTAGTTACTGTGCAAGTGTTTGTCCATGTGAAGGTGCGATGTCTCTCCAGCAGCGAATTCAGTTATTTTTGTAGATTCAATGCTTTAGTTTATGATTTACGTTACCAGTGATTGAATTACCATTTTAACCTGAAAATTGTCATAACCTGTTGATATATACATGAAATGTATAAATTGCTCTTTAATTTTAGTTTTAGTTCAATTCTCTTTTTATATTGCCTAACATGATTTCCTAGAACTCCATCATCAAGTGTTAAATTGTCAAAAGTTGTAATATATATATGTGCTTAAACAAATTTTCCAGTCATTTAATCATTCTTGATCAAAGAAATGAAGATAGTTATTTTTGTGTGAAAATGTACCAAAGTCATGATTTCTAATAGATATGAATGTTTCAACTGTGAATAAGTCCTTTAAAATGTTAACAAAGTTTTAATATTGAAGTAATTTTTTTTGCAAGTGGAAAGTCTTGTATATCTATATTGTTTTCGATTATTATTCCATGAATCAGGTTACATGTGTAAAATATAATCAAGATCCATATATGTGCAACCCCACTCCCAAGTTTATTTTTCATATATTTAAAACTAACCAAATCATGTTCACAATATTAATTATTCCTAAAGGTTCACATACTTAACTTTCCCAGTGTCAAATAAATGGCGTAGGTAAATGCTTTGATGTGAATAAAAGTGAACATGTTTTAAAATTGTTTTCCCCAAATGCTATTTGGGATCATTGATTTGTTAGACAATTCGATTGAAATATCATGTATAAAAAAACTGTTTCATTGATTATAAATTTTTAGGAATGTGTTAAGTTTGACAAATATCCCCTCAATCGTGTTTCATGTTAATAAATTATGAAATATGAAATGCTCATAAACATTGTTTTTTGTTTTGTTATTGGCATTTTACTGCATTTATATCACCTAAAGCACATTTGGAAATTTAAGATCCATCAAGTAGCTATGTCAGTGGTTTTAAATAAAACAAGCAGACAGAGTCGGTCATATCCCCCGCCTTTGGGAAAATTTATAGAAGAATAGTTGTTGAATAACAGTGACTATGAACCTTTTTTCAACTAAACACAACACACACAATTTCAGCTCCTTAGACAAAGTGGTTCTGGAGAAGAAGACAAAATGCGAAAAGTTTACAGACGGCTGGACACCGTGCAATACCATAAGCCTATCGGGCCTTTCAGGCACATCTACACATGATGATTGTTCCACACACCAAGTTTCGTTGAGATATGTCTTATTGTTTTCGAGTTCTGTTCCGGAAACGAAATTCTAAGTTACATTTCTATGGAAACGGTAAAAAAAATAACTCGAAGAAGTTGAAAACCCCAAAAGGCACATCTACACATGATGATTGTTCCACACACCAAGTTTCGTTGAGATATGTCTTATAGTTTTCGAGTTCTGTTCCGGAAACGAAATTCTAAGTTACATTTCTATGGAAACGGTAAAAAAAATAACTCGAAGAAGTTGAAAACCCCAAAAGGCACATCTACACATGATGATTGTTCCACACACCAAGTTTCGTTGAGATATGTCTTATAGTTTTCGAGTTCTGTTCCGGAAACGAAATTCTAAGTTACATTTTCATGGAAACCGTAAAAAAAAATAACTCTAAGAAGTTGAAAACCCCAAAAGGCACATCTACACATGAGGAATGTTCCACACACCAAGTTTCGTTGAGATATGTCTTATAGTTTTCGAGTTCTGTTCCGGAAACGAAATTCTAAGTTACATTTTCATGGAAACCGTAAAAAAAATAACTCGAAGAAGTTGAAAACCCCAAAAGGCACATCTGCACATGAGGAATGTTCCACACACCAAGTTTCGTTGAGATATGTCTTATAGTTTTCGAGTTCTGTTTCGGTAACGAAATTCTAAGTTACATTTCCATGGAAACGGTAAAAAAAAATAACTCGGAACAAGTTGAAAACCCCAAAAGGCACATCTACACATGATGATTGTTCCACACACCAAGTTTCGTTGAGATATGTCTTATGGTTTTCGAGTTCTGCTCCGGAAACGAAATTCAAAGTTACATTTCCATGGAAACGGTAAAAATAAATAACTCAAAGAAGTTGAAAACCCCAAAAGGCACATCTACACATGATGATTGTTCCACACACCAAGTTACGTTGAGATACGGTATGTCTTATAGTTTTCGAGTTCTGCTCCGGAAACGAAATCGGGACGGACGGACGAACGGACGGACGGACGGACGAAGCCCATTTCAATATCCCCCCCAACTATGTTGGAGGGGGATAACAATATGTTTTGGAAAACATACTCATGTTATCCATTGCTTGAGATAACTTTTATCTTCGACATAACATAATGATAGCTTTTTCCACCGGTATGTCTATTAACATACTGCCTCTTTAAGTTACTGACAGTTTCAAAAATAACTCTTTGAAATTACCCACACCAAAATCGGCTAATGGTAGGACAAAATAACTACAGAATTGAGATGATTGATTTTGTACTTACATATAGTTGTGTCAGCTATCATTACAAGGTATCCAACAGAGGGTCTCCTTCTCTCATGTTATCCAGCTTTGTGTAACTAGAACGGTTTTGTCATCAATAATTGTGCCCAAGGTTTTTTTAATGCCAATCATATCTCCATGCCTTGCAATTGTGGCTGCGGTCAAGTTTCCTTTGGAGTTTTTTTTACTGCTTCTGAAAGAAAATTCAAATTCAAATGTAAAATACAGTAGCATCTATTTTTAGGAATGTTATCCAAAACAAAACATCTGTAAATTCTTTTAAAAAATGTTTTTTTAGAAATATCCTTTTGCAAAAACTCTTTAATATATTTTATGTGGTGAAATAAGTCATTCATCAGTTAAATTGAAATCTGTATTTTCAATGAGTGTAATAACAAGTTATTCCACCCACTGGAATAACACTTTCAATCATATGACATCATCTAAACAATAGGATAAAATCATGAGATGGCCATGGAAAAGCAAAGCAATCTTGGATGCTTTGTTAATAAAATGAATGTTACATACTGTCTATCAAGATATTGTGAAAATAACTTATATTTCACTGTGACCAGTGACTGATAAAATTTGACGTCATAAAACAATGGTCTCAGTCTGACGTAGCGAATTCTCGTATGACGTCACAGTGTTAACTGTATTAGTCAAGAAAAGACAAATATCCCCCATATATTATTACCTTTATACTCTTTGTTGAGAAACTCCATTTGTAAATCCATCTCAATGTTTTGACCAGTACCACCCTTGATGTTGACTGTCCTGTTCCATGTAAGCTGATGTTTCATGCGGTCACTTGCTCCTCCAAGTACATTTGTCAACAATTTATGCCCTGCTATGAAATATTTCGGGTGGTTCAGGTTGAAAATTCCCCATCATTGGCCCTCACAGCATTGTGTCTTACCATTTCACCTAACCCCCTACACATTACTGCTTTACTGTATTCAAAAACATGATCAAGTCCTTTTGGTTTGAGTGAACGAACTTTGTAATCATTTCTACATTTTGTAGAACAAAACCATTTACCCTTGGGAACATCCTCACTCTCTATCCCCATACATTCAAAATGAAACCATTTACTTGTACATTGTTCATAATCACACATGATCCACTCACCATCATTATCATCATTACAAAAACAATAATCCCCCTCTTCTCTCATAAAAACATTTTTGATGTTGGGAGGATGAAACGCCATATCTGTTATTTCATTTACTATGTCATCAAAAGTTCCCTGATCAACTTGAAATTGAACTGCATTTTCAATGTTTGTCAATTTCATGATTTCGCATGCATTTGCCAAAACATATGAAGTTGTCATGAACCGTATCATATCTGTTGCTGCATTAAAATAATGATGAACGTTGTCTTTGACATTTGTATGTCTGAAGTAATTTTTCACATATGACAGCGTTCCCACATTCTTTTTGCTCTTTACATCATAAAGGAGCTTGTATGTGTCCTGGAAAAAAAACAACATGTGAGATATGTTAACTGTTGGATAGAACCACTCGCATTACTAACTCTAACTATTCCCCCCAACACATCTTAATATGTTACTAACATTACTAATTCTTCCCATAACCCTTACTTCCGATAACATGTTACTAACATTACTAACTATGCCCCTAACACTTACTAATATGTTACTAACATTTCAAATTTTTCCAATAAACCGTAAAGATACTAACATTACTAACTATTCCCATAACCCCCTTAAACTAGGAACAGGCTGTCAACACAGTAACATACACGCTATCACGGTTTGGAAAAATTGTAATGGCGGCGATCTGCGTGCGCACAATGCGAGTAAGAGTCTTCCGGTTAGAGGCGTTTAGCATGGGCAGTTTGCACTGCGGAAGCAATGTCTTTGATTTTAAAAAGTATATTAAATAGTTAAGATGTTTTTACCGATTTTAAATATGGAGACATGTCTTATAATGCAATTCAAGAACTAAATTTTCTTTTGTGTTAAATATTATTAGCCTAATTAAGGGCTAGAACGACGGCGACTTGTCAGTAACTGGCATTACTATATGTCTATATCATGTTGTTATCGCTTAGTTTTAAAAAATGAATTATTAACTATTATTTAAAACAGTTTTGTTCGTTTATTAAAATATCAATCCCTAACTTGTTTTTATTTGAAGAATTCAGTTGCAAACAATACACAATATACAAACAATTTAAATCGTGCAGGTGCCCGATTGAAAAGTAGGCCTATATTTCTATTCTGTATGTTGGCGTTTCGGGTCCATATCACACTTTTAAAATAAAATCATCTAATAATTTACGTTGTCTTAAATCAGGGGAATTTATTTTTTTTATTCAGAAATATTTGATATTTTAAAACTTCATTCTAAATTCTACAATAACAGGTACATTTCCGACCGTTCAGATCGACTTACATCGTTTTGACTACGATGATTTCGTCAATGAAATATTTTATCACAACTGTAACTTAGTTTTGAAGGAGTTAATATTAATGATTTTTTTCTTTGTATTAACATTTCGAAGTCGGTAATATTTTTAAAACTAAATCATTGCGTTGAAAACGATTACTAAAGCCGTCTAAAGGGATTAAAGAATGAAACCGTCGAAATATTAATGGGGATGGGTATTTTTTTTACAGTTACAGACTATTGAAATCGTTAAATATTTAATCAATATTAATATCAATCATATGCTCGAATAATTCAGTGAAAGTTACTTAAAAACGGATTTGGGGATATAGATTACGATTATGATAGCATGTCAACAGGATATTGTGGCGGAGAGTTCGTATTATTATATTACATTCTGCCATGACGAATAAGTGCTTTTTGGACAGAAATCGTATCAAATGATGTATTTTAACCAGGTGATAAGCTATATACTACCTTTGTGTAAATTATGGGAAAGCAGTACGCTGACAGTTTCGTTGTTTCCTAAACTTATTAAACTTTACAGCTGATGTTGGAGTTAGTGTAAATTATTAGTTAATATTGTTGAAGTACGTTCAGTGCAGAAACATTTGAATCTGCTATTTTCTCTTGACGTACAGAGCCGTGCAAAAAGTATTCGGACGGTGACGCCATTTCCATAACATTACATGTTAATTTAGTCTGGGATAAATAATTTTCATAGATAGGATATTTGTCCGATCCTATTCACATTTGTCATGTTTGTGAGGAATCATCTTGGCTACAACCTCATAATTTATGTTTAATTTTCCGTTTTATATATAGGAAATGACAGTAATTTCATCAACATATATACATAGTTGTGAAAACATTTAACATGGCGATCTATGGCCGTATGGGACCCGTATGTACACACGTAGGTAAATCGGATGACATTTGCTAAATTGTCAGAAAATTTAATCCAAATTATGTACTTCAAGCTGAGATGTTTTTCAATCAAGCTGGAAAATTTGACTGATCCAACCAGAATTTATTTCATGAAAATTATTTATCCAAGACTAAATTAACATGCAAGTCTATGGAAATAACGTCACCGTCCGAATACTGTTTGCATCATTTATTGACTATATCTTTAGTCAAGACTATATAATTCACTCAGTTTGAGTATTGCTTCCAAAAACACAGGTAAAGTCCAGAATCAAGAAACTAAAATATTGACTGCACAACCACATGTCATAAATTGTGTGTCGAATAAAAGCTCAACTGCAAAAACTGCAAGAAAGAGCACTGTGGACCGATTCCGGCTCACGCTGAATATCCATTTTTATTTAAAATTATAGATATGATTCAATAACAGTTATAAGAATTTAGAACCATGCAGTAAATGATATTTTTTTAAATTGTGCATCCATGGTTTTTTTTATTTTTATTTTCCTGTGCTATCGTAACAGATACCTTAGATATTACGGCAATACACGTTTGTATACTTTCTGTTTCGTCTGTGCTGACCAACTTATTAAAAAATAGTACCGTTATTGTTGGACCTGAATTTACGTTTTATGATATAAGAAATATCTTCCAAGGATTAATAATAACCAATAACTATTCCAATTTCTATATTCGCTAAATAATAGTCGCGATTACGGGTTTATGTCTGTGAGTTTATTAATTTCAACTAAGTACGGTAATAAATGTTACTTTCACAAAGAATAAATGATCAACACTTGAGCATAATGGTTGAAACTTGAATAAAGAACAATCTTCAAAAAAATTATTTTGTCCGTAATATCAATGCATATTTTAAAAGAATCCGTTGCCGACGTTCATCGAAAACGTAACCATGACACTTCAATAAAGTCAGGGGCTGCTTAATTTTAGTATGAAAACTTGGAATATAGGCCCATCAAATTTGGAATCAAATTAAAAAATTAAAACAATATTGACCAGGTAACTGTGTGGCACTGAACTTTCGAGCGACAGACCAGTAAGTTTCGGTCTTGTAAGAAGCAAATCAATATACAAACTCGTGCCAGCAATGTGCCAAAAGTGTTGCAAAAATCGCCGTTTCCCATAATATCCCATGTTATTTCAGTGTAGCATGGATAATTTTAATTATCTCAATTTTCAAAATATTTTACTGATAATTGACATGGAAACAGGAAATCTACTATCTACTCCGCAACACGTACCAAATTTCTGATTTTGGATAGAACGTTACTGAACTAAACGATTACTGAGATATGTCCATTTTCAACCCAAAACGTCTGCTTACATATTGAATGGTGGCAATGGGGAAGTGACGTTACTGTTAAAATACCCAGTCATTATTTTGCCGTTTTTCAAAACCATGCTAAAAATTAAATCGAAATTAATAAACATAATTATAAGATGTTATAGATTACAAATTGAATTACATGAACATTTTTATGCTGTACTAAAATAACATGGGATCTTATGGGAAAACGGCGACACTTATATAATAAATACATTTTCTTTAAACAATTCTGATCCTATTCACATTTATCAAATTTGTGAGGAATAATCTTGGTTACAGTCGCATGATATTTAATTCTCTATTATTTATCTAGGAAATGACAGTAATTTGATCAACGTATATAAATATATAGGCCTATATAGTTGTGAAAACATGGCGATTGATATGGGAAATATTTTTATTTAATGTACACATGAAGGTAAATCGGACGACATAAGTTAAATTGTCCTCAGAAAAATTAATTCTTAAAAAGTATGTACTTCAAGTGCAGATGATTTCAAATCAAGCTAAAAGTTTTACAGTGATCAATTCAGAACTTCTATAACTTCTATAACGGGTAGGCCTACGAGTCTGTAAATTATTTAATATTATATTGAATTAATTTCAAGCTGTGATATTGCAAGTTATCTTTAGTTTACTTGAATTTACCATGAGTTGACACAATTTAAGACACTCGGTTGAAAAATATTTTTAAATGTCAAATAACGGTAGGCTATCATCTCCTACTTATATCTTGATTACATGTTCACTTCAGCATATTATCGTTCAATTTTATTTTTTAATAGGTTAATATACCGCCATATGAAGTGAGTCCGACTAATAATTTTGATATTTTTGGAAAATTCTAATTTCAATAGGTGTTTTCATCCGACAGTGACAGTTGTAACATGTAGTTAGATTGTCAACGCACTTTTGCAGTTCGTAATCACTAAAATTTAGAGCACCCAGAAGCAGTACAACTGCACAAACTGGACATCAACGAGGTCACAAAGACATTTTCGTAGCAATTTTTTTTTATTTAGACGTTTTTATCACATATTTTGACCAAAACATATATCACGTAATGTAAAGGCTATGGAAACCGGAAGCCGCTTACTCGCAAAGCGAAGGGAGGTAACTCTGGCGGGACTTTTGCTTAAGCATTGGATTAACGTGGAACCGTGATACCGTGTATTGTGATGTCGTAAGCCAATTCGCTGTGTCAGACCATTGTTTTATGACGTCAAATTACATCAGTCAGTGAAATTTTAAGTTATTTTCACTATAGCTTGATAGACAGTTTATTTCAATGGTAAATCCAGGAATTTCAGGGTTAAAGGGATTAGTTATGTTTACATTTGCTCCTTGTAAGTTTTAGCTCATCAGGCCTGATTGGCCCAATGAGCTTATGGCATGGCGTCCTTCAGTTAAACTTTTTGCTTTTTCGATTTCTTCTCAATAAACAATGACTCTAGAGAGCTGAAATTGTATGTGCATACATCCTGTCTGAACAAAGGGGTTTCTAAATAGTACATTTTGTAACCGATTCATCCCAAATATAATCACAGGGGTCCCGACCTTAAAAACCTATTTTCATCGTATTTTCAAGTACCAAAAGATCTAGAAGGCTGAATTGTTTTGACAACATTCAGTGTTCACTTTAAAAAATCAATTCTTTTTTTTAAAAATGTCATTTTCAAAAGTATATTTTTAAAAGTTTATTCTTCAAGTTTCAGCAATGAACTCAAGTTAATACTCACAGCCAAGAAAATGTTTCTTTTGTGCCATTCCTGAATTGATGGGAGCAATCCCCTTAGTCGAGCCCAATCGTCTTCACCGTTGAATCTTGCTAACTGCGCTCTTTCACAACTCAGACCATCTCCATACATTATTGTCGTAACAGGTTTCCGGTCACGTGATGGCACATACTTGTGGTATTCCTATTGAAAATAATGTTGAAAGAAATATATTATTTTATTAACAAGCAAAACAATAGTTTTTTAAATGTTGACCCCTGTGACCCTAACTTGGTCACCAAATCTACCATTTAGAATCCCTTTTGTCCAAGGAGTTTGTGCATATAATTTCAGCTCTCTAGAGTTGCTGCTTCTTGAGAAGAAGTCGAAAAAGACGGGAGAACATGCCATGCCAATTACAGGAGACTTGGCAGAGTTTCTCATGCTAGTTGATTAATTATGATACTGAAACTATTTTACAGTCATGATTATCCTTATGGCTCAATACAATATGAACAAAGTGTTAATTACCTCCATGATATCAATCATATCAGCCAGTTTACATTCATCTTTCTCCAATATTCCCAAGGGAATCTGAAAAACCAGAATAATTTATTATTTTAACTGGCATACACATTTGTTATAACAATTTCAATGACTTTTTGTGATTATAATTATTCAATTTGAACGTTGAATATTTCATTCAAATGGAATGGTTCTTCCAGAAAAGGCACATAGAAGGGAATTTTTAAAGGCAAATGCGTTTAATAATGTACATGAATTACATGTATAATTATGTTAATCAACTTACAAGTTTGCTTTTTTTCCGGAATTCAGTCATATAATCATGTTCATGGACGGTGGCTAATTGAACAGTTGAAAAACAGGGCATGTGGTCTTTGAGAATATTACCAATGGCAGCTGTGTATTCAAATCTGAAATAATTTTTCAAATGCATTGCAGAATTTACCAATTTCAAAAGTATTTCAAGTTTCTCTCCAGAATAAATCAATTTTAACTTTTTCAAATGTGTAACAACGTTTGTCTTCTTATGGACAGGCGATTTCTGGTTGTCATTGTACAGCTGCGAGCGCTTCAACTTTCTCTCTCCGGAATTAATTTTAACAATACGACAGTAACATTTTTCACATACCAAAGATTCGTCGTTCGGTGAGATACCAATGTTACGTAAGTAATCCTTTACTGTCAAAGTACTGTAACGAATGACTGACGCAATGCCTCTGCGTTCAAACCTTTTTCTTTGCCTGTTGTAAATGAAATGGTTTTCGCAAAGTAGGCAAGACATTTTAAGACGCTTCAAGAGTAGCGTTCATGACAAATCAGCGAGTGCTCGATGGTTACCCGGATGTTTGTCCTTTTTAAAAATAGAAATGCTTCTGATTGGTCAATAAGATCGGCGACTGTCTCACAAGATGGCGGCGATTGTTGACAGTTCAGTCGACGGACGCTAGCAGATTTCACGACCAGATAACGAAAATAGGTAAGCAATGTCGACATTATAAGTAGGTGAAAACAATTCTTGCAAGCGATTCCAATCGATAAAGCATAATTAGAATATGTGTGCGACATGCGAAATAACCGCAACAAAGCAAAAACGATGCATAATGTACAGTATGCGCAAATCCCCCCTGTTTTAACCATAGTCGCTCTCTACCTGCTATCCACTTGGAACTGGTGGAGGGCGGTCACCAGGCGAAGGTGACCACCATTTGAGTGACTGAATGGTGGGAACCTGTGAAGGAGGAGTAGGTCTATTAATCTTGCTATTTTGGGTGGGTTAAGTCTAGTAACAAATTGGGTGGGACTGACTATTTGATTTTTTTTGGATTTTTTTTTTGTTTATTATCCTCCTTCACGCCTGGTGGCATAGTTGTTGCTTGTATCACTTGTAATGAAAGATGTTATTTATTTATTTCAGAATTATAATATTTATTACAGAAGATGTTATATATTACTTACAGAATTATATTTATTACAGAAAGATGTTATTTATTTATTTCAGAATTATTTTATTTATTACAAAAAGATGTTTACTTATTTAAGAATTATAATATTTATTACAGAAAGATTATGAATATTGTATATACAAAAAATATGTAATATTTATTACAGAATTATGATGTGTGAAGGCTACAACCTAAGATAGATGCTGGAACACTTGGCGTACAACTTTAGGTAGATCGTCCAATTTAGAAATAAAATCTAGAAATAATTTGTTAAGTAGGTATTAATATTATGTCTAATTAAGATGTGAGGACACATCCTTTTCTTAGGAGGGGAAAGTTGTAAGAAATAGGGGGTTAAGTTACCTTAGGAAAGTGCAAGGCAAATGCGCTGATCGAACCTATTAGTCATACTGTAACATGTGGCGGTTTATATTTTGGAAATTGCAGTGGCTTATTTCGTAAATAATATTCCAAATTCGTAATGTCATCTCTAACTCACCTTTCACAATTAAAGGTGCATCCATTGTGTTACTAGATTATATAACTGTTTACCTTACTGGAGCATGGATACATTCTGTTATTTATAACAATCTTTATCATTGACGTCACTTTGTATTTCATTCTGTATCATATGTTGTATGGGAGCGGTGTTAATATAAGCTACACAGCTTGTGCACATATCCCAATTCATTTAATGAATAAAAATATGTTTAAACCATCCATTGTGTTTCCTAAAAAAATTCTTTGGCTTTAATACGCTCCAACTCACCATATGTGCTGTTTTACAATACAAACAAATTCACTCAGCTTGCATATTCTTCCCCAATTGTCTAATATATCATTAAATCGAGTACCATCATTTAGCATGTGCAGAATCCAAAACTGCAAGTTTCATTTACATGCGCAGTAGTTATATAACCAATTCAACATTATCAACCCAAATTTGTTATTTTGTCTGTTTTAAATAAGATTCCAAATTTATGTTTGACTCGTCAAAATAGTAGTTTTCGGTAACAGTCGGTACTTCTCGATAAAGTAACACCATTTATAACGTTTGGAATACATGACCCCCCAACAACACAATGGATGTACCTTTACAATGGATGTACCTTTAAAGTCATAACTTGTGTGCTTCGTATTTTCGTATAAGTAAAGCCACTAGTTCGTTTTGATAACTGTAATTGTGTAAAGTTTACGTGTTAGTCCATGCACACGATCAGCAGCCGCCATCCTATTTTAGCATGAGTAGGGAAGTGACGTCATTTCTCGCGTGGGCGTAACTATGGGTGATGGGGGCCGGGCCTAAGGGTATATAAAGGGGCAGGGTCAGTCTAGGGGTCGAGTTTGTTTTCAGCTTTCTTGCAGTTTTCTTTCAGCAGCTAGCAGCTCCCCTTTCACTTGAAAGGTATGCCTCTCTGGTTTTGGTTAAGTTTTATTTAGTAAGAATTACTCTAAGTTTTCATAAGTTTAATTTTTCTAAGTTTAAATGTAATCTCGGAAATACAATCTCCGTTCTAACAAGTTTCTGGGTAGTTAGTAAAAGTTCTTGTTTTAGCGCGAAGAAATGGCGTCACGTAGATTCATCACAGTTTTATTTGTCAATATCTCTTTATTGCATATATTTTATGTCTTGTAAATGAATTATTATTGAACTTTAATATCCTAGTATGCTTTGTCTTTCAATTTTGTTTTCTGATCGTTACGAATTAACTTTGTAAAAGTGAACGTCGAATAACTTACAATGTCGAAGGTACAGTGATGACGGCTTATATTCTAAATTCATGTTTTGAGATGGTCCCTGACCCATAATTCAATATCCGGACTCGCTTATCCGAACGTAATGCTAACTAAGTATAGATAAGCGAGTCTCTTCCTGTGTAAACAAACATGGCTGCGCCCGTAGTTTTTATCGCTATCACTTTGCTCTCGAGTCATTATAAGTCACACTCGTTTGGAAGATGGAAATGATGGTTTATTGACTTCAAATAAAGTTGAAGGTTGATCCGCACAAATGTTGAGAAAGATTGCACAATTATTCCTGGAGGAAAAGGCGAACTTGTAGTACACACTAACGAAGGTTCATAATGTAAACATATAGTCAATTAGCTCAAAGTTCAAGATTGTCTTAGTGAATCACGCTACCACATATTCTCACTTAGATAGTCAAATACAACATCACCTTTCATGCACACGTACATATATAGTTAATTGGACGTAAATAAGTCCTGTTTATCATAGTTTACATAAGACCTACCCCCGTTGTTGTTACAATTTCTTCATGCGCATATCCTTTTTGTTTTTAAACAATGTTACTCAACATGGAAAAGCCTTTTATTTCATTGATACCGACTTTATAAGTGTTACTCTTTGAATTTAGATCAAAATAAGAAACAAATATTGCATATTATTAATATGTTTTATTGTGTAAAAAAAGAGACGAGATTTATTAAAAGTATGGGGTTACCATCAGCTTGCGGCACCACCTAGTAGACCAGTCTCGATGGCGAGGTACCCTTTCTTAGTTTCTTATGACCAATTTTCATGAATTTGTAGTGGGTTCATGGAGAAAAGATGGATTTTTAAGAATTAGTTGAAGAGTAGCAGCAGACCTTATGACGAGGAATCTATAGAACCAGTTCGTATCCCGTTATCCCGTTATTTTACATATCTAATTCCTCGAAACAGGTCGATTTACTCAAACTGATGTGCTCAGTCGATGTACTACATGAGTATTCTCTTTCAGCTTCATGACGTGCTTCCAGCCCAGTAAATGTGTTCTTTTGTTGGGATTATTCTTCACATGCTTGTGTTTCACTATCGTCTACCATCGTAATATTGGAGTGGTATGTATTTGGAAAACCGAAGCAATTCACATACACGCGATACTTCAACTCCCTTAAAGGAATATTCCATCGCAAAATGAAAATAAAGCTAATAAGAGAATGTTTGTTGGGCTAGCGATACATCCTATCCAATAATTTTTAGGTACTTTGCATCAATTGTTATAAAAATTCAAACATTGAAAAAAACGCAATTATCAGACTCACAGGGCGCCGCCATGTTGCCAGAACGAGAGCGTGAAACGACGAGATTACGCTATGAAAGACACACCACGAAAATAGGAGACGCCGCTGTTTTCAATGGCGAGAGGTGCGGGCCGGTCATGCATGTTTTTTTAAAAACCGTAAGGACCGGGGAATGATCGCCCCTGCTTCCCAAAAAACATAATTTACGATCCCCAGATCAAATAAATATAAGATTTTTAACAGTAGATTGCTACACAAAATCGGGAATATATGCTTGGACAATTAAGATTTGCAACTGTTGTCTGCTGTTCAAGTTCGGGCGACGCGAGGTTTGAACATTTTGATAATTTTGAAAAAAAATCTAGACCATTTCATAAGTATTTAAATTTAGATTACTTCTGAAATACCCTTGTTGATATAAATTCAATAGAAAAATAACATATTTTACGGAAATTAACTTTATTAGTAGTAATAACATTGATTTTCATAACGATATTTCGTTTGCAAGTCAGAGCGAATCCTAAACTGAGCGAAGCCTCGGTGTATTGTGACAAGTTCGTAATCGAACAGAGTATGCCAAATGATCGGCAGTGTTTACCCATTTTGTGTTTGTATCAATAAAAAAAATCGGGTAAGTATGATGTCGTGTGTAAACAGTTTAACGCAT
Source organism: Gibbula magus (assembly GCA_936450465.1). NCBI lineage: Eukaryota > Metazoa > Mollusca > Gastropoda > Trochida > Trochidae > Gibbula > Gibbula magus. Next base: position 7,567,177 of record OW388302.1, read on the forward strand.
ATGAGCAACGATTGGAAGATTACCAGATGCCGGTGAAGATAATATTGGTAAGAATCCGACAAAGTAATGGACATTAAACACATCTCACCACACCCCTGAGTTAGACTTAGCTCCCATAACTTATAATTAGCGGTAAGGACCGGCAGATACCAAAATTTAGATTATGCAAGTCGTAAATGCCAAATGTGTAAAGACGATATCGAAGATGAATTTCATTTCATACTTAAATGTCCTTTACGTCATATTATAGAATAAAGTATATTAGACCATATTATTATAAATATCTATCAGTATTTGAACTTATTCAATTGCTTAGCGTTAATAGTGTTAAGGTACTAATTACTTAATTAACAAACATATTATGACACTCCAACGAAACCACGATAGGTCTCTCCTACGAAATCACTGGTTTCCGCATAGACAATTGTATTATATGCAAGTGAAATTTTAGAAATATACATTCGTCTGCAGAAATATCCAGGTATTTCATTTTAACGACAAAATATATATTTTAGGGATTAATTCATCATTCAGCTTTTGACAAGATGAAAGTATTAAGCAGTCCATTCCAGTTCCAGAGGATATTTCGGTGAATTCGTAGGAGGATTATTATAATGAAGTTACCTAATTACGATCTTGTCAGTTTATATGACATTAATCTGAGAACAACACTGATTGATAGTCTAATTGTTAATTTCTTACAGTCACGTAATCTTATTCTTAGTTCACTGATAAAAATAAATTAGTCTTCTCATCTTCAGCGACATCTGTTAATGTTAATGATACAATGAATACATTTCATACTTACCAGATCACTTTATTCATTAAAACAACAAATTAAATATATAATCAAAATAAACATTGCCGATCATCAAGCCTTTTAAAAACAAAAAATTCTCCTTCGAATTCACCGAAAAATTCTCACCGGATCCTCCTACGAAGTCACCTACAATCGACATTGCATTGTGATTGAAAATTATGTGATTACGTTTTTTAAATTATAATTGTAATTTAAACAATATGACTATATTACAACGCTTTTTGAAAATCATGAAGTAAAATAAGAATTGATCGTGAAAAGTTACAAATTAAATACACATATGTTAGTGTGGAATTGTGTATTTGGAATTAATTACTCAACTATAAATTTTATCATTATTTTATTCTACTTAGGAAAGGTTTATTATTTGATAAATAGTCAAAACGGGGTTCTGTCTAAAAATTAATTGCTGAATGAGCCACAAATAATTATATATTAACCATTTGAAAACTGCCTCAGGTAAAATCACAAACTGCAGGTCAACGAATGCAAAGTGTCAAAATTTCTTTCTCAGCGTTAAAAAACATTTCATTGCACCTCAAGTAGGCCTAGTTGAAAAATTTACTAATCCATTACCAATTTAATATCCATTACGATATCTGGAAATATTATTTGATTTGTAACTGGCTAATTTGTGTTTACTTAACAATGCGCATGCGCGAACAAGACTTACGTGTTATGTGAATGTTTCATTCAAATAAACAGCCTTGAATAACTGATGGAATATAAAATATGATGTATTCAGCGCCATGATCGAATATCCCTGTATTGTATTGTCACTACGGGGTTTTAATCAGTCGTATTCACATCACACGATGACAAGTGCGCAGCGCAAACAGACAGTGAGTCAAGTTTATTGTACAAACTCTACCGCACAATGATGTACAGAGTTTACAGTCGAAACTCCTTGCACGGATTACGTTGGTGTGTCATTTACCGCAGATTTTCAAGAAAGATGGCAGCGCCCAGGTCGAGCCAAAGTGACGGTTTATATTTGATGTAATTATTCAACCCATTGACCAAATACAAACATATTTTGTGAGAAAGTACCTGAGAACTCAATCTGTTATGGGAAACAATTTGAAATTACACTGGAATATTCCTTTAACATATCAATTTGTTTAATCAAATGCCACAGCCGTCAGGACACCATAGTACCAGAATCGTCCATACCAAATAACTAAGAAAAATGCATTTGTAAAATAAAATTATGAAAGTATACAGAACATTTTGTCGAGTTAGATAGATCAAGCATTATAAACCGCCGAAATGAACTTATTCTTCAGATTTGTGAGATGTAACAAATCCAACGGGACTATAAGAATACATGACAGATATTGATATATTTTCAGTAAGAGATCGCCAGGAAACCTTCAGCCATGAACTCTCAAAGCGGTTTCTGGAGCGTCAGTCCAGACTTGCCTCTGTTTGTGCAAGAAGGGAGAGTACCAGTGTCCATAGCAATGTCTTCTACACATCCAACCCACGTCTCTGTTACTGTGGGACAGCTTAGTCAGGGTGTACCTTCTGGAAGCAAGTAGTCCGGTTCCTGAACCAGGACACAAGAGGCGTGAACTTCTCCCACCCATTGGATATCCCTCGCAGTTGGGTTCACTCTAAGTTTGAGATCCCACCAGTGAAATTCCTTCGGAAACAGTTCTCTGATCATGCCCGCTTCATGTTCGTTAGGGACCCCTACTCGAGGATATGGTCGGCCTACATCGACAAGATATTTCTGCCGGACTACTGGAACAAGGCTCAAGTAAGATCTCTAAGAGGTTCAAACACTTGTTATTCCAATATCACGTTTGAGGAGAGTCTGCGATGGGCTTTAGATACCCCCTTGTACAGGATGGATGCTCACTGGGTGCCGATATCCTTCGCTTGTGGACCGTGTCACTTTCAGCCCGAGTATATCGGAAAACAGGAGACATTCAGTGAAGACGTACATCAGATTCTGTCTCGGTACAATCTGGCCTGGATTATGGACATGCGTCCATCACATAGCGAAAATGAGGCTAGGATGTTGATTAGGTATAATTTCATGTTACTTTCCAGATATGTCGTCTCAAGATGCACAGATAGATTGGACCTCTCCAGGAGACTCTGGAGATCCTTCCAGATGAATGGACATATCTCCAGTGAGAAACAATTTCCATTTGCCAAGGGGGACGCCGTTGACGAATATACTTTCACAGAAACGGTCCTGGATGTTATAAAAAGTAAAAAAATGTCTGGCTCGCAGATGAAAGCTCAAAAACTGATGTATTTTAGGAAGGCATTTGATGCTCTTACTTCGGCAACGATTAACGAAATTAGGCAGAGATATGCTCTTGACTTTGAAATGTTTGGTTATGATCCTTTTAATCCTGATCTCTTCTGAACTTATAACAAAATAAATGTTTAATGAATTTCAAAACTTGTTTCACTTTAATGGACTCAATTTACAAGTCACTGTATTTAAAGGAGCCGGCCGACTGGTAGTTTTGGTCAAGGAATCACTTCACAGGTTGGTCTGTGTCTGCATGACTAAAGTCTAATTTTCTTTTACAGTTGCTGACTGAAAAGGACACACCAGAGCCTGTATCAGAGCATGCCATATCCGATCTCCCAACATCTGAGAGTCCAACACCAGAGTGCAGCGATGCTGATATACCAACAAAGGTAATAGCATGTATGCTAGTATACTGAACCTCAAACGAAATGTCACTTTTCAGAAATATCAATATGTTACAAGTCAATATCGCACTGATATTGAGGTGATACAACAATATCTAATAACTTTTAACATTATTGACAATAAAAGTAACTGATTAGTATGAAAACAATCATAGCAGTCATTTTATTTCTGTGATATAATGAAATAAAGACCATGTACTGGTTTACAGGGTGACGTTTCTTTTGCTGTTCAGTATAGTATTTCATAGGAATCTGAATCTGAATCTACAAGAAGGAAAATATACAAAAAGAAAATAGAGCCATCGGCACACTATCTACTCAGGCTATAAAAATACCCAATACGATATATAGGCAGGAACTGGCACTGGCACTGGATCCAATGACAAATATTTCAAGGGGTAAGGTTTCACGAGATACGGCTTCAGCATGAAGGCATCATCGCTAACAATCACACTTGGAACTGGCTCTTGTCTCCCAGGGAGACATTTAGGTTTGGGAATGTTTAATGTGTTATTCTCCAAAGCCATAGAGAGATCTGAGTTGGTGTAAACGCCTGCGTCACCAGCTCGACCATTTGCCCCGATATCCACAAAGATAAATTTGCAGTTTGCATCAACTAATGCCAGTAAGATAATGCTGAAGAACTTTTGTAGTTGTAGAATACTGAACCGCTATTGTTGGGTGCCTTAAGGGCAATGTGTTTGCCGTCCAGAGGACCAACACAATTTGGAAACGGCCACTTTGACAGAAAGTCATCTTCAATTTGTTCCCATTCTTCCTCTGAATTTGGTACCTGAAATGTAAAACAAGGAATATAATATTGACGAAGACATATTTCCGTTTATTTTGCAGTCTGCCACAGAGGATGTTGAGAGACCCCCTGGGACTGTGGCTGTGAAGAAAAGGAAACAGACAGAGGATTCAGACGTCAACAAGCTCATGATTAAAACCTCAAATCAAAAAGGGGGGGGGGGGGGGGGTGAAATGCAAAAGTAAACACATCTACAGACTCTGATTGTGATCTGCTTTTTGGGAAACAAGTTGGCTTAGAAATTAAACAAATATCAGACCAAAGGAAAAGACAAGAACTTCAGCTAAATATACAAAAACTATTTTTGACTATCAATTTGAAAGTGAGCCTTGAAACGCTTTATTATTGACATCAATTACCACCAGTAACGGTTAGGAAAACATCAGTAACAATTTGGATAGGAATGGTAAACATTTGGACATTCATCTTAAAAGTTTTGGTAGATCAAGAAATGTCATTAAAAATAAAATAAGCTTTTGGTTAGCTAAAACGTTTGTAGAAAATAATTTGGCTCCTTTTGTCCAATTATTTGGTAACTTTTTGGACTTTTTGTTATTAATTTATACAAAACTTATGAAAGTGTTTGCTTTTAAAAAACTTAACATTATCAACTCTAAAATTTTATGTCTGACAGTTTTTATTAACTCTTTAATTATGCTAAATGGAAATAATAATTTGAAGCAATAATTTCAATGACTGGTAACTGTTTGGTAATTTTTGGTAACGGTCAGGACTTTTCTAATGAAAATTAATTCAAATAAAAATAAAATTGACATGGACACTGAATTTTTATTTTCTTAGTTCAAGTATTGTATAATTGATTATTAAGTTGTTCAGGGGCTATAACACAAAATACTGCATGATCACTTGATATTTACAGTGTAACAATAAATATAATATGATGACATTATACAATCATTTTGACATTACCACCAATCAATGGAATTTTTTTTTAACAATCTGTGATTCTAAATGATGCCAACTAAAGTGTCTTAAAATCTTCTCATTTGTATAAACGATTCTGTATTTTGCATTTGTATGAATGATTTGACTATGTTATTATTTACAACATTTTCCTTCTGGTTACTGAAAATGTATACTGGTATAGTATAGGTCAACTCAACTGAAGATGATTAACTTTAGAGAATTTATAAAGTCAATATTCTATTTCAACTTCACATAAAAATATACCCTTGTTTGTAACAAATTGATAATGCTTGTAGTATAGTTCATATTTGATTTTATTTGTCTTCATACATTCCAAATGTATTTATATGTTATGTAATTTATATATAATGCAACAATCTAACATACAATTTGATACATTATTACCTTGTTGTTTCATCAGTATTTGTTTTCATGAAGACTGTGGCTATCTTAAGTCGATATTTAATTTATTGTATCACTAAATGAGGAATAAAATTTCTTCGCTTATAAAATTTGTTCCATTTGTTCAGTTTTCAAGCTCATCAAGCTTAAAAGGTTTGATTTTATGATAATCATTCAGTGTAAAATGTTAATTCTGAACTACCATGCAGCAGAACTGGTTCGTTTATTGCATTCGACTATCATGTAATCAATATTTGATATCAGATATAACTTAATTTGCCATACCTTCACAAAGTCTTCACGAAGTGCTTCATATATTGCTTGACACACTTCTGGAATAAACTGGCAAATGGTGTTGCGTGGCATGCGGTACAGATATTCCAGAGACTTGTAGCTATCACCTGATGACAAAAATATTGATAAAATGAATTATTCATATTATTTCATACCATATACATATGGTTTACAACTATTTACCAGTTAATCAAAGTAAAGTTGACGGTAATGTGTTATTAAATTAATATTGACAGCCCATGGTAAAATATTTTACTCCAGATGCAGTGGATCATAAGTAATCAAGAAACAGGACGGACGCACGGAGCTGAAAACTTTATCCCCCAACACCCCACCCCACCCCGCGCTTGGCGGAAGACTGGCAGATTTGTCTCAAGTCGCCACAAGGAGGTGACAAAAACCCTCAAAATGTCACTGCTTGTGGGAATATCTAAACCTGCAGATGAAGATTATGAAATATTAACAGGGAAAATCATTCTATTCACAAATCAAAATGATAATTTTCAAACTGCATATTATTTCAGCTTTTTCATTATATATTTTCTGAGAACTACGAATGTACGTTTGGGGTTATGATAGTTAAGAAATAGAGTAGCCTCTGAACTATTCTATAACTTATACAATCTGAAGAAGCACTTTAATATACTGGAATGTTTGTAATATGTTATTACCCACTGTTATGACAACACCTTCAAGTAATTTGATTGGTTAATGATGATCTTTGACACTGCCCGGACTACTTTATTCATTCATGAAATAACAAGCTTTTTTATTACAACACTCGTATAATGATTAATATTTATCTCACCCTTCAGTTAATTAATATAATTGTACTCACCACAATGATAGATTTGATGAATAATTAACAAAAAAAAGCATGACTAGAGCAGAACTAATAAGCACCAAGTTGAGAATGCAGCAAGTGGTTTTGCTCTCACTCTTACCATTAGGAATGACATTGCAACGAAACGCTCAGTCTCTCGGTGAAAACAACGTGTTTGTAACGGTGCACAGTGACTTTAACTCACAGGACAAACCTAACCGAAATGAAAGCTATTTGAACGGCGCGATGGTCATCTAAAACTTACATTTAATGAGGTTGTTTTAGATTGTTTACACATTCTGACGACGAGAAACATTGGAACGGCGGCCACCACGACATGACCACACCGTAGGAACGTGTACTCGACGGAAGTGAACGAATTTCTCTGCGAGAGGTCAGTTTAGTTTTGTGCATTTGGTGTTGGATAAATCAGTTTTGAGGTATTTATGAGAAAAACATTTTCAGGCTGTAAAATGGTAGACACCGATGAAGATGTAGACGAAAGATAATGTGCCCTCAGTCGACTGTTACATCACAATTTAGGAGTCGAATTTTCCATGTGGAACTTACGTGTGTTTGAGATTGCCTTGCTTTCAGACAATCAATAAAATACTCCTATACCATGTTGTGAAACGTCCATATATGGACATATATGCCAAATATTGAGACTTATTATTGACAAATAACAAAATTATAACCCCTGAACCAGGTGTCAAAACAAAGTGAACGAGTTACTAACGGGCGTGGTGAACGAATTACACCCACTTGGTTTTTTTCTTTAGGAACGTGTTCACCACGATATTATACCAGTAGTAATTGAATGTAAATATCTCAGTAGCTATTCGTTTGATTTTGACTAAATTTTCTAGTTTGATAAATATGCATCAGCCTTTTTGGTCATATACTTGAAAAAATATTATGTTTGGTTTAAAACATGCAGCCTCACATAAAGCTGTCTCTTTTAAGCTAGTTCTGCTCAGCTTCTCATTTCTAAAACCAACTTGTGTTTACTAATGTCTACTATTTTACAGCCTGAAATATATTTTGTCATAAGTACCTGACAACTGATTTATCAAACAAATTCTTTCACCAAATACTAAGGATGTCACGATACACAAAAGTATCGGTGCATGATTCATTTTGATTGACGATACGATACACGATACGTACCTGAATATATCGATTCCTTTTCAAAAAGCTTCATCGGTACATTTATTTTGCTGCATCGATCTTTTTCAATAAAAATGATGTTGTAATCACGAACAGGACCTAAATCGTGCCGATAGAAAGTCTAGTTAACACAGCATGCCAAATTATTATCAGCTATTGTTATTGGCTTATCTGAGTAATCTCGACCAATCAACGATCACGTATGATCCCCTGTTCGGTTTACAAATGTCAGATTGCTTTGCTTGATTCGAAACTAATTCGGCGTACGCTGTTTTTGATAGCGTGGCAGCTGATTAAATATTAAGTATTTAAAACAATATCTAATTCAAGATTTGTTACAAAAGTAATGTTATTTTGTTATGAGAATAAAGATTACCTAAATGTGTCACTTAAAGTTCATCAGTAATGATCGCTAGATAAATATCCGTCGTAGCATAAAACGGCTTACGTAGTAGAATGACGCGTCAAAATTGAATATGGAGCTTTCATCGACTGATTTTGAAAAGCCGTCCCGGGGAGCAAATTTAAGTCAAATGTTTGGAATTATTTTGCTTCCCCAGTCTACTATGAGGGGGGGATGAAGAAGGTGTTTAGGGAAAAAATAGCATGTCAACTTTGCAAAAGTTTCATCGGATACAGCGGCAACACGACAAACATGTCCCTGCACATGAAACGGCATCATCCAACAGTTGTACAGGACAGCTCTACTGAGACGAAACCATCTATAAAGAAGCAAAAAACATTGGGATCGTTCTCTAAACTAACATTTGGCTCTGATCGCCACAAATTAATAACAAGGCAAATTGCTCTCTACATCGAAAGAGATTTGAGGCCCTTTTCAACGGTTGAGAACGACTCGTTCAGAGAGTTGTTGAGAGCGCTGGAACCTAGGTACGATGTCCCAGGGCGGACACATTTTACTGACAAGGTTATCCCAGACCTATACAAAGAATGCAAGGCTCAAGTTGAGAATGGTCTAAAAAGTGCAGCTGCTGTTGCCATAACTACTGACGGTTGGACTTCCAGATCGACAGAAAGCTACATCACCATAACTTCACATTACATTTCTGAGGAATGGAAGTTGGTGAACAATGTTCTGCAAACAATTGACATTTACGAATCCCATACAGGTACTTAAAGTATTGTTTAATCATTAATGTTTCACAATTATTATTTACCAATTTATTTTTAATTTAATAACTATTAAATATTGTTTATAAATAAATATTAAATATTGTTAATAAATAAATATTAAATATTGTTAATAAATAAATATTAAATATTGTATATTAAATATTGTTAAGAAATAAATGTTAAATATTGTATATTAAATGTTGAATATGTATGTACATGTGTGTGTATGTATGTATGTATGTATGTAAACACAGTAGTAAAAAAAAGTTAAGCAACCCCTTCTTTTTTTTATAGGGGTATGTTTCAGAGACCCATTATAGCAAAATTAAAGATCCCACAGGGGAAAAACGAATTTCAGGAGCAAGTGTAATTAATTGTTTTATTCGTTGACATTTTTGTGTAATCTTCAGAGATTTCAAATGACCAAAAACAGGAAACAAAAATGACTGGAAAATGGTGATAAACACACACTCGTAAATGTATTGTCGTTCGAAAACCAGTTCACAGTCCAGTTCCGAAATGTTATTTTTACGGAGTTATGAAGCCATTGAGTCTGTTATTGAACTGGTACAAATTACCAGTGTGATGCTCTAATGGGAAAAGTTACCTGAAAAATATTACATCTGGGTCAATGAAATTTTGTAATAACAAAGCCAGTTGCCAAAATTATGTTGGACAATATTATGATGCTTGAGGCTGTTTTTTAAACATAGTACCCTTCACATCTATAATTCTCAATGGACGGATAGCAGATGGCGGGGGGTATGTGAGCTATGCTCACTTTTTTCTTGTTTTGTCCAGTTATGTCTTCACATGTAGGTAATATGTCGGAGACGGCGTTGAGTCCCAGCATGTCTCTTCGGTGCAGCAGCATCTGCACACTCGGGACCGTCTTGATCCATGTCCTGTTTACTCCATTTACCCGTTATGTGTTATGAGCATCTTTTAACTTGATTTAAATTTTATTTGGAATAATCATCTTTTGGTGATTTGCGAAATATTTGAGTAGGCATGCACCACTAAACGTACTGGTGATGAGCTTGTGCAAGGTGATACTTGCCCTTTAAGGGATTGTGCATGTCGCTGCAATTGCTACATATGCACCATGGTGGTGCTGAGCTGTTTGCACCGGGTGAGTTTGGTTCAGGTGCTGTTACAGGTGGCTGCCTGCTTATGAGGTCATGTAGCACACTTGGATAGGCATCCGCCACCCTCATTACAAGGCCTTGTTTCTCCTCCAGGACCGGATGAGACTGAGACACTTGGTCCTGTAAATATGTTTACACAGGCTAATAAATTCATTTGACAGTATGTTTAAATGTTTGAAGCATCAATTCTAATTATTACTTTAAAAGGCTCTATGTTACTTGCCGCTGTTGTATTGTTCCGGTGATGTAACCTGATGTCGGTCTCGGGGTCGCGAAAAATAATTCTTATTGGACTAAAGGTGGGATTGCTTGGCTCCAACTCCCTCCTCTGTTTCCCCTTCGCAAACCTATTGTTTCTCGCGGCATAGCGAATAGTGATATAGGCTACTGGATCACAAGTGAAACAAAATGTCTAATATTCCGTAGTGAAGCTCAAGTTATGCAATATGCAAGTACTGAAGATTTTTGCAATCATCTATAGCGAGAAAAAGCGAAGAAATTAGAGATGGAGGAAAAAATTAGAAATGATGGATATTGGTAGGACCAATGAAAAAGAAATGACGTAATGATATGTGACGTCACAAATTAGGAGGAAGTGACGTGAAGGTAAGAATAAATAAGGAGGAAGTGACGTGCAAGTAAGAACAACAGAAAGGACAGTGCGAATGGTTTCAATAAACACATTATTATCCCCCGCCACAAAGTGGTACCGGGATATAGGTTTGGGCTCCGTCCGTGCGTGCGAGCATCTGTCCGTCCATCCGAGATAAAGGGGACAGCTTTTCTCAGAAACTGTTTAAGATAGGATTATCAAATTTGTTTTGATGCTTGAGGGCACAAATACCTTGATGGGATTCAATAATGAGAAGCATGCAATTTTTATGCCCCGAATCGGAGATTCAGGGGGTATATTGTTTTTCACCATGTGTTTGTCCATAATTTTTTCTAACCTTGATCACAACTTTGGATTGCTCAGAGCTAGGCTTTCATACTTGGTATATGCATACTTTGTGATGAGACCTTTCGGATGAGGTTATCATATTTGACCTTGTAACCTTGACCTTGCCGCAGTGGACACCTTCAGAAAAGTTTAACCTTGGCCATAACTTTGGTATAGTCAGGGGCATCCGTGTTTAACAAACACATCTTGTTATTGTTTCCGGAGTTATTGCCCTTGACCGTTATTTTCTTTTCGACTCTGTCACCTTAGTGACAACTACTTGTCTGTAATAATAATTGAACGTTTTAGAATTTATATATATATATATATATATATAAAAATCGTAAGCCCGAATTTGGGCAATATTTTGACATTTTTAAGAATCGTTGAATCTTGACTGGTCAACCAAACGAGGGGTCATCTGTGACCCGCTCCGTGGAGCTTCATTAATTAATGAATGGTGATTATCATTGCTGCTAGATGAATTTATGAGGTGTGTTAAATCGCTGAAAACCTGTTCATGTGATAATTATGTAACTGTGATCTGCAAAATTACCTAGTTGGATATCTAAACATTCGATATATGGAAAATTTAAGATGTTTCATTTTAGATATGTTAGTGAAATTAACAATCAAAATGTTGCGAAATTACGTTGATTTATTACTATCGCCGATAATGAGATTACTTAAGTGACGTCACAGGAGTCATCGCTTCAGGAACCACGCCCCCGCAGATTTTCATTCTGGTCGTCGGAGCCATCCTCAATAATCCAGCGCTTTCGTTCCGATAAATCTACACACAAGCGCTGGAAAACTTTTAAGGGTATTTATCTCGAACCTAGTTACCTCCCTTTGCAACGACTCAACGAAACGCTTGCTTTCTAACACCCAATGAGATCACTTGATGTCACGAACGGAAGTTGTGTAAGGGGCGTAACTCTTGTGTCAGGATCTTCGCTTTCGCAGATGATTGGGAACGCCTGGTAGCACAGGGATTTACCTCCACCAGTTTTGATGGACATGAATACATCCTTCTTCTCGTACAGACTTCTTAAAACTTTCTTTTGAGTTTCTGTCAGGTTTTCTACGCTGTATGTGTTACAAACTTTATCGTTATCGAGTGAGTGGGACGCCGCCATATTTGTTTCTCTAAACAACCGTAGTGATCATAGATGCGCTTTGATTGGTCGATTTGTTTACCCAGTTGGTATCGAGTTTCGTTTTTGATTGGATAACATGGACCCAAGAAGAGGTAACTAGGTTCAAGATAAAAATTCAAGCTTAAAATTTTCAAAGTCTTGTGTGTAGATTTATCGGAACGAAAGCGCTGGATTATCGAGGATGGCCGGAGCTAAATTAGGTTGGTTTTTTTTTCAAAAAAGCTGTATAAAAGTAATTTATGGACAGATTCCAGAAATTTAAAATCGAACAATTGTCAAATTGACATCCCACTTTAATGAATCCATATGTCATTACATCTATATATTCTTTAAATGATTTTTTAACCACAGAAGATATGCAGGATGTAACACATTTGGGAACGAAACATTGCATTCACCAGACGGGCCCAGCACAGTCACAGCATATAAAAAAATGTACTATAATATACAATGTTAGATACAAATATAGACATATTCATTCTCATTCAAACATATGGACACCAAATCAGGCTAATGTTGTACTATGATTTGTAATCGCAATGCATTCTTTCTACATACAGTGAGCTGCGAGTACTAGGCCGACTTGAATAAATATTAACAACGAGAATTATTCCATACAATATTATATATGTCAATTTGTCATATTCATTTGTCAATCAATCAATATCTAAACTACATGTACACCAAGTTCAGTACGCATCGGGCGAGATATGCATTTACAAGAAATTCATATTCACGAATATTCAACAGCAAATGTTTCTGAAAAAAAGCGCAATTTGCAAACAATTTAGTCGTGTGCGAGAGTTTATGGATGAGGTATGAGTACAATTTGTATTTAATGGTCTTACATCAAAGATATGAATTAGCGTCTTGGTTTTATACTTTTCCGCATTAGAATGATCTTTGGTAAGAAAAAGAATGACCAAGTCGGTGCTCGGAATTACGGATCCTCTGTCCCTCGTGAAGTATTATGTCAAAGTTCATCACAATAATTAACTCGGGACAGATGATGTGTAATTCCTCGCAACTCATTGGTTATTCTTACATACACCGATAGAGTATTCACATAGTAACACATAACATGTCATAAAACTAATAAACAATTTGCTGTCGCGCTGTAATGGAGTTTTCCCCACTCGCAGCGACAATGACTGGCTTAAGTTCTCTTTGTTTTTATTTTTCAACAAATGTGCGCTTGTGTTTATCAAATTGTGAAATATAAAGTCATCTTTCAATTTGACTGCGTTTTAATCATGTATTAATAACATAAATGTGTAAACAGGAATATCTTCTCGGATTTTGTCTTCACAAAAAATACTTCGACAGAACCCTCCTATTAAAGTGAAAAGGGTCACAAATCTGCCACACTCACAATGCCATAATGCTCCCTTAAAGCACTAGAGAAATCCAATTATTCAGACAAATGCAATGTCAATGTTGAGTTGATTTTATTCATTTATGGATCTGCTTGTTATTCTGACCACAAGTCTCTATTTACGCTTGAGTTACGCACTGACAAACTTATGTTTATACAGTGAAAACATGACACAGCTGCATTCGTGATAATCAGATGTTAATTCAGTATTATCCACAGTGTTTCTCAATATATAATGTCATGATTCCACTACCAATTACAGTTGAATATATATTGGAAATACAACGTGTTGCCCGACAGTTTGACATGTAACATTGTAGCTGTCAGCAATATCAATGCCTTGTACTTTAAACTATCCAGGACATAACAGAACTTAGCCCTAACGTAAACATATTTATTATGGACCATTCTCTTTTTAATACAAAGTCTTGAAAGTGTTCATGATGCTGTATTCTTAATGTCCCGTTGGGAGTTTCAAGGTTTGCCTATGGGTTCAGGGTAATCTTTGCCAGAAGCATCGCGAAGGTCATTATAGGTACCGATAGCATGGTCACGTCCGCGCACTTGGTTGAAATTTCTTTCTAACTTAAAGTCGTCGTTGGCTTTGTCCCAAAAGGTTTTGGTGGGAAAACGATAGGCGTTTTGGGAACGAAAACCTGAGGAGTTGAAGAATCCAATCTTCCTGTCAAGCGTGCTCCCGCCCTTGAAACCAAAAAGAAATCATTCATCATAGCAACTCAGAATTTTTATTTTTTCTTAACACGATTAAATGTAGTATTGTGATCTTCCCTTGGAGATCAAATTGCTGATACATTGTAGTTTAACCATACCGTTGAAGTTTGGATATTACCGTACCCTTAAATTTTGTGATTATGTTTTGTTCGAGGTTAGTTATATCTAAGATGCACCATGACCCGCGGGCAATATTGAAAAGTAAGCCGAAGAAAATGGCAAGGGGCATTTATTAAAGGGGCAGTAGCACGCTTTCTGCAAATTTTATTTTTTCAAATTTTCCATTTAGAATGATAGTTTATGTTATTAATATTTACTTTAGAGGGTAAAACATCGTATTACACAAACCAATTATCCGTAGCGGTAATAACGGTGTTGCGTATAAAGCAAAAGTTGCATGGCGGCCATTTTATTGTGAACACATTTTATTATTTCGAATGACAAAAACGATTGCCATGGCTTTACCAAACCATGTACACTCATTTTTTAACTTGATTTTCCAAAGAAAGAAGGTTTTTTTTACTATTGATTTCATCAACCTATTTCAGCGAAAAAACGTGCTATTGCCCCTTCAATGCGGGGAGGTTTATTTTTTAATACTGGCAATATAGGGAAACTTATATGAGTATGACTCAGTCTATGAACGGTACGTATTGTTGTGTTTAGGATAGTAGGTGGAGTTTCAACATACTTCTGTGGAGATTGTTTTCTTTACATTTGTTTACCTAAGAAAATGGAGGGGGGATTCGGATTCAAAGCATTAACATACAACTCCAATCTTGTAACCTAAAGTACGCTTTCGTCCTCAGTTAGAGGTTGTATGTCATAGTACTTTTCTAATAATGAACAGTGTTTAAATAGCGTAAATCTGTCACAAATATTGAGAACCGAGAATAAAGGAAGAAAAAGTACACTTATTTGCACGTAATAAGACCACTTAATAACAGTTAAAATTAATAATTAATATATGTTTGATAATACTGCATAATAATTGTGATTAAATATGTTCTCACGCCAAATATCAAAGCCAAAGTGATTCTGTATTATGTCTGATCAAGGACTTCTTCAAACCATTTCACCTTAGAAACTGACATTTTCAGAATACCATCTTGTTACATGTACATGGTGACTACAGTTTGTTCATTTGGTTTTGATCCCCTCAATTATTTGCGTGACAGAGTGTTCATGCTTAATAATTTAAACGACCTTTTTCCAAGAACCACTAATGCTAAGTCTCAGGTTTTTCAGAATGGTGTCTTTGTTGGATGGAGACTATGATTTGTAAATTTCATTACCTTACCCCAGAAAACGAAAAACTTGAGTGTTTTTCAATTTTAAGTGCTATAATAAATTGTAGACAAGAGTCACCCTAACTGAAGATTTGATATACAATTATCTGACATACTTTGTAAAACACATTTGCCAGATAATTGTATATCAAGTCTTCAGTTAGGGGATAATACACCTGCTGAGTTTGAGGCATGATAAAGGGTTTTGGAGTTCTACTACAGAAGCAGACCTATTCCTGAACAAAGTCCAAATCCAACGTGTTTCAATGAAAACGTAAGAAAAAAAATATTCAGAAATCTGAAAATATCAAAAGGCAGCACTTCAATTAGTCGTGCAAATCTTTTGAAGATTTAGGCTACATTTATGTTTTGGGTAATACCAATTCTCTGTTAAACTAGAAATATGTGCATGTGATGCACTGTGATGTCCCCCGCTCCAATTTTCAATCAAAACTAATCATCTAACCCTTACTTAACAATGCCAGAGAAAAGAAAAACAACTTTACTTTAATCGAAAAAGGTTACTCTATTAGCATAAATCAACTGCACATAAACAAAGAGAAAATAGATGGTAATTAAATCTAATCTAATCTATATCAATCTAATCTAATCTATATCAGTCATAAAGAGAAAAAAGAAAATAGATGGTAATTAAATCTAATCTAATCTATATCAGTCATAAAGAGATCACGGCCCTGATCTACAAGAAGGGTTCAAGTCACATTATTTAAAATATCTCATGAATTAGCTTTGATAACGACTTATTGATTTTTTTAAAGATGGAACTTATTGAGCAATGAGCACATCAACATTTCTTAATAAATGCAAAATCAGAAACATGGTGACGTGAGACCTTCTGGTTTTAAACAGGCAAAACTATGTTTGAAATATGAAGAACCAGAAATAAAAAAACTCAGAATAGCCAAAGTAGCAAAAGGCACCATTCTATCACTAAGTCTAAGCAAATACAAAGTTTGGTGAAAAATATTGAACGGTTTTGGAGATAGAGGCCGGAAAAGGTCCCTACCCTCAATATGCACTAAGTTCAAATTGTTTCCATGGAAACCAGAAAAAACAAATTCAGAATAACCAAAATAGCAAAAGGCACCACTCCACCACAAGTTCTAAACACATAACAAGTTTCGTGAACAAAAATTGAACGTTTTTTTAGATATCGCCCGGAAAAGAAAGCATTTCGGAATAACGGAATGACGGAATAACGGACGGAGGCGAAAACAATATGTCTCCCGAAAAAAAATTCGGGGGACATAATAACAATTTTATGGAGAGTCGATTACCACAAACTCCCTCGTTGAACGAATTTGAGTGTACGAATCAAGAATAGATGAATGCCCTGTGGGATATTTAGCAGCTCCGACTAAGTCGGAGCTGCTATCAGTTTGTGTGCAGTTTCCATCGCCGCCGCCGCCGCGTTTTGTATTCGCTATAACTTTTTTCCTATTAGGTTTTGAGAACTCACATACATAACTTCTTACTTATACACCTCCTGTTCACATTCAAGGTCAAATGTCAAGGTCACGAGTTCTGAAATCGCTAAAAAAAATCCTTGTAAACACGATAACTTGAAAAATATTTGTGCTATCAGGCTCTTCTTTGGTGTATATCAACTATGGAGAAAGGCCAAGATTTGAAAAGGATTTCGCTAACATCCGTGAAAGGTCAAGGTCATAGTGAGGTCACAACTTAAGCATGCTTTTGCAAAAATGTCTTATTTCAACTATTAACACTTTGAATCATTACATGATTGTGATACACAATGAAAAGTGATCACTGATTGTGTGACCTTGAATGTTAAAGGTCAAGGTCACGAGATAGGGTCATGGTCACCAGTTCTGAAAAAAACTATGTAACTTTTTTCCATGAAGGTATCAAAACCTCATATATATAGCTTCTTTCTTGTACACCTGGGGAATTATTTTGACATGCTCACATTCAAGGTCAAAGGTCAAGGTCATGAGTTCTGAAATCACTACAAAAATCCTTGTAAACACGATAACTTCAACAACTTCTGTGCTATCAGGCCCTTACTTGGTAAATATCAACTATGGAGAAAGACTGAAATTTGAAAAGGTTTTCGCTAAAATCTGTCCAAGGGCAAGGTCACAGCGAGGTCACAACTTAAGCATGCAGTTGCAAACATGCCTTATTTTAACTATTAACACTTTGAATCATTACATGATTGTTATACACAATTAAAAATTGATCATTGCCTGTGTGACCTTGAAGATCAAAGGTCAAGATCATGAGATATCAACATGACCATCTGTAAATAACTTTTTTCCAAGAAGGTATTAACATCTCATATACATAGCTTCTTTCTTATAAATCTGGTGAATGATTTTGACATGTTCACATTCAAGGTCAAAGGTCAAGGTCATGAGTTCTTAAATCACTACAATAATCCTTGTAGACATGATAACTTAAAACATCTTTGTGCTGTCAGGCTCTTATTTGGTATATATCAACTATGGAGAAAGACCAAGATCTGAAAACGTTTTCGCTAAAATCTGTCAAAGGTCAAGGTCACAGCAAGGTCACAACTTAAGCATGCTATTGTGAATATGCCTTATGTTAACAATGAACACTTTGAGTCATTGCATGATTGTTATACACAATGAAAAGTAATAATTGATGGTGTGACCTTGAAGGTCAAAGGTCAAGGTCATGAGATACTGGTTAAGGCCATGTTAATCCTTTGATCCAATTTTGAAACCAGAAATAGGTTTTAAGAACAAGTTTGTGAAAAGTGACCCCGCTGATGATTCAACTTGTTAGAATATAACTTGAATAATAAAAAAAAATTTGTCCAAAAAAATTCCCATTTTATTTATGCTGAGGAGAAGGCGGAACACGGAAAGGCGAGACCCAAAGTTTCGGAGCTGCTCTGCTTTTGCGGTGTCCCGTTGTCCTAGTTGTAGTTGTCATTCAACACGGAGGAAATCCGTCACAATGTTAACAACATAGTGATCAATATGCAATTTGGTGTGCTGCATAAAACATTTACCTAAGAGGAAAGCAAGTTTACCAGGAATTGAATAAAACATTTACCTGAGAGGAACGAAAGTTTAACAGGAATGGCATAAACCATTTACCTGAGAGGAAAGCAAGTTTACCAGGAATGACATAAAACATTTACCTGAGAGGAAAGCAAGTTTACCAGTGATGACATAAAACATTTACCTGAGACGAAAGAAAGTTTACCAGTGATGACATAAACATTTACCTGAGAGAAAAGCAAGTTGAACAGGAATGGCATAAACCATTTACCTGAGAGGAAAGCAAATTTACCAGTGATGACATAAAACATTTACCTGAGAGGAAAGTTTACCAGGAATGACATAAGACATTTACCGGAGAGGAAAGCAAGTTTACCAGGAATGACATAAAACATTATCTGAGACGAAAGAAAGTTTACCAGTGATGACATAAAACATTTACCTGAGAGGAAAGAAAGTTTACCAGGAATGACATAAAATATTTACCTGAGAGGCAAGAAAGTTTACAAGGAATGACATGAAATATTTACCTGAGAGGCAAGAAAGTTTACCAGGAATGACATAAAATATTTACCTGAGAGGCAGGCACCAACGTCGCAAGGAGGAGAGAAACAGCAAGTAGAGTGAACATTATTGACACCTTTAAGCTGTTTCAACAAGTGCGAGTGTGTAAAAGCAGCTCGTCAGTACACTATACAAAAGTGTGCAAATTTTGAGGACAGCAATTATTGATTTTCTTCAACAGCAGCATATATCAGATTGATCGGTTCTGATTTCGTTTTAAAAATGATCAAAAACCAACCAAGTTTATAAGTAAATGCATGTAATGATATTAATATTATTCACCACTGTGCGTTTAGCAAGCGTCAGATATAGTATTTGGCTGCAGCCGTCCGCCGGTACGTACGAAACGGAAAAACTTCAGTACTATTCACTGGATTCTCATACTTTGCATGTAGGTTCATCATAGGGAGAGTAATGTTCCTGCAGAGTTTTGTGACCTTGACCTTCATTTCAAGGTCACAACGAGATTTTGTCATTTTACCCATGTCAGCGGGATATCTCAAGAACCATCCACTGGAATTTCATCATATCTTGCACAAAGCACCACCTATGGAAGACTAGATTAGGGCTGATTAGATTTTGGTGACCTTGACATTATTTTCAAGGTCATAAACGGAACTTTGAATTGTTCGACATGTAAATGTACATCTAAAGCTTGTCAGCGGGATATCTCAAGAACCATGAACTGGAATGTTATCATATCTTACACAAAGCACCTCCCAGTGAAGACAAAGGGTTGATTATATATTTTTTAACCTTGACATTATTCTCAAGGTCACAGTAGAACTTTGAGTTTGTCGACATGTTAAGCTCGTCGATCTTTAGATCTATTAGACACATTAGGTATGTGCTCATTCTAGTCTAGATTAAAGTCACAATGCGTGAAGCAGTGTTTGCATGTTTTGAAGTTGGTTCGTTGATCTGCTGCAGAGAAGAACATAACAATAGTCCAATATTAAGACTTGAGTGTACTCATACAATCCTTGATCTTCCCGATGTTTCTGATACGGATGTTGACCGTTCAAGTCAAACAGGAATCAAGATTTTTAAAAACACAAATATGAACATTGCAATTTCCCAAACCTTTATGATAAACTTTCAAAAACATGTTTCTCTTCCAAGAAAATGTTTTAAGCTTTTTGGTTTATTTGGGGCAAATTTAGAATCCACATTGGCTACGGAGTCTGTACACCATAGTTCTGCATTCTATGTCTTTTCGCCCCAGAGAAGATGAAAATATGGTTTTAGATCATGGCCTATGAGGCTCTTATTTGTGGCCTAAGGGTCACTAAATATCAGATTTCAGATCCATGATTTCAGGCCTGATGAGCTAAAAATGTGATCATCAGCAGAACAAAATGTGGATTGTGTAATCGTTTGTCAAAAGCAGAGAAAATTTTCATAACGCTCTATCATTATATTTTAAAACATTGACTCTTTTGTAAGGTTTCGAATTATGGGGGTTAGAGATAATTTTATTTTTTTATTATTTTTTTTATTTCCATGCAACAATTTGAACTTAGTCTTTCTCAAGGGTAGTGTTCCTTTCCGGAGCAGATCTCTAAAACTATTTGACCAATAATCACCATATATGTTAAACTGTCTTAATTGTTTGTCTTTAGTGACATCACCTATACTGTTATTGCTTAAATGCAGTGCTCAAGGTACATCCTTAATTATACCCCCGCCACGAAGTAGTCGGGGGTATATAGTGCTCAAGGTACATCCTTAATTATACCCCCGCCACGAAGTAGTCGGGGGTATATAGCGCTCAGCGCGTCCGTCCGTCCGTCCGGAACACTTTTGGTTCCGCTCATAACTCAAATACTACTTGTTCAATTGTTATGAAACTTTATACATGTACACTTTATGGTCCCTAGATGTGCCTTTTCTATGTTTCCCTCAGATTCCATGATTATTTTTTCAGATTTTCCACTTTTAAGCGTCTCTGTGTGCGCGTCTATGGTCACACTTTTGGTTCCGCTCATAACTCAAATACTACTTGTTCAATTGTTATGAAACTTTATACATGTACACTTTATGGTCCCTAGATGTGCCTTTTCTATGTTTCACTCAGATTCCATGATTATTTTTTCAGATTTTCCACTTTTAAGCGTCTTTGTGTGCGCGTCTATGCTTACACTTTTGGTTCCGCTCATAACTCAAATACTACTTGTTCAATTGTTATGAAACTTTATACATGTACACTTTATGGTCCCTAGATGTGCCTTTTCTATGTTTCCCTCAGATTCCATGATTATTTTTCCAGATTTTCCACTTTTAAGCGTCTTTGTGTGCGCGTCTATGGTCACACTTTTGGTTCCGCTCATAACTCAAATACTACTTGTTTCCAAGAAGGTATTAACACCTCATATACATAGCTTCTTTCTTATAAATCTGGTAAATGATTTTGACTTGTTCACATGCAAGGTCAAAGGTCAAGGTCATGAGTGCTTTAATTACTACAATAATCCTTGTAAACATGATAACTTCAAACGTTTTTTGTGCTGTCAGGCTCTTATTTGGTATATATCAACTATGGAGATAGACCAAGATTTGAAAAAGTTTTCGCTAAAATCTGTCAAAGGTCAAGGTCACAGCAAGGTCACAACTTAAGCATGCTATTGTGAATATGCCTTATGTTAACAATGAACACTTTGAGTCATTGCATGATTGTTATACACAATGAAAAGTAATCAGTGATGGTGTGACCTTGAAGGTCTAAGATCAAGGTCAAGGTCATGAGATATTGGTTCAGGCCATGTTAATCCTTTGATCCAATTTTGAAATCAGAAATAGGTTTTAAGAACAAACTTGTGAAAAGTGACCCCAGTGATGATTCAACTTGTTAGAATAACTTGAATAATGAAAAAATTTTGGTCCGAAAAAAATCGCATTTTATTTATGCTGAGGAGAAGGCGGAACAGGGAAAGGCGAGACCCAAAGTTTCCGAGCTGCTCTGCTTTTGCGGTGTCCCGCAAACGCTCTTCTAGTTGTTCAAATGTTACGAAACCACTTTGACTTTTACTTCTAAAACATGCTTAGAGGTGTAATACTTACTCTGCTTTAATAATATATGTTATGGTCTTTTCATACAAAAGTTTAAACATTGATACCCTTTTGCTATTTTCAAACATTTCTCTTTGACCAATGTTAATGTAAAAGCGGGGGTATCATGAGTGAGCTTTGCTCACTAATTCTCTTGTTCAATCTGATGCAAACTTGCTTTTATTTCAGCATCAAATCATTTAGAATTGTTTAATATTGTGTTTGCTACAATTGTGGAGTTGATAGGTTATTTATTCAAGTTGAATTATACAGAGAACATTAATGGTGCTTTATTATAGTATTGTTTAGAGGTTTGGAGCATTTGAGGAAGGGGGAGACATCTGGTTTTACGGGTAAAAAAACTTTCTAGTTACATTTTGCGTTGTGCCATATGTTAGGGCTGTATCAAGAACCATATTGCGGCTTCAAATAAACAGTTGTCAATATGGTGTTTCCAATATAAAGGCTTCACTCTGCTGGTATGTGAAATGTTCTTGTAACTCAATTTCTGCTGTGCTCAGTCTGTCACATGGGTAAATTTTGTGTTTTAGTGTGATCAATGGTATTTATAGTAGATATAAAAGTAATTGTTAAGATGTTTATACAGCTTTTTTTAAGTGGAACACACTTATTTACAGTATGTCGAGGCGAGCTGATGCCCTTGAAAATGAGGTGACACAACACTTTATTAACTGTTCAATAGTTAAAAGTCTATGCCCATGCAAATGATCATTCGCCATGATATCATTATATATCCTACTAAGGTAATCGAAATCATGTATAAACTATTTTAATTTCAAAGTATGTAAACTGTTTTAACACACCAATTACGATTGAAAAACATATCTTTGTGATTATTGTATTTTAGAAATCTTTCGGTCTAACAAATGCAACAGTAACAGTTTATGATTTCAATGCTCTACACACTGAGTGACTTTTTTCTGCAATGTTTGACGACTTTAAAATTGTGTTTGTGTGGACAATGTATTTGTCGATCGTCAATCCGTCTGTCCATCCATCAGTCTGTACAGTTTATGCTTTTTCGACTTCTTCTCAAGAACTTTTAGCTCTGGAATGGTGAAATAGGGTATAGAGACTCCCTGGCCAACGGGGATTATAGATCGTAGATTTGGTCGCACTGTTGTCCAAAATAAAGGTCACATGAAGGGTTCACAAATCCCAGTCTGATTAAAATCGTCCTTGTTCCGAGGAATAAAATTTGCAAAATAATATATCTACCGGGATACGAACAGGCTCTATAGATTCCTCGCCACAAGGTCTGAAAACAACCCGTATAGGCGTGTGTTACGAACAAGTTTAGGGCAGCCAAAGCCCAATCAAATAGCTGACCAATCACATCATAGTTTTTAAACGGTCGCTGTTTTGATTCGGAACAGTAAAAAGGATAGCTGTTTGGAGTTATCTGCCCCCAGCTTCTCGCACCGTAAGCTTTAGTTGGACGTCTTGTGATTGGTCTACTGAATTGCGTCAGAACATGGGGAGTCAACGGGCTGTTTCCAGACGGTTTGGCGTGGAAACCTCCGAACGATAGGAGTTATTATCCCGGTAGATGCACTATTTTGCACATTTTTTCCGTGGAATACTTTCGGTTTTAATCAGACTGTCACAAATGCCCTTTTTCCATTGCATGGACAGTGTATTTAAACAGTCAGTCATTATCATACCTGTTTTGATCATCCCTCGATGCCATTTTGGTAAAAGGTTCTTCACAAATCAAAATACATTATACATTTGAATGTTTATGTTAAGAGTACTAGTATATTAAAAGTTTGACTCAACCGTATTGTAGATGTGTATGTGCTAATGAATGATGCAGATGTTTTCTAGATCAAATCAAAACTTTAGGTTGACCAGTTTTGTCTTATTTGAAACGTGTGTGCCTTACGAAATGCAATTATGCAAGCAAATAACAAATTTGTTTTATATTAATTTATTGAAATGTCTTTAACAACAAATCTGCTTGTTATCTTAACATGTATCTCATTTGTTAAATAGTCTGAAATTGTGTTGGGTTGACTCCTGTTTATAAGATTCATGTCCTCGATTACGGCCGGAATTTATGACTTCTTTACCCATGAAATGTAAGCGAACAAGATGGCTACCTGTGACTTAATATTAGCTTCACTGACCAGTTTGAAATTAAACTTTATGTTCCCTCCTTAAACTTTATAGGAAACATGAAACTGTTCTAATTTACTCACAGTGATTTTAATCGTAAAAACATCATAACACCCGGGGGCTTGGTGAACTTATGCAAATTTATCGGGTCATCAACAGAGCCTCTACGAACTAGAGAAATAATTATTACAACCACATTATTTAGTTTTTGATAGATTTTTAGCTCATCTGGCCTGAAAGGACCGATGGGGTTATGGCATTGCATGGTGTCCGGCGTCCGTCCATCCGTCCATCCATCCGTATGTCCGTCCGTCTGTAAACTTTTCGCATTTTCATCTTCTTCTTCAGAACCACTTGGTCAAGGGAGCTGAAATTTGGTGTGCAGACTCCTTGGCTATTGGGGATTTCGTGACCCCGTGACCTCAAATAGGGTCACAGGGGTCATAACCCCAAAAATCTATTTTCATCTTCTTCTCCAGTTCCAAAAGGTCTAGAGAGCTGAAAAGTTGTGTGCATACTCCTTGGCTAATAGGAATTCTAAATTGTAGATTTCGTGATTCCTTGACCTCAAATGGGGTCGGAGGGGTCACAATCCCAAAAACCTATTTCATCTTCTTCTCCAGTTCTAAAAGGTCTAGAGAGCTGAAATTTGGTGTGCAGACTCCTTGACTAATGGGGATTCTAAATTGTAGATTTCGTAACCCCCGGACCCCAAATAGGGTCACAAGGATCACAACCTTAAAAACCAATTTTCATCTTCTTCTCCAGTTCCAAAAGGTCTATTGAGCTTAAAAGTCGTGTGCAGACTCGTTGGCCAATAATGATTCTAAATTGTAGATTTTGTGATCCTGCAACCCAAAATATAGGTCACAGACGTCATGACCTGAAAAGCTAGTTCATCTTGAGATTTAAAGGGAGGTAATTTAAAGGAAACAATAGTAATGAATTAAATTTTCAAGTGTGTCTTTATTTGTAGGGATTTTATCTCTGGCCTCAATGATAGGTCAGAGGGGTAAGGACTTTAAGACCTATTTCATCTTCTCCATTTAAATTGCATTTAAAAGGTGTTGTACCTCTCACCTAGAAGTTGACATTTTGAATTAGTTAATGTATATAAAGCCTGATGAGCTACAGAGACCATGGCTCTATTTTTATAAAACTACATCGTTGTTAGTGTCAATTTGTTCAATTTTAACAATTAATAACACTCTATGGTTAGATCGACGACCATTCTAAAAATATATACAGCTAGCGCCCCCTTTGAATTTCGCATTGAGTCGCGTAACATGAGAAATAGAGGCAAGATTTCCATTGGGTGACTTGCAGAAATGGCCGATTTGGCACTGCTGTTGTCGACACGTTGGATATATTACTATATTTAGAAGAAAGTGAAATTCTTTGTTTATTTTCAAGGATTTTCAAAAAGTTATCGGTTGATGTTTTCAATTGCAGACATTTTCGCAAATCTCCGATTATTTTCTAAAAGAAATAAATTCAATGTCCAAATTTGTAATTAAGCTATATTAGGATATTCTGAAAATAATCATGTAAAAGTTATGCATTTCATATGCACTTACTATAGAATTTCAACCAATTGAATCGAGTTGGTAACATTTTTAATATGACGTCATAACGCACCTGCAGGCAGTTTTGTGATTGAAAATACGTTCGATATTTTTATTTCATCATTTCTCAATAAAATAAAATTGTATATGGATACTAATTACATCATGTGAAAGCACATTGATTTCTCATTTGGAAAATGTGAACTTTTTCATGAATCAGGGAACTTTGTCACAGACTTTTGTCGTATGCATGTCAAGAGGTCAAACGTTAATGACGTATCAATACGTCAACATCTATTTGGCTTGATATCAAGCCCGCAGCAGCGAGCATCTTAACCAAACAGCTGCTTACGACCTTGGTGTTAGGTTGAAGTATTTAGATTATAAAATAATGACACATGCATTAATTACAGAAACACGATTATTTGTCAATTATCAACAAGTTCTACAATGTTGCTCAGTGTGAAAGGCCATTCATCGACTACACATTAAATCTTTAATAATGCCAATATCACCCATATAACTATTGTGTGATTTGTTTACCATTTAAACTGCATCCACTCTTCAGCCTGCTACTGTAAATTGTTTAATGACGTCACAGACGACAAGTTATGCATTTGATATTGGCCAGTGCCCACATGTAATAAGACCACAAATGTACATATCATACATATCTATGATGTTGACTATGTTTCACTTTATGAGAAATAAGCCAATTTATTTCTGTTAATAAGCATCTTACATAACTAACTAACATGGTTTTTGCACTTTTCTATAAAGATACAAGGCTCTTTTAACTCTCCTTGCTCAGAGGTCATAATTAAACAACGGGACCAATAAACTCAGCTGTCTGTCATGGGGTTTATCTTATCCTTCCTTGTTCATAAGACATGGCATCTGTCGAGCACAGATGAGATAGTAATTTTCGATTACATCTCAAAACTAAACCGAAGTAGGATTGAGATTTGTGCAAAAGCTGAAGAACGTTTAAGTTTAGAATCGTTAAAGATAGACAAAGACAGACACACTCCGACACACTGAAAAGACGGCGTTGTAAGATCGCTTATAATTTGCTGTCGGTTTGATAGTAAATAAAATATGAGAATATGACTAAGAAATTCTTCTAAAAAAATGAAAATAAATAAATTGCATTAAATTCGACTGCACCTCTCCTAGTAGTACAGAAGATTTGTGCAAAGTTTGAACAAAATCCACTGAATAGTTTTTCTGTAACCCGTCGGACAAATTTAGATCTCAGAAAATGACTAAGAACGTATAAAGATCTTCAGATAGAAGGACAGGCAGACAGGACGAAGCCATCCTTGGTATTAGTACTATTACTATACATCCTGGACCGTTGGTTAGTGGTATCAAAACAATATGCCTGAAGCTACTGGCCAAATTTGTCCTTTACTGTTACAAATTATTTTTTTCATTTTTTAAAAATCAAAAGGATAATAAATTCACCCCAAAAAAATAAATTTCCATTATTATAGTTGTTTTATTCCGGAAAACATATAGGTGGGCCAAATGTGTTCATTGAAGTGTAAATGAAAATATGTTCTATTTCGAGCACACTGAGCAGGTGAGTTCTCCATTATCCACGTACGGTGGACAATTCAGAGCCCCGCACTTGGACTCGACCAGATACAGCCTCAAGCCTTTTGACTGTCTCGAACCCCCTGGAACAGTTTCAGGATGCTCATCGACACAGATGTACTCAGAAGAAGCATATTCCGGGTGACTCCCCATCAGGTAACCAGTGTATTCTAGGCTCCAGTCTTGGTAACAGTCTTTCTTCGCAGGTACCATGATGACAGCAGTGTTTGATGTGGGTTGACAAACAGCACAAGGCACGTTTTCGTCGTATAGATCACTGAACATCTGATCATGTTCATAAGACCCGTACTCTGCCCCATAAATATGTGATGAGTGATCAGTGTAGGCGCTGGGCGTGTACTTCTTGTATGAAGGGTGTTCTGGTAGACACAGGACTGACGAGGAACCTCCGTGGTCATACTGCCATGTTCCTCCTGCGTAGCCTGAAATAAAATTGTTAAATATTGTGTCAGCTTGTTTCTGTATCAGAGAACCTTTTCAATAGTTGATCTCCACTCAACGCTATTTAAACACAAAATCAGTTTCAAAGCTTATTTACTGAAAGAAGTTTTTAATTTGCAAATCCTTTCAGATAATTCATGGAATAATCCTTTCGAAAGAATGTTAGAGACAGCAGGGGTCATTATTGGGTAGCCAGTTGTCAAACTGCATTCCAAAGGTGTTCGATTACATTCGTGTATCCCTTGCGGACCATCCATAACAAGGACATGATTGTCTCATTTACCTTCACATGTAGAGATGGACGTTGACAAGGTGTAAAACCAGCTGTTAACCGACGCCATTCTGAGGTAGCCATGTGAGTTATGACATAAGACAAATGCTGTCAACATATTATTGTGCGCTGAGGTTGCCCTGAATCACAATCACTTGGGACCGAGAGTTGACGTTGATAAGCACCCCAAAGCATAATAATAATAAATGCATATTTATATTACGCTGAAGCACTATAAGCGCTAAACATATTATTACCCTGAAGGAATTGTACTTTCAGGCTGCTACTAAGCTGCTAAGCCCTCAGCTGGGTAGACTAAGTGCAATCTGGATGAAGTGCCTTGCCCAAGGGCACAACACGGTGTGAGACCCAGGTCACAAGTTTTTTGTGTCTCCACCGGGATTCGAACCCGGGTCTCTGGCGTCAGAGGCCAGCACGCTAAGCACTACACCACTGTGAACCACATGACATCATCACCCCAAAATTACCACTTTTTTCTGAAAGTAGTTACAGGGAAAACGTTTACGTCAATGTCAGTCATTGAAATCTTTGGAAAAGATGGCATGATACCTTTGAGTGTTTAACAGATGCCTCTGGTTTGCAGCCCATAAACGTCAATGCTGCAGTAGATTCTGACCTAAGTATGGTCAATGGCAACTCATACCAAAAGTTTGCAGGCGTCTTTGGGATGTTTGTAATATGATTTTGCATGTCCCTAATGTCTGGTATCTGTTGAACAGGTGTTCGAATTGATGTGACGGAGTTGAACAGTGATTGTCAATTGGGGCACATCAGGATGCACCTATCCCAGCAGTGTTGAAACATGGTCTGGGATCAGCCGTGTGGAGCCACACTACAGGAAATGCATGTGTAATCGTGTGGCATGAGAAGGATGCCAAAAAGTTGTTTTTATTGAGAACTAATCCTCAACCAGTAGTACCTATGTGATTTCAAGGGAAATACAAAAAATTAGAAACCTTACCATAGTTACTAGTTGTAGTTTTAATGAATTTGATTTGACAACATTGATTGATTGATACAAAACAATAGAGCCGTCTACAGTTTAAAGACCATTTTGTTCAAGGAGTCTGCTAGCAACATGCCAGCTTAGAGTTTAGGGTGTGCCCTTATAATATGGGACCAAAGTCACAAACTCTACAATTTATAATTCTCATTGTCCAAGGCGTATGTACACAACATTTCAGCTTTCTAGCTTTATAGAGCCAATAGTTTTGACAAGATTCCACGGGTTCTTAATAATCAGTTTAAATGTAAGGGTGAATTACTAAAGATTAGATCTCATTCAATGGCCGCATGTAAAAGGAAACAAATAAATCTAGTTTCAAAGACATATAAAAAAAAAATAACGCTACGCTAAGTTTTAGTTTGACCACAGTCAAAAAGCCGAGCACTCAAAGTCAAGGGCTATAACTCTCTAAATATGAATCCGATTGGCCTCTAAAATACCCATGTACAATGTATATCCAAAACATGTGTAAACTTTGAGAAAGATAAATTAAAACAAACTGTGAGAGGAGTTGATTTCAGAACACAGGTAATGTCAGTCTGAAATTGGAAAACTTAGTGCTCTACGTCAAGGGCAATAACTCTGGAAATACTAATCCGATCTGTCCCACAAACGTACAAGCTAATCACCGATGTATATCCGAAGCATGTGTAAAGTTTCAGAAAGATTGGTAACACAACTGTGAAAGGAGTTGATTTCAGAACACAAGTACCGTTTTTGAAATAGGGTATAGAGACTCCCTGGCCAACGGGGATTATAGATCGTAGATTTGGTCGCACTGTTGTCCAAAATAAAGGTCACATGAAGGGTTCACAAATCCCAGTCTGATTAAAATCGTCCTTGTTCCGAGGAATAAAATTTGCAAAATAATATATCTACCCGGATACGAACAGGCTCTATAGATTCCTCGCCACAAGGTCTGAAAACAACCCGTATAGGCGTGTGTTCCGAACAAGTTTAGGGCAGCCAAAGCCCAATCAAATAGCTGACCAATCACATCATAGTTTTTAAACGGTCGCTGTTTTGATTCGGAACAGTAAAAAGGATAGCTGTTTGGAGTTATCTGCCCCCAGCTTCTCGCACCGTAAGCTTTAGTTGGACGTCTTGTGATTGGTCTACTGAATTGCGTCAGAACATGGGGAGTCAACGGGCTGTTTCCAGACGGTTTGGCGTGGAAACCTCCGAACGATAGGAGTTATTATCCCGGTAGATGCACTATTTTGCACATTTTTTCCGTGGAATACTTTCGGTTTTAATCAGACTGTCACAAATGCCCTTTTTCCATTGCATGGACAGTGTATTTAAACAGTCAGTCATTATCATACCTGTTTTGATCATCCCTCGATGCCATTTTGGTAAAAGGTTCTTCACAAATCAAAATACATTATACATTTGAATGTTTATGTTAAGAGTACTAGTATATTAAAAGTTTGACTCAACCGTATTGTAGATGTGTATGTGCTAATGAATGATGCAGATGTTTTCTAGATCAAATCAAAACTTTAGGTTGACCAGTTTTGTCTTATTTGAAACGTGTGTGCCTTACGAAATGCAATTATGCAAGCAAATAACAAATTTGTTTTATATTAATTTATTGAAATGTCTTTAACAACAAATCTGCTTGTTATCTTAACATGTATCTCATTTGTTAAATAGTCTGAAATTGTGTTGGGTTGACTCCTGTTTATAAGATTCATGTCCTCGATTACGGCCGGAATTTATGACTTCTTTACCCATGAAATGTAAGCGAACAAGATGGCTACCTGTGACTTAATATTAGCTTCACTGACCAGTTTGAAATTAAACTTTATGTTCCCTCCTTAAACTTTATAGGAAACATGAAACTGTTCTAATTTACTCACAGTGATTTTAATCGTAAAAACATCATAACACCCGGGGGCTTGGTGAACTTATGCAAATTTATCGGGTCATCAACAGAGCCTCTACGAACTAGAGAAATAATTATTACAACCACATTATTTAGTTTTTGATCGATTTTTAGCTCATCTGGCCTGAAAGGACCGATGGGGTTATGGCATTGCATGGTGTCCGGCGTCCGTCCATCCGTCCATCCATCCGTATGTCCGTCCGTCTGTAAACTTTTCGCATTTTCATCTTCTTCTTCAGAACCACTTGGTCTAGGGAGCTGAAATTTGGTGTGCAGACTCCTTGGCTATTGGGGATTTCGTGACCCCGTGACCTCAAATAGGGTCACAGGGGTCATAACCCCAAAAATCTATTTTCATCTTCTTCTCCAGTTCCAAAAGGTCTAGAGAGCTGAAAAGTTGTGTGCATACTCCTTGGCTAATAGGAATTCTAAATTGTAGATTTCGTGATTCCTTGACCTCAAATGGGGTCAGAGGGGTCACAATCCCAAAAACCTATTTCATCTTCTTCTCCAGTTCTAAAAGGTCTAGAGAGCTGAAATTTGGTGTACAGACTCCTTGACTAATGGGGATTCTAAATTGTAGATTTCGTAACCCCCGGACCCCAAATAGGGTCACAAGGATCACAACCTTAAAAACCAATTTTCATCTTCTTCTCCAGTTCCAAAAGGTCTATTGAGCTTAAAAGTCGTGTGCAGACTCGTTGGCCAATAATGATTCTAAATTGTAGATTTTGTGATCCTGCAACCCAAAATATAGGTCACAGACGTCATGACCTGAAAAGCTAGTTCATCTTGAGATTTAAAGGGAGGTAATTTAAAGGAAACAATAGTAATGAATTAAATTTTCAAGTGTGTCTTTATTTGTAGGGATTTTATCTCTGGCCTCAATGATAGGTCAGAGGGGTAAGGACTTTAAGACCTATTTCATCTTCTCCATTTAAATTGCATTTAAAAGGTGTTGTACCTCTCACCTAGAAGTTGACATTTTGAATTAGTTAATGTATATAAAGCCTGATGAGCTACAGAGACCATGGCTCTATTTTTATAAAACTACATCGTTGTTAGTGTCAATTTGTTCAATTTTAACAATTAATAACACTCTATGGTTAGATCGACGACCATTCTAAAAATATATACAGCTAGCGCCCCCTTTGAATTTCGCATTGAGTCGCGTAACATGAGAAATAGAGGCAAGATTTCCATTGGGTGACTTGCAGAAATGACCGATTTGGCACTGCTGTTGTCGACACGTTGGATATATTACTATATTTAGAAGAAAGTGAAATTCTTTGTTTATTTTCAAGGATTTTCAAAAAGTTATCGGTTGATGTTTTCAATTGCATACATTTTCGCAAATCTCCGATTATTTTCTAAAAGAAATAAATTCAATGTCCAAATTTGTAATTAAGCTATATTAGGATATTCTGAAAATAATCATGTAAAAGTTATGCATTTCATATGCACTTACTATAGAATTTCAACCAATTGAATCGAGTTGGTAACATTTTTAATACGACGTCATAACGCACC
Organism: Gibbula magus; assembly: GCA_936450465.1. Classification (NCBI taxonomy): domain Eukaryota; kingdom Metazoa; phylum Mollusca; class Gastropoda; order Trochida; family Trochidae; genus Gibbula; species Gibbula magus. Next base: position 7,599,991 of record OW388302.1, read on the forward strand.
TGCAGGCAGTTTTGTGATTGAAAATACGTTCGATATTTTTATTTCATCATTTCTCAATAAAATAAAATTGTATATGGATACTAATTACATCATGTGAAAGCACATTGATTTCTCATTTGGAAAATGTGAACTTTTTCATGAATCAGGGAACTTTGTCACAGACTTTTGTCGTATGCATGTCAAGAGGTCAAACGTTAATGACGTATCAATACGTCAACATCTATTTGGCTTGATATCAAGCCCGCAGCAGCGAGCATCTTAACCAAACAGCTGCTTACGACCTTGGTGTTAGGTTGAAGTATTTAGATTATAAAATAATGACACATGCATTAATTACAGAAACACGATTATTTGTCAATTATCAACAAGTTCTACAATGTTGCTCAGTGTGAAAGGCCATTCATCGACTACACATTAAATCTTTAATAATGCCAGTATCACCCATATAACTATTGTGTGATTTGTTTACCATTTAAACTGCATCCACTCTTCAGCCTGCTACTGTAAATTGTTTAATGACGTCACAGACGACAAGTTATGCATTTGATATTGGCCAGTGCCCACATGTAATAAGACCACAAATGTACATATCATACATATCTATGATGTTGACTATGTTTCACTTTATGAGAAATAAGCCAATTTATTTCTGTTAATAAGCATCTTACATAACTAACTAACATGGTTTTTGCACTTTTCTATAAAGATACAAGGCTCTTTTAACTCTCCTTGCTCAGAGGTCATAATTAAACAATGGGACCAATAAACTCAGCTGTCTGTCATGGGGTTTATCTTATCCTTCCTTGTTCATAAGACATGGCATCTGTCGAGCACAGATGAGATAGTAATTTTCGATTACATCTCAAAACTAAACCGAAGTAGGATTGAGATTTGTGCAAAAGCTGAAGAACGTTTAAGTTTAGAATCGTTAAAGATAGACAAAGACAGACACACTCCGACACACTGAAAAGACGGCGTTGTAAGATCGCTTATAATTTGCTGTCGGTTTGATAGTAAATAAAATATGAGAATATGACTAAGAAATTCTTCTAAAAAAATGAAAATAAATAAATTGCATTAAATTCGACTGCACCTCTCCTAGTAGTACAGAAGATTTGTGCAAAGTTTGAACAAAATCCACTGAATAGTTTTTCTGTAACCCGTCGGACAAATTTAGATCTCAGAAAATGACTAAGAACGTATAAAGATATTCAGATAGAAGGACAGGCAGACAGGACGAAGCCATCCTTGGTATTAGTACTATTACTATAAATCCTGGACCGTTGGTTAGTGGTATCAAAACAATATGCCTGAAGCTACTGGCCAAATTTGTCCTTTACTGTTACAAATTATTTTTTTCATTTTTTAAAAATCAAAAGGATAATAAATTCACCCCAAAAAAATAAATTTCCATTATTATAGTTGTTTTATTCCGGAAAACATATAGGTGGGCCAAATGTGTTCATTGAAGTGTAAATGAAAATATGTTCTATTTCGAGCACACTGAGCAGGTGAGTTCTCCATTATCCACGTACGGTGGACAATTCAGAGCCCCGCACTTGGACTCGACCAGATACAGCCTCAAGCCTTTTGACTGTCTCGAACCCCCTGGAACAGTTTCAGGATGCTCATCGACACAGATGTACTCAGAAGAAGCATATTCCGGGTGACTCCCCATCAGGTAACCAGTGTATTCTAGGCTCCAGTCTTGGTAACAGTCTTTCTTCGCAGGTACCATGATGACAGCAGTGTTTGATGTGGGTTGACAAACAGCACAAGGCACGTTTTCGTCGTATAGATCACTGAACATCTGATCATGTTCATAAGACCCGTACTCTGCCCCATAAATATGTGATGAGTGATCAGTGTAGGCGCTGGGCGTGTACTTCTTGTATGAAGGGTGTTCTGGTAGACACAGGACTGACGAGGAACCTCCGTGGTCATACTGCCATGTTCCTCCTGCGTAGCCTGAAATAAAATTGTTAAATATTGTGTCAGCTTGTTTCTGTATCAGAGAACCTTTTCAATAGTTGATCTCCACTCAACGCTATTTAAACACAAAATCAGTTTCAAAGCTTATTTACTGAAAGAAGTTTTTAATTTGCAAATCCTTTCAGATAATTCATGGAATAATCCTTTCGAAAGAATGTTAGAGACAGCAGGGGTCATTATTGGGTAGCCAGTTGTCAAACTGCATTCCAAAGGTGTTCGATTACATTCGTGTATCCCTTGCGGATCATCCATAACAAGGACATGATTGTCTCATTTACCTTCACATGTAGAGATGGACGTTGACAAGGTGTAAAACCAGCTGTTAACCGACGCCATTCTGAGGTAGCCATGTGAGTTATGACATAAGACAAATGCTGTCAACATATTATTGTGCGCTGAGGTTGCCCTGAATCACAATCACTTGGGACCGAGAGTTGACGTTGATAAGCACCCCAAAGCATAATAATAATAAATGCATATTTATATTACGCTGAAGCACTATAAGTGCTAAACATATTATTACCCTGAAGGAATTGTACTTTCAGGCTGCTACTAAGCTGCTAAGCCCTCAGCTGGGTAGACTAAGTGCAATCTGGATGAAGTGCCTTGCCCAAGGGCACAACACGGTGTGAGACCCAGGTCACAAGTTTTTTGTGTCTCCACCGGGATTCGAACCCGGGTCTCTGGCGTCAGAGGCCAGCACGCTAAGCACTACACCACTGTGAACCACATGACATCATCACCCCAAAATTACCACTTTTTTCTGAAAGTAGTTACAGGGAAAACGTTTACGTCAATGTCAGTCATTGAAATCTTTGGAAAAGATGGCATGATACCTTGGAGTGTTTAACAGATGCCTCTGGTTTGCAGCCCATAAACGTCAATGCTGCAGTAGATTCTGACCTAAGTATGGTCAATGGCAACTCATACCAAAAGTTTGCAGGCGTCTTTGGGATGTTTGTAATATGATTTTGCGTGTCCCTAATGTCTGGTATCTGTTGAACAGGTGTTCGAATTGATGTGACGGAGTTGAACAGTGATTGTCAATTGGGGCACATCAGGATGCACCTATCCCAGCAGTGTTGAAACATGGTCTGGGATCAGCCGTGTGGAGCCACACTACAGGAAATGCATGTGTAATCGTGTGGCATGAGAAGGATGCCAAAAAGTTGTTTTTATTGAGAACTAATCCTCAACCAGTAGTACCTATGTGATTTCAAGGGAAATACAAAAAATTAGAAACCTTACCATAGTTACTAGTTGTAGTTTTAATGAATTTGATTTGACAACATTGATTGATTGATACAAAACAATAGAGCCGTCTACAGTTTAAAGACCATTTTGTTCAAGGAGTCTGCTAGCAACATGCCAGCTAAGAGTTTAGGGTGTGCCCTTATAATATGGGACCAAAGTCACAAACTCTACAATTTATAATTCTCATTGTCCAAGGCGTATGTACACAACATTTCAGCTTTCTAGCTTTATAGAGCCAATAGTTTTGAGAAGATTCCACGGGTTCTTAATAATCAGTTTAAATGTAAGGGTGAATTACTAAAGATTAGATCTCATTCAATGGCCGCATGTAAAAGGAAACAAATAAATCTAGTTTCAAAGACATATAAAAAAAAATAACGCTACGCTAAGTTTTAGTTTGACCACAGTCCAAAAGCCGAGCACTCAAAGTCAAGGGCTATAACTCTCTAAATATGAATCCGATTGGCCTCTAAAATACCCATGTACAATGTATATCCAAAACATGTGTAAACTTTGAGAAAGATAAATTAAAACAAACTGTGAGAGGAGTTGATTTCAGAACACAGGTAATGTCAGTCTGAAATTGGAAAACTTAGTGCTCTACGTCAAGGGCAATAACTCTGGAAATACTAATCCGATCTGTCCCACAAACGTACAAGCTAATCACCGATGTATATCCGAAGCATGTGTAAAGTTTCAGAAAGATTGGTAACACAACTGTGAAAGGAGTTGATTTCAGAACACAAGTACCGTTTTTGGGATGGACGTACAGACAGGCTGTGCAACGACACTAACTCCCTTGGGTTTCACTGGGGGCTAAAAAGCGCAAACTTCACAGATGTATGGATGGTCATACAGATGGACGGACATATGCCAGACGCCATTTCATGTGATAAGCCCATTGGGCCTGTCAGGCCTGATGAGCGAAACATGTAACCATGTCTGTATTTCTGATCAATCTGTGATAGGTGTTGTATTTACATGCGTACCCATTGTTACGAGATCATTCAAACGGTGTCATAATCTTCAAAGTGAAGAAAAACATCTAATTGTATAAGCAAGTCTGGACCATAAGTTCTGATATTTTATAAATTGCCCTTACACACCAACTTATTTAGATAGATATATAGATAGCTAGATAGCTTGATAGAAAGTGCAGAACTGGATACTGAAATAAGAACATGAGTTGTGACGAATACGAGATGTTTTATACGTATATATGCCCTAACAAATGACAACAAAGAGCACATTGCATCAGGGCTATCTATACCTTTACAAGAGGTCAATGCGTTGCTATGACTGTTTAGGCAAATATTATTGACTTAGAGAGTACATGGTACTGTCATGTCTCAAGTAATGTCTCACCTTTGTACACAATGTTGCTGCTTTTAGGACATGACGTTCTTCCCCATCTAATGTAGGTGGCACCTGGAACCAGATAACTGTATCTATGAATGTCACATATCAAACAAAGTTTCGTTAAAGTGTAACAAGTGTAATATTAGTAAAGTGCAATCATTTCTTTATTACCTGTTCTATTCTATTTTATTCAGGTAAAGATAGATGGAGATCGGTATCAGACAAATTGCGGATGAAACAATGGTTGCTAGGCAAACGTGATATGTGCACATGTCTAATATCAATAATATTAACTCGGTTATTTCAAACCATTTGGGTAATAAAAGTATATATACGACTGTTTGGTTAACAACGCAGACATGTCTTTGTTTACGGTAATATTTTGCAGTCAATACAGTATAAAGTAACTCTTGAGAAACTTCATTATTGGCACTCATTTGAAAAAACCATTAATACATTGTAGCAAACAAACAATTTACAATTCGAAGGATGATAAAGAATTGAACAGTTTTTTATTTGTTTTTAAGGTTAAATGAACATCTAAATATCTCATTCATTATATTCATAATAAACCCATTTTTCCCTGTTAGGCCCACCCTCTAGTTTAATTTTAAACAAGATCATAAACTATGTTTACCAAATAATGAGTGTTATAGATATTGGTGGATAACAACAATAAAGAGTTATCAGAGCCTTACTGAAGGTTAAACATTCAGATAAATCTGACAAATTCAAAAATGGTATAGAGATATATTTATGTATCTCTTTATTCGGTGCAACATGTAAACTTAATCAAAGAATAGACAAATCTATTATATTATAAATGTATAATTAGACATTCTTAAAGTGAAACAATACGAATTAAATTTGGTTGTGTAATGATTTAGAGATGTTTGCATTGTAACAGGTCAATATCTGTTCACCTGTCAATAATTCTCATTAATTTTCTTGGTAAAACAAACACACATTCAATCATTTGGAACAAAGCTACGGGCCACAAACCTTCAATTCCCTGTTTTGGTTTATAAGTAACATTTTGAAGAGACTGCAGTTGAACTATCTCGGTCTTGATGTTGGACACCTCCGAAGAAAGATGTGTGACACTGGTCTTGTTTGTGAGCATCTGGAGTTGCTTTACTTCAGATTTCAAGGTGGACACATCAGCTCGAAGACCAGACAGATCTTGTGCTGGTTGACCTCCTGATGTTCCCGAAGACCCACAAATACACTGACTGTTCTGAATCTGACTCTGTAGAACTGCCAGCTCCGTCTTCACGTTGGAGAGATCCTTCAGGTCTTCCAGGGCTGTGTCCAACTTGGTTTGTGTGCCTTTTTGCTCTATTCTAGCTGTCTGCAGTTCTGATTTCAGGTTTGAGATTTCGCTTTGAGTTGACAATGTAACTGTATCAAGCTTGGTCTGTGTGATAGTCAGCTCGTGCAGCGCAGATTGTAGTTGAGATTCCAGTTTGGTGTTGTCTCCGATTGATGCCTTGTCTTCAATTTTCTTTTCCAGTAGTGTAATGTGACTTAATAGACTTTGCATGTCCAACGTTCCATCTGGTTTTGATATTGGCATAATCAAGGACTCTGCTGTAACAACGAGAATGAGTATCAACCAGTGCATGGCTAATGTATGGAATGAAATTTCAGTGGGTGCAGTGTTATATGCAGGCTTAGAGTAGGGATTGGCTTATCAGTGACACACATACTGTGTGAAAATGTACACTTGTTGGAAACTGATTTAGTAACATTATTGTTAGAAAATTACTTCTTTGATGTTTGGCTCTGTATAAAGTAAAATATATTGTCATGTTCAACACTATTTAAGGTAGTGTCTGTTAAATGTAAGTAGAGTACCGCAGTTATATCAACCTAAACATATATAGAAGTGCAGTAATAACAACATTTCTAAAATATACAGTTCACAATTTCTTAGATATGAATATTAAATTATTAAAGAGGCATACATAAACATATAATGATTGCACTTTTTTAAAACTTGGTCATCTTATCACTCAGGGTCTAATTTAGACCTTGCAACTATACAAGATCCAGCACTTATTGGAGAAAATATGGTAATTTTCAAATCAGCTGCATTGCTTTAAGTATATATTTAGATTCCTCTCCTTATCTGTGTGTTGTGGACTGAATACATGTGTAGTGACATACTTTGTCTGCTTCAGCCCACACACTACACCGCTTTATGTAGACCTTGACTTTCATTATTAAGATATTAATCAACAAGATGTCTAACATAACATAATTTTCAAGCACAAAAAGGATGAGGAACAAACATCAAACTGATTTATAACAACATGTTATAAGAAAGTAATATACTACAAAAATGGTAGAACCAATTTTACAGAGAAATGAAAACACATCAGCATTTACGAGACATGCTACCAGTTGTAATAAATGTTTAAACAGAGTGTGATGCAATGCAATTGTAATAGGTTAAAAATGTTCTTCAACAAAACAAGAAACAAAACTTAAACAAAATGGTGGAATAGCCTTAGTTACTTAGAAGCCTAAGTAAGTGCTGTCATTTACACATGTGCGTACTCGCGCACAAAGTCTGAAACGACTATTGTTTCAAACTTCAAACACAATCTATTTATACAGATTTCAGTAGCATAACTTTTCATTAACCATGACTCTTCTCAAAACATATACTCACCGCTAATGGCTACAATACTGCCGAAGCGGCGTTAAGCAATAATTCACTCACTCACTCACTCTCAAAACATATATCATTAAAATGACTGTTAACACTACCACCAAAATATCTGGAATTGTTAATATAAAAAAACACTAAACTACCCCTCATTTCCCGTTGTCTGTTGTGCTTAGTGAATAATGGCAATTAAGTTTCAAAATCTTTGTATTTTAATGTATTATCTATAATATAAAACATTTTTTTCAAAAAAATTCATAGACGTTGTTTGTGAAAGTAATGATCAATTAGAAATTTGAATCCCATTTTACGAGCTCTTAGATACGTTTGCTTAGGGTCACGAACAAATATGGGAACATCTATTTCATGGTCCGAATTGGCATATGATATTTGATATTTTCAGAAGGTATATAAAAATGTTTATCATCCAAAACTGTGTTCAACAGGAGGTATCACTTGTGTAAGGTCAAGCGCATCCTCGGTTACCCAGGGTTTTATATATGCTCCGTTACTCTCCACCATATCACCCATGGGAAACTCTGTCAGCGAAATCTGTACTAAAATTACCCGCCCTTGGCCGGCGTGACGAAGTCAGTAACCAAAGAAAATACTCAATACGATAAGACGGAAATGGTCAAGGGAGATAACCGGTGTCGGGGGACTAACAAAATGACATCGTGTGCTTTGCAACGAAGTGATATGAATTGTCATTGGCTCGCAGGTCAAAGCTGCGTAGCGGTTTGATTGGCTCACGCCGGCCAAGGGTGGGTAATTTGAGTACAGATTTCTCTGATGAAATTTCCCATGGGTGATATAGTGGAGAGAAACGGAGCATATATAAAACCCTGGGTAACCGAGGATGGGTCAAGCGATATCTCCTTGGATATATAGTTTTGACAGTAGATTTTGCACAATGCTATTTCATCGTCAACTACGTGACATCACAATGTTATTACATCATCTATTAATGACACAATAGTATGGCATCATAATTATGATGACGTCACAATGCTATGACATCACCCCATTGCAAGCCAAATGGCAGTGATGTGGTCAGAGATGTACAATTTCCATTGAATCACAATGAAGAATAATTGTGGATGATAAATATATCAACACTCGTTGATAAAAGTAAAAATATTTGTAACTTTTATCAACGAGTGTTGATATATTTGATATCAGAAGACACTTTGGGGAGATTGTCTACATTACTTCTTGATTTTCATATAAACTTTTGGCACAAAACATTTAAAGTTTCTAGTGTTCTTCATTCCTTAAAGGAATATAACACCATGGTTTTACGTCGGGACACCTGTGGCCTCTTTGAAGTGACATAGATTCACCAAACCTACAAGGTATAATCACACAAATAGTCTCTATAGTCTCTCTTTCAGCTTCCTAAAACTTTCCGTTCTCGAGAGGAAGATGAAATCAGATTTAAGGGGTGTCTCTTGACTCCATGTCTAAGGATCACAGAAGCACCAAATCTACAATAAATTATTACAGTTTTATAGTGATTTCGCTGTGGAGGACAAACTGTTTGATTGTTGTAAATTGTCATTAAGTACATATAATTGGAGTTAGTTGAGTAAATAAATAAATAAAAATTCGATGCAATATCTGACCAAATGGACTGTTGTTTGATAGCAATCTGGTGATAATGCAGATCGTGTCGAGTCAGTTTTCTAAAGAGACAAAATGGCTTCAGGGCACATGTTCCAACATAATTGTAAATAATGCGATAACATGTAATGATTGTTGTAAATTGTACTTAGGTAAATTTAATCGGAATAACTACAACAATTGCATTATAATTAGGGTCTTGTTGGTATAATTGTAACTGTAGTATGTAACTTCGCCTTCGCCAAACACGTCAAATGAATCAATTGGATGACATATTGAAAACTGTTCAGCAAGGCCCTTCACTCCACCAACAATAGCGCCACATCGTTCATGTGATTTCATGAGGAGAAGTGGTTTACAGAATATATGACAAAAGTAATTAAAAAAATTCTAATAAGCTTTATTGATAACAATTTAAACACAACTATGATTAGTATATTGGATCAGAAAAAAATTATAAAGTAGACCTTAGAAGGTTTTTTTTAACTTGTCAGCTTCGTTTTTATTAGTGTATAATAACAAGGTCACATGGCCTTGTCTGGTCAAATCAGAAGAAGCACTATATATCTTTTGAAAATCTGGATATAGTCCTCTTTGTTTGAAGATGATAATGGACAAATAAGACGCGTGACCCTATCTTAAGGTAATGCGGAAGTTAGCGGATGTTAATAACTGTAATTGAAGCCATGCAATTATTCACATTAATACATTTTGTTATCTTAATGTGTTCGTCGCTCCCCAAAACCTAAGGTTAGACACCAAGATCATTATATTCGAGTTGATGGTTACAGAGTTATGATCATTAAAAGGTTTTGGCGGCCATCTTGGACGCCATCTTTAAAAAAACACCTTTCCGGGGGTCCAACTTTGGTAAACGTTTAATATGTTATGAAGTACACTAAACCCTACCAGAAACAGTTGAGAAACCTTTTGTAGCAATTTTTGGGGGGTTAAACTGTATTTTGACCTGATTATATGATATTTGATATTCGCAGAAGGTATATAAAAATGAATAACTTCTTGATTTTCATATAAACGTTTTGCACAAAACATTTCTAGTGCTTTTCTTTCCTGAGAGGAATATAACACCGTGGCTTTAGGTCGTGACCCATGTGGCCTATTTGAACTGACATAGACGCACCAAACCTTCAAGGTATAATCCTCATCACATAAGTAATCTCTGTCGTCTCTCTTTCAGCTGCCTAAAACTTTCCGTTCTCGAGAGGAAGATGAAATCAGATTTAAGGAGTGTCTTCTGCCTCCCTGACTAAGGATGACAGAAGCAGCAAATCTACAAATAATTTGTTTTATAGTGCTTTTGCTGTGGAGGACAACAATGGTTTTAGAGTACAATGTTCTGACATAATTGTAATAAATGCCAAAAAATGTATTGATTGTTGTAAATTGTAATTAAGTACATATAATTGGAGTAAGTTGAATAAATGTATATACATGACCAATGTGCTATCCTTGTCACACATTAATGGACTGCTGTTTGATAGCAGTATGGGTTATAATGAGGATCGTGTTGGGTCAGTTTTCTAAATAGAGAAAAATGGCTTCAGGGCACATGTTCCAACATAATTGTAAATGATGCAATAAGACGTAAGGATTGCTGTAAATTGTACTTACGTTAATTTAATGGGAACAACTACAACAATTACATTATAATCAGGGTCTTGTTACTATAATTGTAAATGTAGTATGTAACTTCTCATTCGCCAAACAAGCCAAATGAATCAGTTGGATGACACATTGAAAACTGCCCAGACTACAGCCAAGCCCTCGCTCCACCAACAATAGTGCTGCATTGCTCATGTGATTTCGTGAGAAATGGTTCACATAAAATATCACAAGAGTAAATAATTTTTGTTTAAAATAAACTTTATTGATAACAATTTAAACACAAGTGTAATGAGTATAAAGATTCATTAAGTAGACCTTGAAGTTAGTCTGAATATAGTCCTCTTTGTTTAGAGTTGAAAACGGAAAATTTAGACTCGTTTGCCTCTTCCAGCACACTTATAATATATTGATACCTGGAAATGGCGCCATGTAATTATCCACATTAATACTATTATAGCTCGAACCCGAGTTAATGGATATCTGTTCTATTTAGAGCATACTGAGCAGGTGAGTTCCCAGTTGTCCACATACGGTGGACAATTCAGAGCCCCGCACTTGGACTCGACCAGATACAGCCTCAAGCCTCCTGAAAGACTTGAACCACCTGGAATAGCTTCAGCATTCTCGTCCACACAGACGTAATCAGAAGAAGCATATTCAGGGTGACTCCCCATCAGGTAACCAGTGTATTCTAGGCTCCAGTCTTGGTAACAGTCTTTCTTCGCAGGTACCATGATGACAGCAGTGTTTGGAGTGGGCTGACAGACAGCACACGGCACGTTTTCGTTGAACAGATGACTGAACATCATATCATGCTTATTAGATCCGTACTCTGCTCCGTATATATGAGATGTGTGATCAGTGTAGGCGCTAGAAGTGTAGTTCCAGTATGTAGGGTGTTCTGGTAGACACAGAACTGACGATGAACCTCCGTGGTCATTATACCATGTTCCGCCAGTGTAACCTGAAACAAATCATCAACCAGTAGTATCTATGTGATTTCCGGGGAAAATCAAATAGAACCCTTTCCATAATAATACATGAATTACTAGTTGTAAGGTTAATGAGTTTGAATACAGTTAAAACCCAGACAAGATAACATTCATTGATTGATTGATACAAAACAATACAGTTTACAGTTTAAAATCCATTTTGATCAAGAAGTCTGCCAGCAACATGTCAACTCAGATTTTAGGGCGTAGCCGTTAGATGGGACCATAGTCACAAACTTATTAAAATTTATAGTTCTCATTGTCCCCGGATTCTGTACCCAACATTTCAGCTTTCTAGACCCAATGGTCTTTTAGAAGATCTCGAAATAGCGCAAACAGATGGACGGGCAGATGTCAGACGCCATTCCATGTCATAAGCCAATCGGGCCTGTCAGTCCTGATAAGCAAAAAACGTAACCATGTCCGTAATTTCTGATCTATCTGTGATAGGTCTTGTTGTTTACACGTGTACCCATTGTCAGTAGATCAATCAAACTATGTCATAATTGTCAAGCTGAACAAAAACCATCTAATTGTATATGCAAATCTAGACTATAAAGTCTGATATTTAATTAACTGCCCTTACACTTCAACTGATTATATAGATAGATCGATAGATAGATAGATAGATAGATAGATATATAGATAGATAGATAGATAGATAGATAGATAGATAGATAGTGCATAACTAACTGGAATGGAAAATAACAGAATGTGTTGTAGAGACATAGCTAGATGTTTGATTCTATTCTAGCAAATGGCATTTTGCATCAGGCCGACCTGGACCTTTACAGGAGATCATTGCGTTGCTATGGCTCTTTAGGCACTTCCCTTTTACACGTGTTATTGTACTCAGGCTCTCTTTGTGATATGTTTAAAGTCATGAAGTAATGAAATACATGACTTACCTTTGTACACAATGTCGTTGTTTTTCGGACAGGACGTCCTTCCCCATCTAATGTAAGTTGCACCTGGAAACAGATAGTTGTATGCATTAATACTACATATCAAACAATTATTTCATTAATGTAGAGTTTTATTACCCAAGGAAGTGCGTAATATGTAATTTCGTAAAAGTAGAAATTATAATGCATTAACAGTAAAGTGAAATAATGTTTTTGTTACCCGTCCTATTCCATTCGATTCTCATTAAAATAGTTAGAGAACAGCCCACTTCTCTTGCTACGGAAAGGTACAGTGATGACACCAACAATCGTTTTATGACGTCAAAGACAACAAAATGCAGGCACACACCGGCAAACGTGATATGTGCACATGTGCTCACATCAGTAATATTAACTCAGTTATATCCAACCAAATGGTTATCAAAAGTATACATTCAACTGTTCAATTTAGTTTAACAACACAAGACATGTTCATAAGAGTGTAGTTTAACAATATCTTCAAACAACTTCTGATATGTTAACTCAGAAAATGAATTCGTTTACAATAATATTTTGCAGTCGATAGAGTATCACAGTCACTCATGAGAAACTTATGTTGGCACTTATTTGAAGATACCATTGATCCATTGCAGCAAAAAAAACAGTTTAAAGAATTGAACAATATTTTGTTTGTGTCCAAAGTTAAGTGAACATTTAAATATCTCATTCATTATGTATTATATTCATGTCAAACCCATTATTCCCGATGCGCCCACCTCTAGTTTAATTTTAAACAAGATCATAAGGATCATGTCTACTAACGAGCATTAATTCCTAAGTGTTTTATATATTGGTGGATAGTAACAAGAAAGAGTTATCTGAGATTTAACATTCAGATATGTCTGACAAACTCATATATATCTCTTTTCGGTATTTCTCCGAACATGTAAGCTTAATCAAGGAAAATAATACTCTTTTATCAAATAAATGTCTAATTTGACATAAACAAGTAGCTGTCACTAAGGTGACATGATCCCCGCCGCAAATTAATACTTCAAAATAAAAATTATCAAAATAATGTCAAGATCAGCAAAATCGACTTGCCCCTGAATTAACCCTAAAAGAACCACTGGTGTAAGATAATGATGAGAATCCAATAAACAGTTCTTGTGATATCTATTCCCCCAGCTTAACATGTTGACAAACTCAAAGTTCTGCTGTGACCTTTAGAATAATGTCATGGTAAACAAATATATAATCAGCCCTTTGTCTTTGTGTATGATATGATGAAATTCCAGTGAATGGTTCTTGAGATATCCCGCTGACAAGCTTTACATGTACATTAACATGTCGAAAAATAACATCAAGGTCACCTGAATCTAATCAGCCATTTGTCTTTCCTGGGAGAAGCTATATGCAAGATATGAAGAGAATCCAGTGAATGGTAAACTAACAAAGTTTCGTTGTGAAAATAACAAATTCTCGTCATAAACTGCTGTAGGAACATTACTCTCCCTGTGATGAACCCATGTGCAAAATATGAAAAGAATCCAGTGAATAGTATTTGAGTTATTCCATTTCGTACGGACGTACACAGCCGAATACTATATCCCCCGCTTTACGCTAAATGTGCGGCGGGGATAATAAAGTGCAACAATATGGATGAGATGTAGTTACATAATGATTTTAAAAAGCTTGAATTGTTATAAGTCACTATCCTTGAAATGACTGGTGCGCATGCACGAGATGAAGCAGGTTGTGTTTAAACTGACTGGAGAGAAAAATACTGAAATCTTCTTCTAAATTGGCCAAGATCCATAACATATCACCAAATCAAGCATGGTTATATCTCTGGATGCCTGGAGAAGACGGATTGGTCGATTTGTTCCACCAAGAGGCACTAAACAGATAAGTAAAATCTTACCTTATGATCCCGAGGCTGCATGAACGCCATTCTCTGACCTTGCCTATCGACTTATCCTTACCATGACCTTACTCACACCTCTTTTTGTGTCGCTGGTTCATCCATCACATCTTCAGTGCTCTTTGCTGCTGATAGCAGATATCAATTATATGAAACTTCATTTGGATTATTGTCTATGGTCGCAAATACAGTGACAACACCTTTGACAACGAGTCACGAAATTAGAAACATATTCTGCCTGAATCCACTTTCTGTTCCAGATGCTACATGCGTTCTGGTCCAGGAAGAAACTGATGTCTATACACTGTATCCATCAGAATCGGATGCTTCAGTCACTTACAAGTATCACACAAGGATAAGAAACCTACCAACATGCTTCTGTCATTGCTGTGTTGTTGTTGCGTTCAGGCGTCGAGTCCAACCCCGGACCAGGACCAGAATCACGTAACAGTTCGTCTGCTTCTAAGCAATTGAAACTCACCTCAGCTGACTCTGGTAACACTTCCGAATTTGAGAAACTTCTTTCAGAAATAAAGGGGGTTTCCTCTAAAGTTCATTCATACCAATCAGATCTTTCATCTAAACTGTCTGATATGTCCCAATCAATCAGGTCACTGACTGATCATGTTACGAACCTTACTAGTAAATGTAAGTCTCTGGAGAATGAAAACAATGCTCTAAGAAGCGATATCTTTGCATTTGTGAACAAAGTAGACTACCTTGAAAACCAAAGTCGCCGAAACAACTTAATTACTATTCCATGGTATCCCCAAAACCAGTCGAACAGAAACATGGAATGATTGTAAAAAGCACGTACGTGAACTTATCAGAGACAGTATGCAAATGGATGATTCTGTTGTAGAGATTGAGAGATGCCATCGTATTAATAATGGTCAAGCCATCATTGTGAAGTTTAAAGATTACAATACTAAAGATGCAATCTTACATAACTTTAAACTTTTGAAAGATAGTGGTATAAGCATGTCTGAAGATTTCTCCTTTTCCAGTCAGAAATAAACGTAAATGCTGAAGTTAGAATGGACAGAGCAAGAGCTCAAGGTGAAAAACGTCGTTTATGGTTTCATAGTTTGGTGTTTGAAAAAGGCGTGGTTTTGACACATGATTTAGAAAATAGGCGCATGGTAGAAATATCCAAAACACGATCAGCTGAAAGATGATGTTCTCGTGAGTATCGTGAACAGGAGCTAGACTCCGAGTCAGATTCTCGTGAATATCGCTACAATGGTAATGAATTTCTCTCATTAGGTCACAGACGGCATTCTGAGCGTAAATGAAAGGTCGGAAAATGTTCTTACGGATCAGAGATTGTCTCTCATGGTGTGGAATGTTCATGGTTTTGCTAGAAAACTTGACGATAATGATTTTATCAAGTTTTGTAATTCTTTTGACATAATTGGGTTGACGGAGATATGGAGTAGTTGTTCAAAAGAAACAATAGAAAAAAATTCGGGATTTTATAGTTTATAAAATAGAGATAATAAATAGAGAACTTTTATAGTATGTTCTGGGTTGTATACTGAGTCCTTTACTTTTCAGTATGTTTGTAAACCAACTTGAAGAACAATAAGCGATGAAAGACGATAGAGGTTTTTTTGTTGGCCAAGACTTCTTAGAACTCTATTTGTTGTTTTATGCTGATGATCTTTGTTTGTTTTCAGATATTGTTTTAGGATGGCAAAAGAAAATAAATGTTTTATTGAAATTTTGTACAAAAATGGGGTTTAAAGGTTAACTTTTCAAAAACAGAGATCCTTGTTTTTCGTAATGGGGGCACTTTGAAGAGGACTGAAAAATGTGGTTTTTTTTAATGATATTATGTTATCAACTTCAACCTATTATAGTTATTAAGGTATTCTCCAACAGACTGGCTTGGTCTAAAGCAGTCCAAACACTTATATATAAAGCAAATAAAGCGCTTATTTCAATCAAACAACTCCATTATAAACTTAATAATCTTCCTCTCTCTGTTTTATTTCACGTTTAACACACAAATAATACCTATAATACTTTACTGTTCCGAAATAAGGGGGTTTTATGAATGGAAAATGTTGGAAAGCTTTCATTTAAAATTTTGTAAATTTGTTCTTGGTGATGGTTTTAACACAACAAATGCAGCTGTTTTAGCTGAATCTGGGCGTCATAATATATTCTGTAAAACAAGTTTAAAATGTGAAAAATTCTCGTGCAAATTATTAAAAATGAATGACAAAAGATATCCGAAATAATGTTACCTTTTGTAGAAAAGACAGGACAAAAATTATCGTCGATCATGGGTAAGCAATATTAAAAATCTAATTTGTACATATGGTTTTAGTTACGCATGGGAGTTTCAAAACATCATCAATGCTGACTTATTTATAAAACAATTTTCTCAAAGAGTTGTTGATTGTAATGCTCAAAATATCATGTCCACTTTATATGAGCATTCTAATTTAGATTTCTTTTGTCTGTGAAAATATCTTTTAGAATGGAATTATATTTATCATATTTACGTAATAAAGTCTTGAGACGATTTTTAACACTTTTAAGAATAGGTGAACTGAAAATAGTGAAAAACATCGGAAGAAGAAGTAATATCCCTAGAGAATTAAGATGTTGTCCTTTCTGAATAAATGTTTTAGAAGATGAATTACAGTTTATGTTTTTATGCCCTATGTATAACAAATTAAGAAGTAAATCTATGTAAGACTGGAAATGTAAAACTTAAACATCAATAGTTTACATGTGATTTCACACTATTTCAAAGATGCTTATATGTTACGTTGTCACTATTGTAAATGGTATGTATATATCACGTAAAACCTGTACACAAATGTTATGATGTTTCAGTTATTGCACCAAATCTGTTAATTTCATCAAAATGAATTTTGTAAATTGTACATGGGCCTGTGGCCTTTATACTGAATAAACTATTTAAATCTGTTGACCTGTCAATATTACTCATTAATTTTCCTGGAAAACCAAAAACTCTTTCAACTATTTGAAACGAAGCTACGGGCCACAAACCTTCATTTCCATGTTTCGGTTTATCAGTAACATTTTGAAGAGACTGCAGTTGAACGATCTCGGTCTTGATGTTGGACACCTCCGAAGAAAGATGTGTGACACTGGTCTTGTTTGTGAGCATCTGGAGTTGCTTTACTTCAGATTTCAAGGTGGACACATCAGCTCGAAGACCAGACAGATCTTGTGCTGGTTGACCTCCCGATGTACCCGAAGACCCACAAGTACACTGACTATTCTGAATCTGACTCTGTAGAACTGCCAGCTCCGTCTTCACGGTAGAGAGATCCTTGAGTTCTTCCAGGGCTGTGTCCAGCTTGCTCTGGGTGACTTTCTGCTCTGATTTCAGGTTTGAGATGTCACTCTGAGATGCCTTGTGTGACATTGTAACTGTATCAAGCTTGCTCTGTGTGACTTTTTGCTCTATTTGAGCTGTCTGCAGTTCTGATTTCAGGTTTGAGATGTCGCTTTGAGTTGACAATGTAACTGTATCCAGCTTGGTCTGTGTGATAGTCAGCTCGTGCAGCGCAGATTGTAGTTGAGATTCAAGTTTGGTGGTATCTCCGACTGATGCCTTGTCTTCAATTTTCTTTTCCAGTAGTGTAATGTGACTTAATAGACTTTGCATGTCCAACGATCCATCTGGTTTTGATATTGGCATAATCCAAGACTCTGCTGTAACAACGAGTGCATGGCTAATGTATGGAATGAAATTGCAGTGGGTGCAGTGTTATATGCAGGCTTAGAGAAGGGATTGGCTTATCAGTGACACACATACTGTGTGAAAATGTACATTTGTTGGAAATTGATTTAGCAACATTATTGTTAGAAAATTACTTCTTTGATATTTGGAGCTGTATAAAGTAAAATATATTGTCATGTTAACACTATTTAAGGTAATGTCTGTTAAATATAAGTAGAGTACCGCAGTTCTATCAATAATAACAACATTTTTTAAATTTACAGTTCAAAATTTCTAAAATATGAATATGTTTTGGTGAATATTTGTTAATTATTGAAAGGGCGCAATATATTCTTTAAGAGGCATACTTTAACATATAATGATTGCACTTTTTTTAAAACTTGCTCATCTTATCACTCAGGGTCTATTTTAGACCTTGGGACTATTTAAGACCCAGCACGTATTTGAAGAAATACAGTAATTTTAAAATCAGCTGCATTGCTTTAAGTATATGTGTAGATTCCTCTCCTTATCCATGTGTTGTGGACTGAATACATGTGTATTGACATATATTGTCTGCTTCAGCCCACACATTACACCGCTTTATGTTGACTTTAACTTTCATAATTAAGATATTAATCAACAATATGTCTGTAATTTTTATATTTGGGATCACACTATCTAAGGTATATAAAGATGCATAACTTCTTGATTTTCATATAAACTTTTTGCACAAAACATTTACAGTGGCTTTACCATGGTCGTGACGCATGTTGCCTCTTTGAAGAGACTTGGAGGCACAAACCTACAATATAAAATCCTCATCACACAAGTAGTCTCTATCGTCTCTCTTTCAGCTTCTTAATACTTTTCGTTCTCGAAAGATAGATGAAATCAGATTCTGCCTCCCTGACTAAAGATCACAGAAGCAACAAATCTACAAATACATTTCAGTTTTATAGTGATTTCGCTGTGGAGGACAAACTGTTTGTGGGCACGTTCTGATGTTACTGCAATTAATGCGATAGTGGTGTAGTTGTTAGCGTGCTGGCCTCTTATGTCAAAGGCCCGGGTTCGAATCCCGGTGGAGACATACAAAATATGCGTACTGTGTTGTGTCCCTGGGCAAGGCACTTCACATTGTACTCAGTTCACCCAAATGTTTAGATGGGTACCTGAACAAAGGGAAGTACGGAACTGCAATTCCTTCAGAGTAATGATACAAATTGTACCCCTTGAGCATGTTCATTATTGGGAATAGAGCTATAAGAATGGGCTATTGTATTAAACTTATGTAAATTGTTATTAAGTAAATATAATTGGAGTAAGTTAAATAATTAATTAATAAATAAAACTAGGGGATACAGTCACATTTTCTGACCAAATGGACGGCGGTTATGATGAGGTTCGTGTTGATATTACAACATGTAGTATGTAGCTTCGCCTTCACCAAACAAGCTAAATGAATCATTTGGATGAAACATTTGACAATCGTCATACCTTTCTACAGCCAGGTCTTTGAAGGGCATTCTACCGCCAGCCCTTCGTTCCGCCAACCATAGTGTTGCGTCACTCATGTGATTTCATGAGGAGAGGTGGTTCACAGAATAAACGACAAGAGTACTTAGTTTTTGTTTCTAATAAACTTTATTGATAACAATTTAAACACAACTGTGATTAGTATATATCGCATCAGAAAAGATTCATTAAGTAGACCTTGAAGGTTTTTTAACTTGTCATTTCAGTCTTTATGAGTATCTATACCGGTCACAGGACCTTGATTGGTCCAATTAGAAGGGAGCATGCATATCTTAAATTTCTTAAGTCTGAATATAGTCCTCTTTGTTTAGAGCTAAACATTGAAAATCAAGACGTGTGTGCCTGTTCCATTTATTAGTTACCTGGAAAGGCGCCATGTAATTATCCACATTAAAATATAATAGCTCGAACCCGAGTTAATGGATATCTGTTCTATTTTGAGCATACTGAGCAGGTGAGTTCCCAGTTGTCCACATACGGTGGACAATTCAGAGCCCCGCACTTGGACTCGACCAGATACAGCCTCAAGCCTCCTGAACCTGCAGAGCCACCTGGAATAGCTTCAGCATTCTCGTCCACACATATGTAATCAGAAGAAGCATATTGCGGGTGACTCCCCATCAGGTACCCAGTGTATTCTAGGCTCCAGCCTGGGTAACAGTCATGCTTCGCTGGTACCATGATGACAGCAGTGTTTGAAGTTGGTTGACAGACCACACAAGGCACGTTTTCGTTGAACAGATGACTGAAAATCATACCAGACCCTTTAGATCCATACTCTGCTCCGTATATATGAGATGTGTAAGCACTGTAGGCGCTAGATGTGTACTTCCAGTATGTAGGATGTTCTGGTAGACACAGGATGGATGATGAACCTCCGTTGTCATGCTCCCATGTTCCTCCAGCATAGCCTGAAATAAAACTATACACTGTTAAACATTGTGTCAAGTTGTTTCTATATCGGTGAACATTTTCAATAGTCGATCCAGTCGAAGCCATTTAAACTCAATTTCACTCTCAAAGTTTATTTACTGAAATCATTTTAACTTGGAGGTGAATCTAGCTCTGTCCGTAAGTCCATTTATTACTTGCTTAAAAAGTTAAATAGTAAAAAAAAATGAAACAATTCAAATTCATAATGCTTTATTGATTATTCAATAGAGTACAAAAATAAGTAAATAAACAGCCTGCTACAAAGTGTAGTGTATCTAATAACAGTATAAAATAAAATAAAACCGTTGGCTCTGTAGCTCTTCAAATGTAAATTTTCCAGGAGAATTTATCACAGATATAACAAATTAGAAGTACTTGAAGAAGAAAAAAAGAGTTTTTTTTTAGGTTATGACCCCTTTGACCCTATAATCTTCAATTTAGAATCCCCATAGGCCAAGTAGTCTGCAGTGCAGACTCTGCACATAAAATTTCAGCTCAGAGTTATAGTGTCTGGAGGAGAAGTCGAAAAAGCGAAAAGTTTATGGACGGACGGACGCCATGCCATGGCATAAGCGTGAGCTAATAATAATTCTGCAGCACATATGACAAGTGACACGTTCATTCTGTGAAAAGACCTCGTGGCCAAAACCACATGAAAACAGATTATTAACTTTGACGCATGAGACACTTTATGATAATCAAGTTGGTAAAGTTCTATTCAAGTATATGAACAAATTTGTTATGTAAATTGGGTTGTTGGATGATAAAAGCTGGTACATTTTTTCCCTTGAAGAGAATTTAATATAATAGCGTGGAATAAGTTTATGCGGAATACTTATAAAATGGACAAACTAATAAAAAAAATAGTGCTCATCTTCTGGAACATTCATTGTGCATTTTGAACATTAAAGTTGTACAGTATCAATGGCATTGTCGTACCTAAGTTTACTAATCTTCAATTTGTGTGACTTAATTTACAAAAAAGAAGATCTTATTGATTAAACAATTCTATGACATATCTTTCTGTATCTAACAGAGATTTAACATTTGAATAAAAATTAAAATCACTCCTTCCTGGTAGCCTACTATGCCAGTCTTTTATTTTTGTTAGTATTTGGTCACAGTCTTAAAGTTGTGTTTCAATCATTAGGCATACTTTGTTTTGAAAAGTTGTGAAATATGAAATACACACCACTCATCTTCAGCAACCTAAATAACATTTAATTTAGGCAATGCCTCTCATTATATGTAATATTTGTGTACATAAGAGTTTCTACCTCTAATTTAAAGATATAACAATGAAATCTGCTAAATGTTATTTTAATGTATTTAGGGATATCATTTCTCATCTTTAACATTGATAGATTCAATTTCAGTATTACCCCATGTTTCAGACCCATAACATAGGATAAATCATATTGTTTAATAAAATAAACATAAATACATATGTACAATTAATGCTACCAAGTTTGCTTTGGTATTTTTTTCAATCAGAGAATATTGCCTCAAGAGCTTGTGAAGCAAGACATGACTTTTGGAGTAAACATCATTCCAAGGTACATATAGAATGAAACTGTCTCTATACATTACACTAATACCAGTTTCAACACAGAATTTTGCTATGTACAGATAGCATTACAACTTTTTTTTATAAAGATAGTGAGTAGGTTTTGTGATGGGTAAATTTTGATGAGCTACAGATCTAGAGCCGATGACTCTTTTTCATGTCTACTATTACATTTACTTTTGGAAACTTCACATTTGGAACTTATTTATTGTTATTTATTGAATCTGTAAATGAATATAGTGCAAATTAACATATAAAGCCCAATGCACAAAGAGCTGCATGTGTCATGCATTTGTCTTTACTTACTAAAATTTGATGTAAAGACATTAAATTGAAGGGCTCACATGTCATCATAACTATCATTGATTTTAATGAATATAAATTTGCAGTGCTCTGTTAAAGGGGCAGTAGCACGTTTTTTCACTCAAATAAGTCGATGAAATGTTTTTGTAAAATAATGTCACCAATAGTAAAACTCTTCTCTCTTCGGAAAATCAAGCTAAAAAATGTGTGTACATGGTTTGGCAAAGCAATGGCAATCATTTTTGTAATTGGAAATACTATATAGGTATTTACATTAAAATGGCCGCAATGCAATTTTGGCTTTTGGCGCAACACCATTATTACCACTACGAGTAATTGGCGTGTGTAATATGTAATAAATATGAATGACATAAACTAAGTATAAAACTGTCATTTTAAATGGAAATTTGAAAAATGTGCTACAGCCCCTTTAAAGAGATCGTGTATTTCGCCATATATGAAAGCTTAGTAAGATCTTATGAAAGCTACTGAATAACTCTTTAAGCCTGACTGAGAATGTGTGCAATGTAGGATCTCTTTTGTTGTGCACTGCCAACAGTATTATCATGGCATTCTTGCTGAGTTTGGGCCAACCAATGGTTGACGTGTAAATCAGCATTTTGCAAATCTTCATCCATGAGAGTTTCTCTCTCCAAGATGAAGTTGTGCAAAACACAAGCTGAAACCACAACTGATGGTACCTCAGACAATGCGTGCATGTCAAGGCACTTCAGCCTCCCGAACTTGCATTTCAGAAGGCAAATTGCCGTATCTACATCAACACGAGTGGAAGAATGCAGTTTGTTATACTTCTTCTCTGTAGGTGTGAGATGGCCATTGTCTTTGCAAGGCACCAAGAGGTATGGTTTTAGTCGGTAGACCGAGACACCGAGTAAGTGCATGTCTCCGGGAAGACAGTTCCTCTTCAGCATATGAAAGAGAGGACTGTTCCTGAAAACCCTCGCATCATACACTGCTCCAGGCCAGCCTACATACACATCAGTGAATATCAGCTTTGATGTACAAACAACCTGAAGTTGTATGCTCGGAAAAACCTATCCTGTTTATGTAGGAGTTCCTGTGGTCTGATGGTCCTGTAGAGTAGAGATAAACAAATTCATGTAATCATTATAATTTGTAGCTCATTAGGCATTCATTGTCTGCTCGGAACACAATTGGAAAAAATACTGAAATTTGTCTTAATGATTTTTCTTTTTAGAAAAAAAAACAGGGTCACCTAAATTGTTAATTGTCAATGCATAAAGAAAACATGAAATATTATATGACTTGAAATATTTTGAGAAAATTGATTGTCAAAGAATAACGATTCTGAAAAGATCTTGAAGAGAAGGTGACTTTTCCAATTCAAATGGTGTAATGTTGTAGACATGTTTTCCATATCATGATGCGAAATGGTAAGAGTAAGAGAGAAATATAGTCGCAAGCGACGATAAAAGGATTCCGCACATAAATGTTTTACTTGTTTTTAATACAATTAATTAAGACATCTGTTCTTTGTTGTTGCACATTTTGTAAAACAAATTTCAAGTCTCAAGAAAATCGAATTACGATTAAAATCACATGACCTATGAATTTATAATTATTACTTCTGGTTGAAAATTGTGAATACAGAAATTACCCAATGTTCATTGCTGTACTATTCTATTATGGAATACAAGAACAACGTTAAATGTGGAAAACTTAAAAATAAATTTCTTTAAACAATGCATCGAATTGCCATTCTGGTCAGTTATGTCTTCAGGTTCAATACAGATCAAGGTTAAAATGCATCAATTGTGTTTCATCACATGTTCTGATATAACACATGTGCTGATTTCAGTTCAAATAATTTCGCTCAACTTCAACATATTCATTCCCAATAGCCAAATATATAATAATTACTACTTCCCAATTAAGTTGAACAACATCATTACACATGAACAGAACCGAAACTACGCTTCCCATTTACATGCACAGACCGTTAAAGCATTATCCACCTAAATGTGTCCATTTGTGTGTTGTAAATAAGTTTCTAAAATTACGTTTCGCTTATAGATGTGCGTTAATCATGGTGCATTGTCCGGTTTTCGACCAGAACTACTTTTACATAAACTCACGTGCAAAAGAAACGTCCCCACATTTTGAAAACAGTATAAAATGAAATATTGATGTCGGAGAAAGTAGAATTTGAATGCATTTGGTAGCCACATGTTTTGTAAAGAAGTATTCACAATTTCATACATCAGAGTATTCAATTTTTTATTTTTACATCTGTTCAAATAGACATGGGGTGCTAAAATCGTTTTTTAAAGATGTTTTTGGCCAACAATATTTTGTATTTAAGTTTAAAACATTGAAAAAGTAGAAATTTAATTAATTAAAGATATCCTCGACATAAATAACCTTCTTTGATTTAAATTTGTTGACGCGTCATTACTGTAGGACGTCACAAAACAAGCCAAAACTGGCTTTTTGAGGCTCCTATCTCGTCTACTTAGGGAGATTCCAAAACGACCATTTCTTAAAACTTGTGTTTCTCAGAGTTATGAATAGATAATGTTTTGAAAATTCATATTTAGTATTGTTGGGTTCTGAAGACATGATGTAACGCTGTTTAAGTCGCATTTATCGCCCGATGATTGAAATATCTTGTATTTTGTATGGGGACGTTTCTTTTGCCCGTGAGTTTATATATCGTTACTATACTGAGTCGACTGTCTTCAAATTGGTAATTTTCGGTAACAATCAGTACTTCTCGATACAATAGCACCACCTATAGTGTTTAGCAGGACTGACCCGAACAACACAATGTATGCCAAAACGAAAGTTTGAATTTTCTGTTCAGTGTTCAAACATCAAAATGAAAGTCAAATTTGATGAAATTCTGTTTAAAGCTCATTAGTCATATATACATTATCATGGTAATGGCCCTTCTTCTAGTTAGGGTGATATTGTGTCTCTCTGATGGGGTATTGGTGTCAGTTTGCCTGC
Organism: Gibbula magus; assembly: GCA_936450465.1. Taxonomy (NCBI): domain Eukaryota; kingdom Metazoa; phylum Mollusca; class Gastropoda; order Trochida; family Trochidae; genus Gibbula; species Gibbula magus. The sequence goes on from OW388302.1 coordinate 7,625,358, forward strand.
TCACATCAGCATCGTGGTCAAATGGAAACAACTCTTGCACATGACGCTTCAATAAAATCTTCATCACAACAAACTTGTTCAAATGTTCAAAGTCACCATGCTTTGAAAGGTAATTGTGTAAAAGGCATTAGGGGTTCTTTAATAAAATAACTTGTTATTCCCCATTGCTTCAGCTGCATATAAATCTAATTTTCAGCGCTTAGATGCAAATATCTTCAGAGTAGTGTAACGCTTTGTTTAAGTATATTATCGAAATAATTATGATTCTCCCATTTAGAGTGATGGTTCCCTCAAATAAAATGTACCTCCGGCGTAACATCCTCGATATGAGAATAGTTAAATGCGGGGAGTACAGCAAATACAATTATGGAATGTACCATTCACTCAACCAACACAGACAAATCCATTTCGCTTACCAAGTCTAACTAGGAAGAGATAGACCATAGTTCAATGTCTGCTTCCACGGTTGGTGGTTTCGCCGACGGGGAGTTAAACTTACGCTGAAAGTTATAACAAATAAACAGATAATGTCAAAGTGTAAGTACAACTCCCTTAAAATATTTTTTAAAATGTGGTGAGTAAATTAGATGTTTAAGTCAAAAAGTCAGCAAGAAATTGTGAATATAAACGGATCAAAAACCACCGTTTTCACTTAAGGAAAACTTTATTGTTTCGAGCCGTATTACTGACGTCACAGTTAAGCTTAACTGAAAAGGTCAGATTTGGAGCTTTCTGAGCTTGAGTTGGGACTTGGTGCATCTATATTGACTACAGTGTATCTCTCAGTTCGCGCAGAATAGCTTTCAACTCGAACTGGTATGATTTAGTACTTCGTAGCATGTATAATTGTGGAGAAATTAGAATTTTAAAGATTTCCCTGAAGGCCACGATGAACCAGACATTGTTGATACTGTTGTCCGGTTATTCGAGTTTAAGCATGAGTCTTTACACTTGAAAATCATCTAATTCAACCATTGTGTAAATATCATATGAATTCCTTCCAGTATGCATCTCTCAGTTCGTGTAGAATACATTTCCACTCGAACTGACGTGGCTTAAAGCTTAATAACATGTGTATCTTTGGAGAATTTTAAAGATTTTCAGTAAGGCCTCGATGAAGCAGACAGTGTTGATACTGTTGTCCGGTTATTCGTGTCTTAGCAGGATTCTTTACACTTGCAAAATCTTCTAAATCGACTATTGTATAAATATCATATGAATTTCGAACAGATTTTACCCCTCATTACGTGTAGAATAGATTTTAACTGGAACTGGTATGACTTATTGCTTAGTAAAGTGTATATCTTTGGAGAAATAAGAAAATTAAATTGTTTTAATAACCTAGGTAAATATTCAAAGTTATCACACTTTGAAAGGTAATTGTGGAAAACGTAATAGGAGTTTGTTAATAAGATATGAAACTTGTTGTTCCCCAATGCTTCACCTGCTTATAAATCTAAGTTTCAGATCTCAGATGCAAATATCTTAGGCGTGGTGTTTCCGCAAATGTGCATAGGGTCAAAACATTTGAAAACGTTAAAATTTGAATATGGCGTCAAAACCAGCTGACCTACGACTTCACCATGGTAACATATTTTGCTTGTCTAGTTATTAAGCATCTTTTGCAACTAGTTGCGAGTCTCTAGTTTGTCTCTGGGATTATTTAGATCCAAATTTAACATGTCGAAATCAGCCAAATTGAAAGAAAATCAAAATGGCGACTAAACCACGTGACCTACGAATTCGTCATGATTTACTTTTGTGCTTGTATTGTTCTTGCGCATCTTTTACAAAAAGTTTCGAGTCTCTAAGTGCATTTTGGAAAAAATCCCCATGTTAAAGTTGTTCTCTATTATGACCGGAAATGACTGTTCGCGAGCGATTTTATTATTGATTCATAAAGACAATAGTCCTGTCTTACTCTCCTGAAAGAATCGTTCAATTCTATGGGTAGGTATTTGAGTTATGTCCCCTTGAAGTTTGTATTTTAAAAAAATTTCCAGATTTTGAGTGAACACTGTGCAAAAAGTATTAGCAGTTGGCAGCTGCTATGAACAAACTATAATATATAATGCGTCAAATACATTATGGGTAAATATGAGCTTTCTAATGCTGGTATCTTCAGAGGAGATGATTGTCAATGGTGCATGGGGTCGGGACATTTTCAAAAGTGCGAAAAAGCAATATGGCGGTTAAACCATGTGACTTACGAAATCGCCATGTTTTACTTTTTTAGTCGCATTGACATTGTGCATCTTTTTAAAAAAGCCTCAAGTCTCTCAGTGCATTTTAAAAAAAAATCACATGTTAAAAATGGACATTGGATTCGAACTGGACTTCTAATGGCTTGGCCGATATGGCCCAAAAGCTTCGCAGTTCTATTCCACACTAAGGGCTATCAGCATGCACAATTTGGTTGCATTTGCTTCAGCCGTTTTAGCCAAATCTTGCAGACAAATATCTTGAAATAATAAAAAAAATAAACAAGCCAATAACAATAAGGATTCGGCAACATTTGCTGAATCCTTAAAAATGCCAAGATATATATTATTTTTTTACATACGTGAATGAACACAAAAAGAAAAGTCTATTTGCGAAGTTGTTGGCAATTGTCATACTTACAACAACTTCAAATAAGATCATAGTAACATACATAATTATGTCCCCCGCAATACAAAGCTTTGGATCAGGGGACATCACTTGATGATGAAGCACATATTTCTTGTTATAAATATTCAGAGTAATGGGGTCCAGCTTAATTGCAAAAGGTAGGCACACATGATTGCATGATTCAATTTCATTTATTCAATATATATAAACTGTAAACATTTTAAAATATCACTTACTTACTTTTTAAATTGATATAATATGTTTCTGATACTCAAACATGCTACTTATATCAGGAACATTCCTCAAGATCGTACCTTTGTACTATCTCCCCTTCTTGTTGGTCTTGTTCAGCTCACCTTTTATAACCAAGTTCCTGGAAGCATTGTATTAATATGGGATACGAATCCTGAGAAATATTTCAGATACCCTTTTATCAAGGTAGCCCTTTTATCAAAACATTTTTTCCCCCAAAACACTGAGGATCTGAATAAAAAGCCTAGATAGTTACACCATCTGAGATCATTAGTTATTTGTAGTATTTAAAACAATCAGTTTTCAACGAATGATTTCTGGCAAAGTCGGGAAGATGCCTCTGTAAATTGATAATATTGATATAAATTTACCCAATATGTCACTGCTAAAATTATGAATATGTATGTATTTAAATCAAAATTTATCTTCACGAATTCTATAATCCATCTCAGTGTAGAGCAGTACCCTATTTCGTGTCACATTTCAACTTACAAATTATTGACATACGACATTTACTCTGGTTTTTATTATTCATAAACATTAAAATCATAATGTTTAAGTTACTTACAAGCTATTCAATTCTCCAGAAACTTCACAATGTCTTAATGTCGGTCCATGAAAGCATCGTCGTCTAGCATGCCATGTCAACAGTTATAATATTGGAAAAAGCGCCGCCTATAGACATTGTGCATGTGACGTCATCAGTATTTACGACGCCATATTGGTGATCAACCGACTGCCCGCCTCGGGGGTGGCTCTCGCTTGTTTTTGGCAATGAGTTTACCCCCTGCTTGTAACAGTGTTGTCCTCACCCTGTATGCATCTAGTCTCTTTCTAAACCTGAAAAGTGACTGTGATTTGTTGCCTATGTGACACGAACTAAGCTGTTGTTAACAGAGCCTACAAGGATTTACCGTATATAATCTACATATAGGGCCTAGATCTATGGGGTCATTTGAAAATGACATATCTCCCTTATTCGTCAACCGATTTTGATGAAATTAATTTTTTAGGAAATTAAAAGCCTTATTCTTTCTAACCAATATTTTCAAAACTTTGTAATATGTGGTTAGAAGCTGCAATCACTACTTGAAAGAAGGAAATATTTCTCCGTCACTCACTTTTTCCGAAAAAACATATGGTTGGGACCTCAATCAATGTCAGCACATGATTATAAACAGTGTAGTGTAAGAGTATAAAATGTTAATTACGTGTAGGGTATTCACAGTGAAAGAATAACAATTGCTACCTGAAATCAAGTCGTAGAATCTGCAAATGTGCTAATATTCACACTGATTTTAGCAATTTTCAGAGACATGCATGCAGTGTGAAACATCTATTACATGTAGATGTAGATGTAGGATTCAGGTTTCTTTTAAACTTTATATAATAAATTTCAGACATTGGTTAACGAAAATTATTAGCATTTTAGCAACGCATGTATTCATTCGAGGCAATACTATGGTGAAATCGTCTATCTGGGCTCTTTTCCCAGAGATGTCGATAGCATTTGGTTGGAGCTTTAAAAGCCAGACAACATATTGTGTGGAAAGAATAATTATTCCGTTACATGAAAAACTTTATTTCATCATAATCGGTTGAAAAGTAAAGTATATATGCCATTTTGTATCGGATGTAAGTCTTGACCCTCCACGCTCCATTCTCGGTTATTCCGCCTCGTATGCTCATTCAGAAGCCCATCTTCTCTCTTTATCGCAATTGACAATATTTATCTACGTTCTTGATTAGCGGGTAAAAAGATAGAAAGATAAGTGACATTACATGTCATGAAACACGGTAGTATTGCCCAGTGAAACCACTGAATGGCGGAAAAACAAGCCGTGACGTCAGATCACGTTACTTCGTGCACAAGGTCTATTGGTCGTCCGAGAGCAAAACGTTCAATAGCGGAAAAACTCATTCGCGAACAGTGCACGCGAACGCAGGGCAGATAGCAGGGCAGATAGCCCTGGTTTGCATCCCTTACTTGCCGTGTTCATCTGCAATGATTTAATAGATTCTGACCTAGGTATGGTCAATAGCAGTTCATACCAAAAGTAGTCAGGCGTATGTGGACTGTTTCACACCGTGTGAAAAGTGTACGCCTTGAAATTGTTACTCAACGGAAGTGAACGAATTTCTCTGCGAGAGTGTTTTAAACATATTTATTTCACAATAGTGTACATATTGTGAAAGGGATTGGCCAACAAGCTTACAACGATTATGCTCTCTTGAAAAAATTATCAATACCCGTTTAATACATGCAAAACAGAACAAAGTAAATATAAATATGGGACATGGTTTTCATTTCTACCAGCATCATGACATTTCACCCAACGTAAAAGCAAGGCACGTTGTATGAATTTCTATTTAAATCTATAGGTTTCAATAATGAATTCATGTACAGATTGTATTATACATTGACTAATGGTTTGTGATCGTTCACTGTTGCCAAAAAGGATTGATTCCAGATCATATCCTTTTACATAGAAGTATTTATTTTGTCGAACATGATTATGTAATGGGCATGTAAAAAAGAAATGGACACAATCTTCAGTAAAATGACCACATGAACATGAAGGAGATAGAGATATATGCCTATTGAATTTATCATAATTGAGGTCACTACACCCTAGACGAAGTCTGCAGTGAATTATTTGAGCAAATCTCTGTCCAAAATTTAGATCAAAGGGGTATTTGTTATGAACAGTAGTATTTATTGCTTTTTTAAAGTTGCTGACTGAATCGCTTAGTTTTGGTTCTTCTTATAACGAATTCCATTCTCTAACAACAGAGGGTAAGAAAGATGCCGAGTGTCTAGCAGTCTTACACGAGATAGTTTGTAGAGAATTTGAGTTTCTCAGATTGTGAGGATTATTTACGGAAATATTATTTGGAACCAAATCTGAAAGATAGGATGGAGATAATTTATAATACATTTTATAGAACAAACATAATTTGTGCCTTCTACGTATCGCTAAGTGAAGTTAAAGTTGTTTCTTCATAGATCTTCTTATGACTTGTGCCTCTTACAGCTCCGCATATCGATCTCAATGCATCTAGGTGAAGATTTTCCAAGAGTTTTGCTTCATGCATGGTACAATTGTCCCATTCATTTGAACAGTAATTCAAAATAGGAAGAATGAATTATTTATACAATATTTCAAGGCTATTTCTATTCAATCAGTATTTTAGACTTCTTAAACAATTTATCATTGATCCCACTTTTCGGATAATGTCATCGATGTGAGAGGACCACTGACAATCATTTTAAAGAACAAGTCCTAAAGTTTATGGGAAGAGACATCTTTAATAAGTACATTATTTAATTTTAGGTCAGGCTTGTGGCTTGGGTGGCGTTTTCTACTAAACTGCACAGGTACAGTTTTATTTGGATTACAATCTATTTGCCGCAGTTCAGCCCATTGTGAAATTCTTTGTATATCGTTATTTAATGTTAATGCTGCGTTGTTAGGATCATCAATTACAATATATAATGACGTGCATCAGAAAACAGTCAGGTATTACAGTCTATATCATCAACTAGGTCATTTATATATATTAGGAAAAATAGTGGCCCAAGGATACTGGGGTACTCCGGCTAATACCATTTCATACAGACCTTTTACCTTCTATTACAACACTTTGTTTTCTGTTGCTTAAATAACTCTTAATCCATATTATTAAGTTATTTTGAATTCCATAAGATTTTAACTTAGTAATCATACCTTCATGCCAGACTCTGTCGAAGGCTTTACTAATGTCGCAAAAGACAGCTCTAATTTCTTTACGTTTATCGATTTCTTTAGATATATGGTGTTATATAGGTATGTAAGCTGATTTACAGTTGAGTCACCCGGTATGAATCCCGATTGCAGGTTAGTCAAAATATTGTTGTCACTAAAATAATTAAAAAGAAATTTAAATACGCATTTCTCAAATAGTTTCGATAGATTGCTAGTGAGTGCTATCGGTCTATAATTAGAACAGCTTCCTTTTTTTATGAATAGGAATGATAGAGGATTCTTTCCACTGGTGTGGAAATACATTCTCCCTGAGGGAAGTATTGAAAGTTAAAGCAAGGGGTGTATTTAAACAATATGATACAGTAACTGATGAGAGCGATTGTTGTGTTTTTAGGCTAACAGTAGATGGATGGCAGGACGGGTCCCTAACTTGTGCCTGAGATAGAAAATAATTATTTAGTATATTTGCAATATCAATACTATCATCATACAATTTGTTTTTATGAGAAATTGTTTTTACTTCTAGTTTTCTTCATGTAGCTCTTCATTAATCGCCACCAGGATTTATGACCAACTGATGAATTTATTTTATCGTCTAGTTTCTTACGATAATTTTCTTTCGCAGTATGGATAGCAGAAACAACACTATTTCTCATTTGTTTAAAGTTCGACCAATCAGAAGTCAAATTCCTGCGTTTAGCTTTCTTATGAAGTCGATTTCGTGGGGGATCTTCTGGTCTTACTGTTATTAATTTATTTGGAATATGTTTGTTACATGAAGTTATTAATGTACATGTTAAAATATTTACCATGTCATTTTGTGTTTTTGAATTGAATAATGCTTCCCAATTTACGGAAGTTTACTCATTTAGGATAGCTTCTTTATCTGCTTTATTATAATCATAAACATTGCGCTTGAAATTAATTTGCTTCTGCAGCTGAGACTTAAGATGAACGAATATTGGACAATGATCACTGCAAATAGGATCTAATACACCCGATTCATCAACACTATCACGAGCATTTACAAATATTGAATCAATCAGGGAAGACGACGAGTGTGTTATTCTAGTGGGTTTGTTGATTATTTGTTCAAGATCATACATAGATTCCAAATTTTCTATCTTATGTTTCTGGTTTCCCATGGAATCTATATTAAAATAATTGCGATAATTGTTTTAAGGTTCAGGTCAACTGCATTGCCAAAGGATTGATGAATTAGTTCCCAATAATGTTCACTTGTATCTGCGCGATAAAACACACCAATCAGATATCTGTCGTTCTTCACTCCAACTTTTACCCATATACCCCCAGATTATCAATGTCCAAATGGTCCATTGCTTCTACATATAAACTGTCTTCTACATAGATTGCTACTCCCCTAACCTCTTCTTGGTCGATCTTTTCTGAAGGGAGGATGAAAACCCGGTAATAAGATTGTACTACTATCTATGTCTTTATTTCACCAAGTTTCTGTTAAACAGATAATATCATAATTAAATAATTCAGCATAGGTGCTATCAACTTTATCCCTTACGTTCCTAATATTTAGGTGGACTATTTTAAGCTGATGGTTCACTGTGTCAGGGCTAGGATGAATATCACCACAACAAAGTAATATTAACATCAACATAAATACTACAAGAGTGCACACATAGGTAAGACAAAGCTAGGCTGTAACGTAAACACATATGAAATGCCCTGCAGTGTAGTGATATGACAAAGAGCCCAACTGCCTGTCTATGATGAACTAAGTCAATCGACATCTAGATAGAATAATAAAACCAGTAAGCTAAGAGAGGCAAGTGGGCAATAGCAATGAACGGTATGAGTAATTTGTGGTTGATGGTATAAACTAGTTTCATGAAAATCAATTGTCACTCTGTTATTGATGTAATGACACATGTCCACATTATGCAAAATTGAAAAGTTCCATGTCAGGAAAAGTAAAGGTAAAAGAAAAATGGCCATGCTCATACCTGGGAGTATCTGAGAAAATAAAATAAAAATAAAAATATGATGAATGTGGAAAATCGAGAGAAAAATAAACGATCGTTTGTGAATATATGCATGTCAGAGTTATGCGTCGTTTGCATCTTAAGCCAGACAAACTATTCTATCATTCGAATAGGGATTAAATAAATTGAAAATAAAATACGCATAAATGTTTTTTTAAGTTTCGATAGGAAAATTACCTTATTCCTTACGAAAAATATAATATTGTTAATGCATACTTTCTATCATATTACATAAATAAAGCATTAACAATATCAATTGAATCTTTCAGTAAATGAGAAATGAACAAATAAACAAAGAACGAAAAGAAAAAAACCCAAAGGAAAAGATCAATATTCATTCATCCACCATTAACGACACAGTTTTTACGACACGAGAAGAAAAGAAAAATCATGATCATGTCAATTTCATGCTGGATCTCACAAACAATGACAGTTAAGGTCACATTTGACCCGTCTCAATGAACTCACCGATGTTCCTTATTTGGATTGATGAATGCAACGTTCATATTTCACAATACACAATATTGTCACTTCTATCACTTATCAAGAGCATAGTTACATATTTATATATGTTTTACACAGTCATCATAGTTAGCCGTTATTGTCTTATTGTATTTAATAAAAGGGATACGTGTTCAGTGAGAGATCACGACAGGTTTTGTATCTCGTGCTTTGATTGGTTCCAGCAAAGCACATGGGTGAATGCCTTATTTGGTCATGTAGTACACATCTGTTTACATAAAAAATAATTCAAGTAGTCTTGTCCTGAAATGTAGTTGACTGTCAGAATCAGCCCTCAGGTTGATATATAGTAAACACATCAGTGAATTGAAGATGTGTTCTGAGATTAAGCAGCATCTTTATTTTCGTTGCTTCCAAGAGTTCGTCTAGATGACTCTGATTGGCGATCTTTTTTAGGTCACCGTTCTTCATTTTCACTAGCAAAATACCAGCAGTGACCCATGAGTATTCTATCCTCTTCTCAGCAACCAGTTGCCTAGTCTTCTTGGCTAATATGGCCCTGGTTTTGGTGAGATTTTCGTAAATGAAGATGCGAGAAGAATTGAAAGGCTTAACATCCTTCAGTCTTTTCCTATTGCCCAAAATGCGTCGTCTGCTCGCATTGCTGACGAACACCACGATGATGGGGCGAGGTGAAGCTTGTGGATTAATGTCAATTTCATCGGGAGATAAACCGACCCTGATTGATTTTGATAACTCGATTATCAAACTGTCTGTGTTTTCCCCTGCGAATTCGTGTATCCCCATACCCTGATATTGTTGCGACGTGCATACTGCTCGGAGCGGTCGAGTTGATAGGTTAGATATGTAATGGTTTCTTCCTGTTCGGCTACTTAAGAATTGACTTCAAAATTTATAAGGTTCATGGAGGTATAAACTTAAACAAGAGTCATCAGAAGATGACATATCCCACCGGTTCCACAAAATTTGTAAAACACATCTTTTACAGATACTTGTGTATCTACTACCGTACTTCAGTTACTGGGTATTACAGAGTTTCAGGAATGTTAAGGGTTTTAGACTTCTGCTCCAGAAGCAGTCAAAATCAACAACAACCAACATCCCTCTCATGTTTCTATGGAAACAGAAAAAAATTAATTTTTCAGAAAAAAATCGGATAATATCAAAAGGCACCACTTCAGTCAATGGGTAATACACATGCAAAGTTTCAGGAAGATATGATGAACGGTTTTGGAGCTGTGCTCCGGAAACGAACCTGTCTGTGAACAAAGTCCAACTTCAACATGTTTCTATGGAAACGAAAAAAAAATAAAAAATTCAGAAATCTGAAAATATCAAAAGGCACCACTTCAGTTAGTGGGTAATACACATGCAAAGTTTCAGGAAGATATGATGAACGGTTTTGGAGATGTGCTCCGGAAACGAACCTGTCTCTGAACAAAGTCCAACTTCAACATGTTTCTATGGAAACGGAAAAAAATAAAAAATTCAGAAATCTGAAAATATCAAAAGGCACCACTTTAGTTAGTGGATAATACACATGCAAAGTTTCAGGAAGATATGATGAACGGTTTTGGAGCTGTGCTCCGGAAACGAACCTGTCTCTGAACAAAGTCCAACTTCAACATGTTTCTATGGAAACGAAAAAAAATTAAATTTTCAGAAATCTGAAAATATCAAAAGGCACCACTTCAGTTAGTGGGTAATACACATGCAAAGTTTCAGGAAGATATGATGAACGGTTTTGGAGCTGTGCTCCGGAAACGAACCTGTCTCTGAACAAAGTCCAACTTCAACATGTTTCTATGGAAACGAAAAGAAATTTTTTTTTCAGAAATCTGAAAATATCAAAAGGCACCACTTCAGTTGGTGGGTAATACACATGTAAAGTTTCAGAAAGATATCATGAATGGTTTTCGAGTTCTGCTCCGGAAACGAAATGATTACGGACGGACAGACGGACGGACGGACGGACGGACAGACGGACAGACGGACGGGGCGATGACTATATCCCACGGTATTACATACCGGTGGGATAAAAAAACGCTGTGCAAACTGTGTGAATCCGCGTAGCGAATTTACGCCAAGTTTGCCAAGCGTTTTTAAAGTTTATACCTCCATGAATTTTAAAAATTTTGAAGTCAATAAATAAATAAATATATTCGTACCTGATGTTTTGAAAAGGTGTCATTGCTTCAAATATACAAATTTGCAACAATTATAGCTGTACTAGACACCAAATATTAGCCCCGCCTACAACGTGTTCATCAGCCAATGAAAATGCACAACGCAACTAGCCATGAACCTGACGTCATGGGGGCGTGGCTTAATGTGATGTGACGTCACGAAATTAAGTTCATGCAGGTATGAACTGAATCTCTGTGACAGTGTTCAGCGAATGAGATTCACGCAAAGCAATTGCTATTTATTTATTCGATCTTTCAGATACACCCCCAGCCAAAAGAAACGCCTACTAGATATCTTATCAGATATTGTAAAAACTGTTATGAACAGTTTAGCAATATTATAACATAATGAAGTTGCACCATTTCTGTATTATATATTTGAATTTCAGAAGTTCATGTCACGAAAGAAGGGCGATTGTTGAGATGAAAAAACAATAATTGTTCAGTTTTCGATCAGTGCTTGTTCAGAAAAACATTTTAAAAAGATTTCCATACAACCACGAGCAACAATACAGGCACGCATTCGCGTAAAAGTGGTGATGATGCTACCGATGTACGTGGTTAAGGTGCGCAAGTGAATCAACCGAAAATAGCAGTCTTCATTGGGCGTGGTTTTCATGAATGTTATTGACTCGAACCATAGTTTTCCACGATTTCAATGGACTTTAATATTAGTTATTGCTTCAGCATAACGTGGAGACCGCCATTAATTATATTTAAGAAATTATTGCATCTGTCATTTTAAGGAACATAATGTAGGCGTTTCTTTTAGCCGGGGGTGTAGTTGAACTGTGTTCCAAAGATTTTCATCTGATCGAGTATAGGTGTTACTTCATCTTTTATCATTGGACGTATAGCAGACGCTACAGCTTTTCCAATAGCAGTCGCAACACTCTCATTCGTAAAAGCGATTAGAAGTTGGCCTATAAACTGACCATGTGCGTCGTCGATCACATTACTCACATTTGTGATTTCTGACGGATCCATATTGCTTGTATCGAGAAACGATTAATCACTTGAAGTGTCGTTTGAAAATTCTATCAGATTTCGGGGTCGCTTAAGTTCAATAGAGTCCAAGTCAGGAGATGTGAACACTGAATCACGTTGACGTTTAGGTGATGAATTTGGAGTGTTCTCCATATGAAATTTAATGCTCTTATTGCGTAAAAAGCGATAGTAGATATAAGAGTCTGACAAGCAGAATATCAATCATATGTTATCAGCAATGTCGGTACACATCTAATCAGTGAGAAAGTTGAGATATTTTAATCCGTCAAATATCATGAAATTGTCAATCCATCAAGTCACTCACATTTTTAATATCATTTCTTGAATGTATAAGCTTACTTTTGGTGAGTCCTTTATCCACATCCATCATATTTGCGATTTTCAATCAGTCAGTTTCCCTGCTTATGTGAACACGTCTGGCAATCTTGATGTTTTTTTCCAGTTTGATTTGGTGCATTTGGTTTAAGAATTTGTTTGATAAATTGGTTTTAAGGTATTTATGAGAAAAATGTTTCGGGCTGTAAAATGGTAGACACTGGTGTCATTATGTCCCCTTAGACTTAGGAGTCGAAATTCGCATGTGGAACTTACGTGTATTTGATATTATACCCCACTTCCGGTCTCGTTGCCATGGATTCTTTTGTTACAACAGTAGGTGTACTAGCCGATACCGTAGGTGTATTTCTGATATACCTACACTTGTTTGATACATCTACAATTTTAATTCAAATTCATTAGAGTCAAATTACTTTCTAAACAAATTTTACACAATAATAACTATACACGATTTAAATCGAAGTCAAGATACTCTACAAAATTTTGCATGTTTCAATCGAAACCTGGGATCGAACCACTGACCTCTATCTTTCCTGCCCAGAGGTCTACCCACCAAGCCATGAGGGCAGATGAAAATTAATAAGATTTTTCTTGACCAATTGATTAAGGTTTGTATACTGCCTGAAATAATATGTGTGGTTTGTGTATTTGTTTATGAATGTCATTGGTAAGTATTTTTGGGATGCAAACTGTCTTACACATATTGAATTTAGTTTGTTTATTCTCAAAACTCAGGTCATGTGACTTTTGCCATTAGCTCTGTTGTGAAGCTAGTATATTTCAGCGAGATGTACGGGCGATCGTGATCCGTGCATGATGCGCATGCTTTTTCTGAAGCGCGCTGACAGTTTAGTATGTGAGGGTCTTAACCACTGAGTTTATATTAAAAAAATCAAAGTTTATAAAAGTTTCATATTTTTGTTATTTTCAGAATAAAAATGTTCTTTGCAAAAGAAACTCGACAGGAGTGGGGTATAAGTCAGATTTACCCACTCTTTCCTCGGTGCATTGGCTGATACACCTATTGTTTTCAAGAATCGTGGAGCCTCCTCGGCTCACGCCTCGGAGGCCCCACTATTCTTGAAATCAATAGGTGTATCAGCCAATACCCTCGGAAAAGAGTAGGTCAACTAATACTTACCTTGCTTTCAGAAAATCCATAAAAATACTCTCTCGATATCGATATCTCTTCTGCCATGAAGTTATGAAAAACATGTCCCACCTTTGTACACAATGTTGCTGCTATTCGGACAGGACGTTCTTCCCCATCTAATGTAGGTGGCACCTGGAACCAGATAATTGTATCTTTGAATGTTACATATCAAACAAATTTGTACAAGTTTCGTTAAAAGGGTAACAAGTGTAGTATAAGTAAAGTGCAATCATTTTTTATTAACCTTTTATTCCATTGATTCACGTAAATATAGATCAAGAATGGTCACAGACAACGACAAAATACGGATGAAACAATGGTTGCTAGGCAAACGTGATATGTGCACATGTCTAATATCAATATTATTAACTTGGTTATTTTAAACCATATGGGTAATAAAAGTATATATATGACTGTTTTGTTTAACATAGACATGTCTTTGACATGAATTTGTTTACGGTAATATTTTGCAGTCAAAACAGTATCAGAGTCACTCTTGAGAAACTTCATAATTTCTTCATAACCATTGATACATTGCAGCAAACAAACAATTTACAATTCGAAGGATGATATCTCCCTGCCTAGCAGCCGCGATACAGGTGAACTACTATTGAAGCAGCATTACACCCCAACTCACCTCATTTCGAAGGATGATAAGAATTTAACAGTTTTATTATTTGATTTTAAGGTTAAATGAACATCTAAATATCTCATTCATTATACATTCATGATAAACCCCGTTTTCCCGTTGCGCTAACCTCTAGTTTGATTTTCAACAGGATCATAAAATATATCTTCCAAACAATCATGAATCTTTTAGATATTGGTGGATGATAACAATAAAGAGTTATCTGAGACTTACTCACTGAAGGTTTAACATTCAGATATGTCTGACAAATTCAAAAATGGTAAAACAAACACATTCAACCATCACGGACGAAGCCACGGGCCACAAACCTTTAATTCCGTGTTTTGGTTTATCAGTAACACTATGAAGAGACTGCAGTTGAACTAACTCGGTCTTGATGTTGGACACCTCCGAAGAAAGATGTGTGACACTGGTCTTATTTGTGAGCATCTGGAGTTGCTTTACTTCAGATTTCAAGGTGGACACATCAGCTCGAAGACCAGACAGATCTTGTGCTGGTTGACCTCCCGATGTTCCCGATGTTCCCGAAGACCCACAAGAACACTGACTATTCTGAATCTGACTATGTAGAACTGCCAGCTCCGTCTTCACACTAGATAGATCCTTGAGTTCTTCCAGGGCTGTGTCCAGCTTGCTCTGGGTGACTTTCTGCTCTGATTTCAGGTTTGAGATGTCACTCTGGGATGCCTTGTGTGACATTGTAACTGTATCAAGCTTGGTCTGTGTGATGGTCAAATCGTGCAGCGCAGATTGTAGTTGAGATTCCAGTTTGGTCGTATCTCCGACTGATGCTTTGTCTTCAATTTTCTGTTCCAGTAGTGTAATGTGACTTAGTAGACTTTGAATGTCCAATGTTCCATCTGATTTTGATATTGGCATAATCAAGGACTCTGCTGTAACAACGAGAATGAGACTCCACCAATGCATGGCTAATGTATGGAATGAAATTTCAGTGGGTGCAGTGTTATATGCAGGCTTGGAGTAGGGACTGGCTTATCAGTGACACACATACTGTGTGAAAATGTACATATGTTGGAAACTGATTTAGTAACGTTATTGTTAGAAAATTACTTCTTTGATGTTTGGGACTGTTTAAAGTAAAATATATTGTGTTAACACTATTTAAGGTAATGCCTGTTAAATATAAGTAGAGTACCGCAGTTGTATCAACCTAAACATATATAGAATTGCAGTAATAACAACATTTCTTAAATATACAGTTCACAATTTCTTAGATATGAATAATATGAATAATAATAGATAATGGAGAAAATATGGTAATTTTAAAATCAGCTGTATTGCTTTAAGTATATATGCAGAGTTCTCTCCTTATCTATGTGTTGTGTACTGAATACATGTGTATTTACATATATTGTCTGCTTCAGCCCACACATAACACCGCTTTATGTAGACCTTAACTTTCATTATTAAGATATTAATCAACAAGATGTCTGTAATTTTTATATTTGGGATCACACTATCTGCAATGGTATAAAATCTATAATTTCTTAGGACGAACATAATTTTCAAGGACAAAAACTGATTTATAACAACATGTTATAAGAAAGTAATATACTACAGAAATGGTAGAACCATGTTTACAGAGAAATGAAAACACATCAGCAGTTACGAGACATGCTACCAGTTGTAATACCTGTTTAAACAGAGTATGATAGGTTATTATTATCACTTAACAGTAAATCACCTTCATGTTCATTGATTGTAATAGGTTAAACATGTTCTTCAAACCAAGAAACAACACTTAAAACAAGATGGTGGAATAGCCTTAGTTACTTAGAAGCCTAAGTAAGTGCCGTCATTTACACATGTGCGTACTTACATATGATTCGCGCACAAAGTCTCAAACGTCTGGACTATTGTTTCAAAACTCAAACGCAATCTATTTATAAAGATTTCAGTAGCATAAGTTTTCATGAACTATGACTCTTCTCACAACATATCTCCATAAAAGTGACGGTTTACGATACCTCCAAAATATCTTGAATTTTTAATATAAAAAGTACTTACTCCGACGATTCATGTCCCATTGTCTGCTTTGCTTAAGTTGTCAGTTGGCAGCGTGTCAAAAATCACAAACTGATTGTCTCACAACTTATCGGAGAAGTATTTTCTTTTCTTTTGTCATTATGTTCATATAGATTTTTAAAATAATTATAATTTGCTTGATAGATATATTTATGACTATTTAATTTCATATGCTGCTGTTTAGCCGCTGGTTTTTTGTTCACTTGCCTTTGTCAGTTTATCAATTATGAACTAAAAAAAATTAAAAAATTAAAAAATAAATTATAAGTTTGTCATAATTTTTGTGAAAATAAAGACATTAAGAGTTATATGGCCTCTGCAGTTACCAAATACATTTAATTTGATAAAGAATGCTTTCAGTTGTGAAAGTAAAATATCTCAGTTCAACCGATGACCATGATTCACTAAACATATGTGATAAGTTTTGAAGAAAATATCATTAAATCAAAGGTCACGAACTTGCGAGGCAATGGTCGTGAATGAATAATGGCAATTAAGTTTCAAAATGTGTGTATTTTAATATATTATGATAGAGTATCCTAAAAACAATATTTTTCAAGAGATAAATAGATGTTCTTTGTGAAAGTAACGATTATTTAGTAATTTAAATCTCATTTTACAAGCCCTTGGATTGTTTACTTATGCCCCTATTTCACTTCGAGCCGAATTATCACGAATAGCCACGAATAGGTGATGATATAAATTCGTAAACATTCGGCAAACTTCGTGAAAAGCAATTTCACTAGTACGAAACGTTTACGAAAATCGTTGATTTTAATGCTGAAACCCTACGAAACAGATACGAATTATTTACGAATTGTAAACGAATTATGTACGAATTGTACGAAATAATTCAGAAACAGTTGCGAATACACTACGAATGTTCATGAATAATTTAGGATATCACGAACAATGTACGAATGATTTACGATAGATCATGACTATTCGGTGGTTGCAACCCATCAAACAATCATGGAAGTGCAAAGGAGAGCACGTGTTTCATTGTATATAGGTATAACACTTGAAAATACACATCTAGGGGTCGTGAAGTATGCATGTAGGTTGATGACGGTAGAGTGTATAGTTTTTGAGATACCGCATTTTCTCTAATTTGCGTCCGGGCCCTTATTTGTATCAGAGCCTCCCCCTTCCTTGAAAGTCACATTTAAGAAAATGGGGTTCAAAACGGCGCTGCTCTCCCGGCGGTGTGGGTGATTAGGTCATCCTATAAATGTGGCTCTCCTGGCGGTGGACATAACCACTGCTCTATGTTACAAATATAATAAGTAAATAAAGGACAAATGCATGATAGATGTCAATGATGTGTGATGTAGTCCGTCACTAATCCTTCTCTCTGGACTGCTTTATGCTGACAATACGATATTGACTTTCATTAATAACACTTGCCTGAAAAGTATCTATTCAATCTATTACACTTTCGACTGTCCAATCATCGTCCTCCTGTGGAAACTGGAAGTTGGTCTAAGATTGATTATGAATATAGAAAATGTTCATTATGAGTTTTAAATGTAATAAGAGATGCGTATCATTATCTATTACGTTGTCATTTTGTCAACAAATTAAGGGAAAAGTGTATTCCAAAATAATATACTGCAACGCCTTCAATATTTAATATGATTTACCACCGGCGCCTTCTGGGACCCTGCTCCTGTTTGAGACTCGGCCCCTATTTCATTAATACGTCTTGGGGGCAAATTTCAAATATACACGTGCAAATTAATTAAACAACGCCACTTTTGTTAACACCAAAATCGTTTCTATTTTAAATAAGACACTATGTCAGGAAAACTGTTTGTGGTTTAAGGTAGAACAATTACTTTGCAGTGTTGAAGCGATAGGTCACTCGAATAACGATTCACTGTCTTTTGGATGACGTTTTTTTTACAATAAATTGGTATTTTAGTGTCAAAATCAAAGTTTCATTATGATATTTAACGAAACGATATTTGTTGCTGTAATGTGATTAGTGTTATTCTTTTAAGTGAAGTGATTACACTTTGTGGCTGTAGGTATTTTCTAATCATCGTTAAAAAAGGGACTGGAAGTTGAATATCTGTTTAGCTTCTTATCATACATGATAAAATATGTGTTGGTGTGTGAATGTCAACTTGGTATAAAATGTTGTTTACAATATATCAATTTTAACGTTTGAAATACCTTCACGTTTTCCCTCACATTTTCATAAATTTTGCATATGGATTTTATATCAGTGAATGAGTAGCTAAATAACAAATTGTTATGTCTGAGATGATAAAATCGTTCAATATACCCTAACAATCCCAGAGTACCACATTTCAATTTACAAACTAGGGTGTAGCTTAACTAATTTCGCGGGATGATTCTTAGCCGAAATGACCAACGTGACCGACGTTAACGTCATCAATGGGCAAGAATGGTACATCGGTGGCAGAACAGGAACTGGCAAATAATTTTGTTTACAGACGAAAGCAGGTTCCAGGAACACACAGCTGATGGCCGAGTGCGTGTTTATCGTCGGAGAGGAGAGAGAATGGCCCCGTGTTGTGTCCAGGACGCTGTGCCATTCGGCGGCGGTACCGTCAAGGGACCACACAACAGAACTGGTTGTCTTTGACCGTTATAAGAATGCCAAAGGCTACAACGACACCGTTTTACGTCCTATAGTCCTCCCTGACCTCCTGAAAAGTCCAAGAGTAACCATCCAACAAGACAATGCTAACCCCCACATAGCCAGGGTACCTAGAGACTTCCTAACGTTAAACAACGTCAACATTTTGCAATGGCAAGCGTGATCATCAGATTTATCACCGATTAAACACTTGTGTGATCCTTTAATTTCGACAGGCAAATAAGGCAGAGAAATCCACCTCCATCAAATCGGCAAACGTACCCAGGCACTTATGGAAGAATAGCAAGCCATTCCTAATGACGTCATCAGGCTCCTTGCAAATTCTGTGTGTGGACGTGTGCAGGCCTTATTCAAAGCAACGGAGGCCATACCAGATATTGAAAGTTTTCTAGTGTTCCCTTTCTGAATAAAACCGTTCTCTGTAGGCTCTCAAATGATTTGTTTACTATTGCAAATTGACATTTACCCCCAGTGCCGTTAATTGTATTCTACTGCATTAACCGTACGTGAACTGTTCATACTACAGCCAAGCCCTTCACTCCACCAACAATAGTGCTTTGAAGTTGTTAACAGAAAATATCACAAGAGTAAATAATTTTTGTTCTTCAAAAACTTTATTGATAAGAATTTAAACACAACTGTGATTAGTATATATCACATCAGAAAAGATTCATTAAGTTGACCTTGGGTTTTTTTAACTTGTCAGTTCCGTCTTTATGATTATATATACCGGTCACAGGACCTTGATTGATCCAATCAGTAGGGAGCATGCATATCTTAAATTTCTTAAGTCTGAATATAGTCTTCTTTGTTTAGAGTTGAAAATAGAAAATCAAGACGTGTGTGCCTGTTCCAGAATATATTGATACCTGGAAATGGCGCCATGTAATTATCCACATTAAAATATTATAGCTCGAACCCGAATTAATAGATATCTGTTCTATTTGGAGCATACTGAGCAGGTGAGTTCCCAGTTGGCCACGTACGGTGGACACAACAGAGCCCCACACTTGGACTCGACCAGATACAGCCTCAAGCCTCCTGACGGTCTGGAACCCCCTGGAACATATTCAGGATTCTCATCCACACAGATGTACTCAGAAGAAGCATATTCAGGATGACTCCCCATCAGGTAACCAGTGTATTCAAGGCTCCATCCTGGGTAACAGTCATGTTTTGCAGGTACCATGATGACAGCAGTGTTTGAAGTTGGTTGACAGACAGCACAAGGCACGTTTTCGTTGAAAAGATGACTGAACATCATATCATGCTCATAAGACCCGTACTCTGCTCCGTATATATGAGATGTGTAAGCACTGTAGGCGCTAGATGTGTAGTTCCAGTATGTAGGATGTTCTGGTAGACACAGGATCGATGACGAACCTCCGTGGTCCTGCTGCCATGTTCCGCCAGTGTAACCTGACAAACATACATAAATTGTTCAACATTGCGTAAACATGTTTATTATCCGTTTGTGTTGAAAACATAACTATTGATATATTGCATTTGTGTGATTAAACCTAGGTCCAATTTCATTGGCTGGTTTCGAAAAACACGTCATTAAGCTACTAAGTTTGACCAAGTCCATGTCTTTGGTTACAAGAGTAGCATTTGGTACTTACAAACATTAATGACTTGATTCCAAATTTACAAATAAAGCCACTTTAAAGGGGCAGTAGCACGTTTTTTTCGCAGAAATATGTTGATGAAATGTATTTGAAAAATAATATCATCAAAAGTGAAATTCCCTTCTCTCTTCAGAAAATCAAGTTATAAAATGAGTTTACATGGTTCCGTTAAATCATGGGAATTGTTTCTGTCATTCGAAATAGTAAAATGTGTTCACAATAAAATGGCCACCATGCAATTGTTGCTTTGTACGCAACATCGTTATTACCACTGTGGATACTTGGTTTGTGTAATAAAATGTTTTACCCTCTAAATTAAATATAAACGACATAAACTATCATTTTAAATGGGAATTTTGAAAAAATAAAATTTGCAAAAAACGTGCTACTGTCCCTTTAAAGATCGTGAAATATATTTTACCTTTCATTTAATTCATCTCATTTTATTCATTTTATACATAAATGAATATTACGGAGTTTTTCAACAAGTAAACTATATCGGGTCTCTTGCGATATAGAATTCTAGGGTGACACGAAAAGCATGTATCATGCTCAGATTCTTGTCAACTGACGAATGCCTAACCAATGTCTAATCAAGCTATCACTAAATAATATTGATATTTGAGTTTGAGGTTTGAAAATGGAGCTACAGTATTGGCTTACAACTGTTGATGCCGTTCACCAGTAACAGTGACCTTATTATAAATGTTTTCATACGCAAAAAACTCATTGATGATATTGGTACATTTTTATTGTAATTTGTAATTGCCTTCTGTAACATACATAATAAAGGAGTGATGTCATATAATTTTACAACATCCGTTCTAACTCTGGAAAATAACATTTGACAGTCTCTCGCGTTTTAAAAACAATATGACATCCAAGATTTTCTGTCTCACAGGACCTTTCAAAAGGACCTTTTCAACATATTCAAAGCCTATTTACTGTAGCACATTTGACAATGTACACTTTCAAGGATTGTGTTAATAGAGGTCATGGCTCCTGTGGTCTTTAGTTGGGACCACAGAGTAACCAAATCAACAATTTATAATTCCCGTTGATTAAGTCTGTACACAAGATTGCACTTCTTTATAAAAAAAAAAGATGAAGGTATGTTTTTAAACCACTGCAAACCTTGAAAGACGCAGCAGAGTAACAAAGATGACTGTCAGACTGCCTTGATTCAACACTAACTCACTGGTATAGGGTATGCCTCCCCACATCATCACACTGTCTCTGCCAAGCCTTGGTAGTCATCACTGTGTTAACACACGTTTGTGACTGTCGGACTGCCTTGATTCAACACCAACTCACTGGTATAGGCTATGCCTCCTAACATCATCACACTGTCTCTGCCAATCCTTGGTAGTTATCACTGTGTTAAAACACGTTTGTGACTGTCAGACTGCCTTGATTCAACACCAACTCACTGGTATAGGCTATGCCTCCCCACAACATCACACTGTCTCTGCCAATCCTTGGTAGTCATCACTGTGTTAACACACTTTTGTGACTGTCAGACTGCCTTGATTCAACACCAACTCACTTGTATAGGCTATGCCTCCCCACATCATCACACTGTCTCTGCCAAGCCTTGGTTGTCATCACTGTGTTAACACACGTTTGTGACTGTCAGACTGCCTTGATTCAACACCAACTCACTGGTATAGGCTATGCCTCCCCACATCATCACACTGTCTCTGCCAAGCCTTAGTGGTCATCACTGTGTTAACACACGTTTGTACAGATACGAGCCAAACACAATAACAACAAAGACGATGTTACATCAGTGGGACCTTGACCTTTCCAGGAGGTAATCTGCTATGATATAAGATAGAAACTTAGATTGTGGTCTTGTATTTGGAGATCACCCCCTACGATATTTCCACGCTCTGGGAACTCTTCTGCCATGAAGTTATGGAAAACACGACTCACCTTTGTACACAATGTTGCTGCTATTCGGACAGGACGTTCTTCCCCATCTAATGTAGGTGGCACCTGGAACCAGATATTTGTATTCAAGAACATTAATCAATAATAACATTTATTTCATTAATTCAGAATTTGCCTTTTAATTCAGCTTTTATGTAAATATATGAATGTTAAATTTGAATAAACAACCGAGACATGCTCATAAGACACACTATTTTCACTTTTGGTCAGGTTTATACACAATAAAAGCATTGTAGACATTATATATGTATAGTCCACGAGGCAGAGGAAATCTGACTACCAAATAAGAGGACAATATACCACTATTATTTTAGATAGCTTTGTAACCCTCGTATGTGAATTCATGTGATGGACATCTGACAAGCCCAGCTAAATGCCTTTTTGAGAAAAGAGGTCCCTATCACAACATATCACTAAACTAAATTAACATTTACGATTAAATCGAAATGGGTTTTTTTTAATTAGAGTTCATTAATTCATTTTCTTTATTTTGATATTGAATATGTTAGGTTTTACAATATTTCAACTATTTATTTAAGATGTGAAGCATCAAAATAAAAATTCAAAATGAAAATGGCAACCTTTTTTCCGTTAACAGTAGTATTTACTGAGAGTGGAGTGGTATGGTAGCTATTTGAAAGTTGTACAAGTTTACTTCAGAGTATACATACTTTTTCAACACTTTATTTGTTTTTTTGTAATACAAAAGTTCGTAA
The DNA here is from genome assembly GCA_936450465.1 of Gibbula magus. Taxonomy (NCBI): domain Eukaryota; kingdom Metazoa; phylum Mollusca; class Gastropoda; order Trochida; family Trochidae; genus Gibbula; species Gibbula magus. The sequence goes on from OW388302.1 coordinate 7,648,771, forward strand.
AAAATTAATGAAGCAAATACTTTCAATAAAATAAAAACTTAATTAAAAGTCAGTTTTTTATATTACAAGAAGTTGTCATCAAAGGAATTTTAGCATGATAATTAAGATATCGAATAAGACACATTTCATCAAAACAATTTACAAAAGTAAAACTATTTTTCAACAAAACCAAATGTTTCAGCAAATTATCTTCGTTTAAGTTTCACCTTTTCAGACAATATCATCATTTCATCTAGCTGCAGAACTGTTGTTGTATAACCTCTTCCCCCAGTATATAAACAACTGCAGCTACATTTCAACCAGATCTCTTGCAATATATTTATTTTTAAATAGAATCTTATCCTGTTATATTGTATATACGCTTGGAGTTACATACCTTCACCCTTGTTTCGATGTTTGTCGGTCTCATTGTTGAGAGACTGGACTTGATATATCTGTGTCTTGTTTGTGAGTAGCTGAAGCTGGTTCACTTCGGATTTCAAGTTCGACACGTCTGAAGAGAGGCGGCTGACATCTACATTGTGTGTGAGCAACTGTAGTTGCGTCACTTCAAATTCCAAGGTCGAAACGGCAGACGAAAGACGGGTCAAATCCGTCGAGTTTAAGAGTGACTCAATCTGGTTCACTTCAGACTTCAGGCTTAACACGACAGAAGAGAGACGGGTGACATCCGTTGAGTTTAAGAGTGACTGAATCTGGTTCACTTCAGACTTCAGGCTTGACATGTCAGAAGAGATTCCGGACACGTCTGATTTAATTATGAGCGACTGGAGCTGGTGAACGTCGGATTTCAGGGTTGACACGTCAGAGGAAATACGGGTGACATCTACACTGTGTTGGGTCACTTCAAATTCCAAGGTCGACACGTCAGAAGAAAGACGGGTAACATCCGTCGAATTTAAGAGCGATTCAATCTGGTTCACTTCGGATTTCAGGGTCGACACGTCAGAAGAGATACGGCTGACATCTGCACTGTGTATGGACAAATGTAGTCGGGTCACTTCGAATTCTAAGGCCGATAGGGCAGACGAGAGAAGTGAAACATCTGTTGTGTTTAAGAGCGACTGAATCTGGTTCACCTCAGATTTTAAATTTGACACATCAGAAGAAAGTCCGGACACATTTATGTTGATTGTGAGTAACTGCAACTGGTCAACTTCAGTTTTGAGGCTGGTAACATTTGTGGTGTTTAAAAGTGACTGAAGTTGGTTCACTGTAGACTTTAAAGTGGACACGTCAGCTCGAAGACCAGAGAGATTTTGTGCAGGTTGACCTCCCGAGGTTCCCGAATATCCACAAGAACAATTACTGTTCACTGTCTGCATCTGGTTCTGTAGAACTGCCAGCTCTGTCTTCACTCGAGAAAGCTCCTTCACCTCCGTGTCAAGCTGGTTTTGTGTAATGGTTAATTCATGCCGTGTAATTTGGAGTTGAGATTCAAGCTTTGTTGTCTCACTGATTGATGCCTTTTTATCTATTTTCTGTTCCAATAACGTAATGTGGCTTAAAAGACTGGCCATGTCTAGGGTTCCATCCGGTTTGGCTATTGGCATAATAATTGCCTGTACAGGAAACAGGATGGAAAATATAACGACACATAACGCCTGCATGGTTTCTAACTGAAATGTGATTTAAAACAGGTGTAAGGCGCGGTATTTCCTTATCACTGATAAGCTGAAATTAAACTATATATGTTATGTATGTTGAAAGTACAGAAATCATGCACCTGAACAACTGCCCTACGCAAGTCATAATTCGTCCTGGAGAAGAGGAAACACATATCTTAGTGCATGTGTTCTGATTTTGGAATTAATGAAAAAAAAATTTAACGATTGTTGTAAATTATAATTAAGTGTAAGAAATTGGGTAAAAAGTTAAGTAAATTAATAAATGAATGAATTAATAAATTTAATCAATATATTAATAACTAAATTAAAATAGGTGATGCTGTAAAACATTCTCACTAAATGGGCTTTCAATACAATATAATATACAAAGTTATATGGTGTATTGAAATATGGTAATATTGATATAATTGTAGATATTATGTGTCATTAATCATTCGCCAAACAAGCTAAATGAATTTATCTGCACGATTTGCTTACATTTCTAAACCCACCTGAAGCGAGACTTGTGGATAAGCGAATCATCGAATCATCGTTTGCATAGAAATGCATAGAAACAATTTGAAATACTAATGTTACGGATGGCCGTGTTTCCCTATATAAGGCGTCCCGGTAAACCAGCACTTACTGTATTGACTATTAAATGGAAAACATATGCCATATTGGTTTCTTTGCATTACATGAAATGTAAACACGCTGTATTTAACCCAATTCTACACTTTTTAAATGATAAAACATAAACAATAATAGAATATTCACATAGTAACATATGACAAACAATTAAACTAATAAACAATGTGCTGTTAGTCCGTAGCGAAGTTTTCCCTTCTCGCAGCGCCGATGAATGGCTTCAGTTCTCATTGTTTTTATTTTTCAACAAGTGTGCGCTTGTCTTTATCAAGTTTGAAATATAAAGTCATCAAATTATTAACATCACTGATATATTTCCATTTCACTGTGTTTTAATCATGTATTTATATTATATATGTGTAAACGAGGATATCCTCTCGAATTTCATTTCTACAAAAAATACGCCGATAGAACCCTCCTTTTAAGACCTTAATTTTTAAATTAAAAATTGAAAAATAGTGCATCTACCGAACTCATAATGTTTGGAGATTTCTCACAAAGTCGTCTGATAACGTGTGATGCAATTCACTTAACCAATCACAAGACCTCCAACAAAAGCTTTCGGTGCGAGAACCTTGGGGTAGATAACTCCAAACAGCTATCCTTCCGTCTGTTACGAATGCTTTCAGAAGGGCGACCGTTTAAAAACTATGATGTGATTGGTCAGCTATTTGACTGGGCAATACTGGTTCGGAACACGTGCCTATACAGACCTTGTTGCGAGCATTTTACAGAAGCTGTTGAATCCTGGGAGATGCATTTTTTTGCAAATAATTTTTTTATTCCTCGGAACATTTTTTTAATTTTTTAATCAGACTAACTCTTTGCTCCACCAACAAGAGTGCTGCATAACACATTTGATGTCATGAGTAGTTCACAGAAAATATGACAAGAGTATTCTGTTATATGAGCTTAATTAATAAAACTTTAATCAAAACTATGAGTAGTATATCTCATCAGAGCACTTTAAAAAAAGATAACAGCATGGCGTCAGAACTGCACAAAGCTTCTTTTTAAAGTAGACCTTGACGTTTGGGAGTTTTTAACTTGTCATTTCATCTTTATTTGTATGGTTACAAATCACATGACCTTGTTTGATCAAATCAGACGGAGAATATCTATTTAATTCAAAGAATGAAATTACACATCGTGTGCCTAAAAATGAGCTGAAAATTAAAATAATAATCCATCCTTGTTTAAGGGTAATAGTGCATGCAGTGACATGAGAAGAAGTGGCGCTTTGTAATTATCCACATTAATGTCATTTTAACCCGAACTGAAATGAATGAATATATGTTTTATTTCGAACAAACTGAGCAGGTGAGTTCTCCTTTGTTCACATACGGTGGACATTTCAGAGTCCCGCACTTGGACTCGACCAGATACAGCCTCAAGCCTCCAGTCACTCCAGAACCACCTGGAACATATTCAGGGTGCTCGTCCACACAGATGTACTCAGAAGAACCATATTCAGGGTGACTCCCCATCAGGTAACCAGTGTATTCTAGGCTCCATCCTGGGTAACAGTCTTTCTTCGCAGGTACCATGATGACAGCAGTGTTTGAAGTGGGCTGACAGACCACACAAGGCACGTTTTCGTTGTAAAGATTACTGAACATTAAACCGGACCCTTTTGATCCGTACTCTGCTCCGTAGATATGAGATGTGTGATCTCTGTTGGCAAGGTATGTGTAGTGCCCGTATGTAGGATGATCTGGTAGGCATAAGACTGACGATGAACCTCCTTGGTCACCATGAAATGTTCCGCCAGCGTAGCCTGAAATAATACTTAAAAATTAACATTGCGTAAACATTATTCTATGAACAGGTTCAATATTTGTTCCGTCTTTACCAAGTAGTTATTACTTCATTGATAAGAAATTGGAATTTGTGGGAGAATGTTAAATCTTCTTTTGGAAGAATTGGAAATATGCAGATTCATGTGTGAAATGACAAAATCTTAAGCTTGATACACTGCTTTATTCTCACAATAAAGGGGTTGAGTGAACATCAGAAAGATCTATAACGTGCTGTAATTGTGAAACTGTTTACTGTTTGATTGCCACATAAGACTCCCTGTGTGGTTATGATATTGAGTTGTTTATTTGTCGACTGTGGCTAGTTTAAGTTTTGCTGCATTTTGTTGCCTTCTCTAGCGTAGCAGCGCATTGCACCTAAAACTTTGGTGAGCCCAGTGCCTGGTGCGCTGAAGGTAAATAAATGTAACAAGATCTGAAATAGTTATTGATGAATACTGGCGCGAGTTATGACTTGCGTGGGAATTTGATATGTTGTAAATATCAATGAACAAGCAATGTGTATCCCAACTTCATACACAATGCTGCTCTTGAAGGGACACGTCGTTCTTCCCCATCTAATGTAGGTCGCACCTGAAACCAGAAGACTACTTACAGCACAAAAGCTACATTATACTGAATGTTGTGTTTACACTCTATTCCAGTTAGTGATGTGTACGACCGTTTAACGTCGTACTATACGTGGCAGACTTGAACACAAAGCTCATATTTAAGGGACACACTAACTGATGTATTCATAAATGCTTGATAGTCATGCGTACACAATCATTTTATCCCTTGCTGTGAGAAAACCTGTCAAATATGTCAAAATGTCACCAAGGCAATGCCTGAAGTACAGCACAAAAAGGACATGGAATGCTGCAATCAGAAAAATCATAGAATCATGTAGCCACGGATCTTTAGCAATCCAAAAGGCTTGATCTCCAGACTTAAAACCTTGCACCGTCTGGCTGGCAGCATTACAATGAAGAGAGGTAAAGGACGCACTCGGAAGACCACAATGCCCTAAAAGCAAGTTGTTTAGTTCACAGTTTCCCAAAGAGATTATAATTGTTTAATGAAATTGACATTGTTCTTGTTAGATTTCGGATAAAGCTTGGGGTCACATACCTTCAACTTTGTTTCGGTGTTTGTTGGTCTCATTGCCAAGAGACTGGACTTGATATATCTGTGTCTTGTTTGTGAGTAACTGAAGCTGGTTCACTTCGGATTTCAGGGTGGACACGTCTGAATGGAGAGACGACTGACATCTACATTGTGTGTTGGCAATTGTAGCTGGGTCACTTCAAATTCCAAAGTCGACACAGCGGACGAGAGACGGGCAACATACGTGGAGTTTAAGAGTGACTGAATCTGGTTCACTTCAGACTTCAGGCTTGACATGTCAGAAGAGAGTCAGACACGTCTGATTTAATTATGAGCGACAGCAGATGGTGAACGTCGGATTTCAGGGTCGACACGTCAGAAGAAAGACGGGAAACATCCGTCAAATTTAAGAGCGACTCAATCTGCTTCACTTGTGATTTCAGCGTCGACACGTCAGAAGAGAGACGGGGTACATCTACACTGTGTGTAGCAAACTGTAGTTGCGTCACTTCAAATTCCAAGGTCGACACGGCAGAAGAGAGATGTGGAACATCTGTCGTGTTTAAGAGTGACTGAAGTTGGTTCACTGTAGACTTCAAGGTGGACACGTCAGCTCGTAGACCAGAGAGATTTTGTGCAGGTTGACCTCCCGAGTTTCCAGAAGATCCACAAGAACAATTACTGTTCACTGTCTGCATCTGGTTCTGTAAAACTGCCAGCTCTGTCTTCACTCGAGAAAGCTCCTTCACCTCCGTGTCAAGCTGGTTTCGTGTGATGGTTAATTCATTTCGTGCAATTTGGAGTTGAGATTCAAGCTTTGTTGTCTCACTGACTATTTTCTGTTCCAATAACGCAATGTGGCTTAAAAGACTGGCCATGTCTAGAGTTCCATCCGGTTTGGCTATTGGCATAATAATTGCTTGTACAGGAAACAGGATGGAACATATAACGACACATAACGCCTGCATGGTTTCTAACTGGAATGTGATTTAAAACAGGTGTAAGGTGCGGTATTTCCTTATCACTGATTAGCTGAAATTAAACTATATATGTTATGTTTGTTGAAAGTACAGAATTCATGCACCTGACCAACGCATGCATAATTCGTCCTGGAGAAGAGGAAACAAATATCTTAGTGCAATTGTTCTGATTTGTAATTAATGAAAAAAATGTAACGATTGTTGTAAATAATAATTAGGTATAAGAAATTGGGTAAATTAAGTAAATTAATAAATGAATGAGTTGATAGATAATTCAATCAATATATCAATAAATAAATTAAAATAGGTAATGCGGTAAAACATTCTCACTAAATGGGCTATCAATACAATATAAAATACAAAGTTATATATTGAAAAATTGTGTATTGAAATATTGTTATATTGATATAGTTGTAAATATTTTGTGTCATAAAGCATTCGCAAAACAAGCCAAATGAATTAATCTGCACGATTTGCTTACATTTCTAAATCTACCTGAAGCGAGACTTGTGGTTAAGCGAATCATCGTTTGCACAGAAATGCATAGAAACAATTTGAAATACTAATGTTACGGATGGCCGGGTTTCCGTATATAAGGGGTCCCGGTACCCCAGCACTTACTGTATTGACTATTACAGGGAAAACATACGCAATATTTGTTTCTTGTCATTACATGAAATGTAAACACGCTGTATTTAACCCAATTTTACGCTTTTTTAATGATAAAACATATACAATAATAGAATATTCACATAGTAACACATAACAAACAATTAAACTAATAAACAATGTGCTGTTAGACCGTAGCAAAGTTTTCCCTACTCGCAACGCCGATGAATGGCTTCAGTTCTCATTTTTTCAACAAGTGTGCGCTTGTCTTTATCAAGTTGTGAAATATAAAGTCATCAAACTATTAACTTCACTGATATATTGTCATTTTACTGTGTTTTAATCATGTATTTATATTATATATGTGTAAACGAGGATATCCTCTCGAATTTCATTTCCACAAAAAATACCCCGATAGAACCCTCCTTTTAAGACCTTAATGTTTAAATTAAAAACTGCAAAATAGAGCATCTACCGAACTCATAATGTTTGGAGATTTCTCACAAAGCAGTCTGATAACGTCTGGTGCAATTCGGTTAACATATCACAAGACCTCCAACAAAAGCTTTCGGTGTGAGAACCTAGGGGTAGATAACTCCAAACAGCTATCCTTCCGTCTGGTACGAATGCGTTCAGAACGCAACCGTTTAAAAACTATGATGTGATTGGTCAGCTATTTGACTGGGCTTCGACTGCGCTATACTGGTTCGGAACACATGCCTATACAGACCTTGTTGCGAGCAATTTACAGAACCTGTTGAATCCTGGGAGATGCATTATTTTGCAAATAATTTTTTTAGTCCATTTGATGTCATGAGTAGTTCACAGAACATATGACAAGGGTATTCTGTTATATGAGCTGCATTTATAAAACTTTAATCAAATGTATGAGTAGTATATCGCATCAGAGCACTTTTAAAAAAAGATAACAACATGGCTTAAGAACTGTTAAGCTTGTTTTTAACGTAGACCTTGACGTTTGACGTCATTTCATCTTTATGTGTATGTTTACAAATCACATGATCTCGTTTGATCAAATCAGACGGAGCATATCTATTTAATTCAAAGAATGAAATTACACATCGTGTGCCTAAAATGAGCTGAAAATTAAAATAATAATCCATCCTTGTTTAAGGGTAATAGTGCAGGTAGTGCCATGAGAAGACATAACGCTTTTTAATTATCCACATTGATGTCATTATAACCCGAATTAAAATGAATGAATATATATTTTATTTCGAACAAACTGAGCAGGTGAGTTCTCCATTGTTCACATACGGTGGACATTTCAGAGTCCCGCACTTGGTTTAAACAATACACTTGGACTCGACCAGATACAGCCTCAAGCCTCCAGTCACTCCAGAACCACCTGGATCATATTCAGGATGCTCATCCACACAGATGTACTCAGAAGCATATTCAGGGTGACTCCCCATCAGGTAACCAGTGTACTCTAAGCTCCATCCTCGGTAACAGTCTTTCTTCGCAGGTACCATTATCAGGGGCGGATACACCTTATTTGGAAACGATGAAGAGATGTCCATGTTCAATAAAATATTCGTTTAATAAATTTTCTAGTCGAAACGACGTCAATGCGGACTGATTGTCTTTTGAATCTTAAGCTGCGTTTACATGATACCTATTTGTCACCAGGGGCAAAGGGCAAATCAATTTGCGTTTACACGGGTTTTAAGACAGGGGGTAAATACTGTAGTATTCATCATTATCAAACCTTTCTAAAACATCAACAATTACCTGATAACATTTCCTTGGTAGCATGGTCACCTCTACAAAGCAGCTAAGAGTGCTGGGGTAATCTTCCAAATTATTTCTGAAGTATTACAATTAGATTTTTTGGAAAAAGCTCATTTCTGAAAAGGTGGTCAGATTTTTGCTCAACAGGCCAGAAAATCCAACAGACACAATTATGGCACAACATGACATGACATCCGGTGTCCGTCCGTAAAACATTTGCATTATCAACTTCATCACAAGAAGAAAAGCTTCAGAGTGCTAAAACCGTGGCTCCGTTCCATAACAGCGAGCGCTTATAATCGCTCATTGATCGCTCAATGTAGCTCATTCTCTCCTGAACGACACGGTGCGATTCTTTGAAGTTTGCTCGCCTTGCTACGTAGCGCTACATTGAGCAAACGAGTTCAAGAGAAGTTTAAAAGTAAACGATTACTTTAAAACCTCTCTTGAACATGGCCCTTGTGTACACATTGTGCATTAGATTACTCTAGTGCCACAAAGAAAGGTATCAGTTTTAGACGGCATGCATCTTTGAAACCTATTTTTCAATAATAGTAACACACACAAACGTATTTGATAAACAACTGATGTTTTTAATTTCGGCTTAGAACTTGCGATATCGCCCTTGAATAGCATATTCTTTCAATAATGGAGTTGTTTATTCAAAGTAATATTATCATGTGACCTATAAACTTACTGCAAACTATTTGAATCTATTTCTCATTACTATCTCTCAAATTTAAGATATGCATTCAGTTCAATATGATATAAAAGTTGATAGTTTACTACAAATATATAGGTTTCAACAAGTCACAGAACGCATATTTCATGGCTATGAGATTACAAACTGACTCAGCAGCGAAAGAATCAAGCTCAAATTGCTTCAAACTGAGTTATTAATCGTATTAATATGTTCTTATTCTGTGACGATATTTACAATAAAACAAGCTGTCTGTCTGTCAGATACTATTTTTGTATATATTGTTGTGAATATCTATCTGTCAGATAATATTTTTGAATATATTGTTGTGAATATGGAGGGTACCTACAAAGCGGTTTACTCGTACAAAAACATGTCCCCCCCTTCCTCAAATTCACCTTAGAATAGCAAAATAATTCTTGAAAGTTATGCACTGGGCACAAACCCTACCATTCGTAAAGACTAAATCCAAAATTATTGCCACGGGACCAGAAAGAAACAGAATTGACAAGCAGCTCAATATCTATTAGGCACATTAATAGTGATGGTGATATGGAGAGACAGTATACCAAATTTAGAGTTATGTTCCGGAAAGAGTCCAAATTGTTTCAAAGGAAACAGAAGCAAATAAAATTTGAAATACCCATAAGACACATGACATGACTTATGAAAAATATACATTTGGACATATGAGTCAATGGTAACACAGGACTTGTTTAATGTTACATTGTTATCGCAACAAAATACACAAGCGTAATTAGTTTGTGAGTGGGGATTAAAATCTGTTACAAAAGTTAAATAGACATTAAAAGGCTGCGAAAGGAGCAAGTCCAGTTATATCGGACGGACTGCCAATAATTAAAATGACAATATTGAATCTTAGAAATACAAACCAGATGGGCGGGATCACCCTATCTGCAATAGTTAAAACTTTGTTCTTTGTTTGGGTCGAGGCCCTTGCGGGATTCGAACTCGCACCCTCCGAGTCAGGCATCAACCATTCAGTACACTTTCGGGTTACAATATTACATGTGTTCACTTCGTATGTATATGGCATATTATTTCTGTTGCATTCTGTCTTGAGAATATCGCCACTTCACATCTATCTGTGGTAGTCAATGTACAAGTAGAAGAAATCCTGAACTGAAACTGAACTCTTATGACTAGTTCGACAAGTTATAGTCTCTGTCAAATCAACAACAAACAAAAATAGGATATGGTCTCAAAATATTAAAATTTATTTCACCATATGTTCTATACAAAACTATATACAACAGTATGTAGATGTTTGTATATACTCAACAGAAAAGTTAAGGAACACATCAACTTTCAATACATCTTAGCGTTCGTATTAATCTATCTTACTTTCAATATTGGAATGGCCCTTGACTTTTTGTAGTATATTGAGGAAGTTCAATATCAAACAATGACATCAAGACATAATCATTGACATATCCCCGCCATAATGGTACTCAATAAAACTAAACAAAATAGTTTACAGCTCAAGCATCACTACCTTCATGGAGTTTGGAAATGAGAAGCAAAATATTTTTCTGGAATCCTTGCACAGAAACTTGATATCCTAATTAAAACCAAAATAAAACGTAGTTAAACCTAAACCCTATATCAAATAAAGTTGATAGTGTGTAGTTTTTTTACCTACGTTTTAATTACGATATTGAGCTCCTGTGAATCCTGTTCCTTGTTCCATATTTTGGGACTATATGGTGTACCTTCAAAGAGGACAACTTTTCTCACAAATGTTGGAGAGAGGGAAATCTAAATACAGAAAATAAAATTATCCTCTCTCTGTGAAAAGTTGTCCCATAGGGAGGTACAGTCCCAAAATAAGGAACAGAGTAGTAACTTGCTTCTCATTTTTACAATTGATACCCTGAAACCACATACTAAACTTGGTTATATTATTTTCAGTCTGATTTAAATCGACCTTGTTCCGAGAAATAAAATTTGCAAAATAATATATAACGGGATACGAACAGGTGCTGTAGATTCCTCGCGACAAGGTCTGAGAACATCCCGTACAGGGTGTGTTCCGAAACGGTTTGGCGCAGCCAAAGCCCAGTCAAATAGCTGACCAATCACATCATAGTATTTAAACGGTCGCTGATTTGAAAGCATTCAGAATAAGGATAGCTGTTTGGAGTTATCTGCCCCTAACTTCTCGCACCGAAAGAATTTGTTGGGCATCTTTTGATTGGCTACCTGAATTGCGCTCGAACACGCTAGTCTATGGACTGTTATCAGACGGTTTGGCGTGGAACCTACCAATGATATGAGTTCGTATCTCGGTAGATGCACTATTTTGCAATTTTTATTCCAAGGACAACCGTGGATTTTAATCAGACTGTATTATTTTAATAGTTTCTGAGAAAAGCTGTCCCCCCCCCTTGAAAGGAGGGACGAAGCTAAAATATATCCCCCTTCCCCTTTGTGACCAGGGATATAAAGAGGTCAGCACCATTTAAATTAATTTATCAAATTCATAAAACCTAGCATCACACATTTTCTCAATGTTTCTCAATTAGCAGTCATTCTCTTTCAACAAATATTTTTCAATAGAGGATATGACCTTTCCAGTTGAATATCATGTATCTCATTAGGGGAAGTATAAACTCTTGTTTTCTTGACTTGCGCTAAAATAATTTCTAATGCATGAGATGAGAAGATGTATTTGATCATGAATTTCAAATGATCTGCTGACAACATTCCAAAACTAATACAAAGTAGGTTTGTAATGCTGTTCATTTCAGGAATGGTGTATGGTGACATCATTAACTAGGATTGCTGGAAGAGAGCCTGCATCACCATTGTGGCTATGCATTACGGTAAAACTTGCGATCATTGGCTGGAACTAGCGAACCATGGGTGGTACTGCGCTTTAAATTCAGTGAAGCATTGCAACCAAACCTTTCTGCATGTAGAACAGTTCTCTACTGCAGACAAAGTTGCCGTGCTCCTGGCGGAAATCGAACCCCGGACCTCTTGATCCGAAGTCGAATGCGCTAATCGCTGTGCTATCCGACCTGTTAAAAAAGGTCACTGGCTAAGGTAAACTATCTGTAGGTTAGGGGTTACAAGTATTTTCTTTTTTCAAAGGAATTCAAGTAACATGGGATTGTTACCTGTGTAAGATCAGAAACAATTCTATTAAACAAACGTTGGAATGTAGAAGAAAACAATGACATGCTCTAAAATGAACCTCATTCATTTCTTAGCTAGATTCTCAAATTACGTGTTAAATAAGTACTGACTTCCTTGGCATTTGTATTAGACCACTCAATAAACTTGGTTTACAGATTATTTTGGTAAAAAGCCTTAGTCAGAGGGAAATAAAGACACTTTGGTGTAGTTAAAATGTTACAGAACACTTCTCAGGTAATCAAAACCTGCAGAGGAAATTTTACCTGCCCGTGACCATTGTTATTTTGTTTTTGCAAGGACTGAAGCCTTAAATTCAGAGGACGATTAAAGCGTCACGAGAGAATGCAAAGATGAGATGAGTAAGTACTATCAATAACCCTACTCTTCCAACAGGTAAATTTGGATGAAGCCCATGTCTGATCCTCCCCACTTCCCACAATATGTGGATCGGATGCTGTGCAATGATATACGTCATGATATATGTTGTTATAACCTTATCAACAACCACGGAACTAAGAGAGACTCATCATCATGCTAATTGTCCAAATGGTCACAAATCTCAGAATGTTGATTTCAGAGCTTTTGATGGCAACAAATAAGTGATTGAGTTTAAAGCATTTCACTTAAAAAGACGAGGATCAGTATCCTCCTTCATAATAAAGAAATTCTTCAACAGGGAGAAAATCTCAAAGCGGGAGAAAGTCTATAACACCTTTGTTGTTATACAAATGATGAAACTTGCATACATTGGCAACATGCAAACCAAGACCCTGAAAAATAATCACCCAAACTTCCTGTCAATTCTTCAATAACTTCTGAGCAACTGGCAGGATGCTAACGCCAAAAACCTGTTTTACCTGCAGAGTACAACGCTGTATTGAAAGTTCAACTGATCTGTTCGCTAGTTAGAGGCAATGATCAAAGATTATCTGTGGAAACAGTGAGGTTATCCATACATTAAGTATAGTAGCTAAGATATAAGTGAAATTAATTTTTAACCTCTCATGACTTAACCACATTAACAAGATGTATTTGACTCCATTCTATATTCATACTCACAGTGAGATCGCAATGATAGGTAACAGTTGTGTAATTCAATGATAAACATTTGCATTTAAATTGTATTTAATATCTTAATGGGGATGAAAAGCTGCACCACATGTCTATGATCATGGAAGCAAAATATATACACAAATGTCAAGTTACTTTATCTGTAACACTACAAGACCCACCCTGAACATTTTGCATAAACATTTGACCCCCCACACTCCAACCATGTAATAATGATGTTCAACTCTACATTGTAGGGGCTAGATACAAGTTTATCTGTTTTTCTCCTTATTCTGGAAATATGATGTTGTTTTAATAAAACTTTTAATGAAAACAAAATGTCATGGTAGAGAATGAGTTCTTAAGATACCCCGGGTAGTTGATATTCTCGTTGCTATCCATGTAATGACACCTTGAAGTGTTAGCCTCCCACGACTTGGACTCTATATATCATGGTAAGTTTTACGATGGACTGCAAACAATTTAGTTGTATTGACAATTGACAAACATATCATAATTAAAGATTCTCTCATTTTGCAGAAACCTTGTACATTTTTTTTAAGGGCAGTCAAAGTATCTTTTAGTGAAACTTATGAAATTATCCTGCTTTGCTTTCCAGCTGATTTCATAAATTACTGTTAGCCTTTAGATGATTCCTATGGCACAATATAAACAAAGTGATTTAATCCTCTATTACCATCAAGCAACATAAATTGTATCCCATAACAAGGCGTGAGCACAGCTCTATTACCCCCGCCTGTAGTCCGACCGCCTTCATACAGTATTAATAAATTGGAAAACATAATCAGTCAATGGATAACAATGATTGTTTTTTATTAAAAATTTTTTTAAATTACTTGAACCGTGGAGTTCAAACCAATAAAAGGCACAACAATACCATATAGGTGACATTCAAATTTGAAGTTTCTTTGAGTTCTGCTCCATAAAGGATACAAAGTCAAAAAATAGGAGTTAAGACTCCTAAAAGGCACAACAGCACCATATTGATTACTCCCAAATTTTGAGTGTTTAAAAGTCATATTGTTTTGAGATTTGCTTCAGAAATGATTTCAGACGGAGGAATGCACACAACAGACATGCGGAGCGCTATAAACCCCCAACTACGTCATAGCGGTGGTATAACTATTTAATATTTTAAAGTTAAATTGACATAAAATTCCAACATATACAAAACTTCTTAAGTTAGCTTCAGTTGTAAAATTGGACGCAAAACTTTGAGTACAGTTTGTTGTCAGCGGATACAGATTTTTCTGATGACAGATGAAATCGATGAGTTTTTTCTTGCATCTCCACAAAATATATACAAACTCCTTCATAAATTAGCTTCAGATGTAAAATTGGACGCAAAGCTTTGTGTAGGGTGCACTATTTTCAGTCTCCGGATGTCGATTTTTCGGGTGATTGATGAATCTCGATGAGTTTTTTCTTGTATCCCTCCGCCTCCTCTGCCTTCTGCTCCAACTGTCGTCTGTATTCGTCCGCTTGCTTCTGTACCTCCTCCAGCTGCTTCCGTAGTCTGTCTTCACTCGGGTCCGCCTCACCGCTCTACGCAGATATAGAGGATAACTGACATTTGTAGATATATTTGTAGTTCCAATGTAAATGCAATTAATCAACTTCCAAAACGCAAGGGATAACTCTTGCAAGTCTCCATTACTGGCCGATTTAGGCCTTGTAGTATTTCCTTAAGAAATCTGTGCTTAGAAATCCAGGCCCACTATGCATTTCTGGTGCACGATTCACTATCTATGCACAACAAAGCGAGGGAAATACTGCAAGGCTGAAGATAATACTCTGTGGTGATACATCTCCGAAGTGACAAGTAGGGTGTCAGATGTTTGGCCAAGCTAATCAAGACTTATAGGTCTAGCGCCCAAGTACAAAGCAACCTTGAGGAGAGATACCTTGTAGCTCGGGGATCAAAGTTTGTACATTTGGACCTCACCCAATCCTCGGTAACCCTGGGTTTTATATATGCACCGTTTCCTTCCACTATATCACCCATGGGAAATTTCATCAGAGAAATCTGTACTCAAATTACCCGCCCTTGGCAGGCGTGAGCCAATCAAACCGCTACGCAGCTTGGACCTGCGAGCCAATGACAATTCATATCACTTCGTTGCAAAGCACCCAAGGTCATTTTGTTAGCCATCCGTCACCGGTTATCTCCCTTGATCATTTCCGTCTTATCATATTGAGTATTTTCTTTGGTTACTGACTTCTTCACGCCGGCCAAGGGCGGGTAATTTTAGTACAGATTTTGCTGACAGAGTTTCCCATGGGTGATATAGTGGAGAGTAACGGAGCATATATAAAACCCTGGGTAACCGAGGATGTCCTCACCCCAACTCCCCTAAAATATGGACAGGCTTTATTCCTGATGTGCCGACTCTCTGGTGCTACGTACCTCTTCAACCATGACAAGAGGGGCGTCTCCTGCCCCAAGAGCTTCCGCCTCCGCAGCTAGCACCTCACTCTCCTCTGTCGTCACTTCCTCCAGGATTACCTCCCCTATCCCATCTTCCGTCTTTATCTTCTTTAGCATGGGTTCATGGATTTCTGTCTCCACAACTGAAACAATTTATACAATTGAAGTTTATCACTATTGTGGTCCGATATCAAATATATCAACAGTAATTATAGATTGGATCACGTTTCAGATTCACTACCATCTTACATACCATTCATTGCATACATCATCGCATTTTGTCTTCTGTGAGGACCAGGGTTGGGGTCAAGTACATTTGAATGTACTTAAGTACAAGTAAAATTTACCAAGTACAAGTACTAATTTTTTCAGAGAGTACTTGACAAGTACAAGTACTTTTTGAAAGTACATTTTCTTTCATAAAATCAAATAAAAACAAAATCTCATTCTGAAACAGTATTGATTTAATATTTCATAACCAACCTACATTAACAACATTCCTAACTATTGGCAAGTTCATATCCTTTAACTCATTAAGGTACCGTATATTACCCGGTATAAGTCGAGAATTTGATAACAAAAATTAGGGGGTCAAGGAGGGGGGTCGACTTATACACGGGGTCTATGTTTCAGACCCAAAAATCTAGAGGCCAGGTAAGTATCTGCCAGCCCAGCAAGTCGAACGGACAATGTTTACACCGGACACAATTCACAAACATCGATGTTCAGTCAATATTAAAATCATTGAATAAAAAACATATGCTTTATTGTTGTCTTTTTAAAATACAAATATAGCGTGATATATGAATAATAAATTACATTTCAATCACGAAAGTTCATTAAAGTTTATATTATAATCTTCACTATTACCTGACAAACATCGATCGATATCTAGCCTTGATGCAAGTCGTGTGACCCGATAAGGTCACGTGGACCAATGAGATTCTACATAGAAGCCGGTGACATGCCAGATAGTAGGAACGTCACGATACACCGATGCACCGGTGCATCGCCATGGTTCAGTTCACGATACGATACACGATACAGTAAAATAAATCACGATCCAAATTTCAGTGTATATCAATAATTTCTTTAGTGTTTATTGATCCAATAAAAAAATAAAACTTCCCATCGTTATTTATTTCAGAAACTCAGTTCTTGAAATTGATAGGCGTTCTGACTTTTTGTTCATGTAACTCAGGGGTTCAAAAATCCCATTGTCCGACGCCCGGGACAAGTCAATTTTCATTACGGGCAGGCAAATTTTGATATCTTACTGGTCCTTGGGCAACCAACAATTTCTGTGGCGAAAATACTTAAAAAGTCATCTGAATAAATTTTGCAATATTAAAATACAACTGTCATTTACCGGTATTTTTCATTTACTTTAGATTATCAGTAAAAAAATCTGTGTTTGTAAACATAGTGCAGTCAAACATTGTGTCTATTTATAGAAATGAGTAAACGCACTCAACACATGTCGGTTTTCATCGACTGAAGTCGGCAGCCAGTTGAAAAGTATCAGTATCTCAAGGTTCAGTTAACATTTGCAGTTCTTCCGAATGATTAATGGCCTTGACATTCAGCCTTCCGAATGAATGACCGGTGACAAGTATGCGAGTAGCCGATTTACGTTTATAATTTACAATGCTACTGGATAAATTTTTGTTGACATTGAGAGGGAACCAAAATATTTCGAAAATCTTGATATTTACTTCAGAAGTAGAGAAAGTGACTGACATTTGGTGAGAGCCTGATTTTATCAATGGCTAACAGGGATTAACGAGTGGACAGCTGTAAATATTTGTACTAAATGAAGTTGTGAGTTCAAGTTGTTGTTCAAATATTATAAATAATAAATAAATATATTTAAATGATAATCTGGTTGTTCAGTTTAACATAAGCAAGTCTTGATATTGTTTTCATGATAGCATATGACAGATGTTTGCAAGAAATCAAAATGTTATAACTTGCTTGAAATAGAAACTAAATAAATAAAATATTTCTCTTTGAAAAAAAATCTTTCAGTATTCCCTCTAAAGCTGTATATAAAACATAAACAACACTGACATCAATGTTCAATTGTTTTATTTTGTCTGATTACATTATAATCATGACAAATCAGGGCAAGTGAAAAATGATTCAGGGCAAGTGACTTTCTTTATGGCTTTTCAAAAATAATTTGAACCCCTGTTAAATTATGTTCAAGTTGGAAAACTATTAAAATATGAGATTCATTATCAAGTTGGCTTGTATTTGTTTTTAATTGTTATTCACTATCTTGTTAGAAATATGTATTGACATCCTGAAATGGTATCTCTCCGCAAGAATGTCGCATTTACTGTATCGTGATATGTATCGAATCGTGAGCTCAGTATCGTGATACGTATCGTATCGTGAGGTACCTGTATCGTGACATCCCTACCAGATAGATCACTCGGTGTCAGTCAGCACGTGGTAAAAGGGGGGGTCGACTTATACATGAGATATAGGGTTTTGACCAGTATTTGGGTAGTTGAGAAAGGGGGTAGACTTATACGCGGGGTCGACTTATACGGTATTATATTATAATATACGGTAAATAACACAATTACTCTTTGCTCATTGTTAATTTGATTATTTCTTTAAAAGGTTAGGAATTAGTGGCATAAAACATCTATATTTTGTTTTACTTAATATAAAAGAATAAAATATTTTAACCTTCGGTAAACTAATTACAATACTATTGGCCCTATTGTTCATGTCTATAGCTAAACATGTGGCCAGCAGGTGTGTCCTGTTGAAACAAAGGCTTGATCAGCAGTTGATTTAGAATTCTTTCTTTGGTTTACTTTGAAAGAGATTGTCAAATGATTGCTAAACCATAGTAATGATTAGTTTTTCTAACATAATGCAAAGTATGTGTGTATATGAATGCTAATATATTAAATTATGTTTGTATTAATTGATGAATAATAATACATATTTAATAGAAATGAGACACTGCAATTTTTCAATAATATTCTTTTTCAAATAAAACTGAGTAAAAGTACTTGAAATGTACTAGTAAATTCAAATACTTTTTCAATGTACTCAAGTACAAGTACAAGTACTTGGTAAAAAAATACCAAAAGTACTTAAGTACATTGAAAATTGTACTTAAGTACTTTTGTACTTGACTCCAACCCTGGTGAGGACATACTAGACTGATATTACTTCACTAAAGTTAGCCATTTCAGGAGAAGGGGTCAGCTGTTCTACCATGGTAGAACAGAAATGAAAGACAAAAAGGTGAGGTGGGTGAGTTGGGGTTTAAAGGGGCAGTAGCACGTTTTTTCGCTGAAATAAGTCGATGAAATGTATTTGAAAAATAATGTCACCAATAGTACAACACCCTTCTCTCTTCGGAAAATCAAGTTAAAAAATGAGTGTACATGGTTCCGTAAAGCCTTGGAAATCTTTTTTTGTCATCCAAAATAATAAATTGTGTTCACAATAAAATGGTCGCCATGCGATTTATGCTTTATACGCAACATCGTTATTACCACTACAGAAAATTGGTTTGTGTAATAAGATGTTTTACCCTATAAAGTAAATATAAATAACAAAAACTATCATTATAAATGGGAAATTTAAAAAAAAAAAATTTGCAAAAAACGTCGCGGCTGCTAGTATTATGGCAGGGAGAAAGCCTGCAACGCCATGTAGCTATGCATTGCGGTTAAACCTGCAAGCTTCGGCTGGAACTAGCGAACCATTGGTGGTACTACGCTGAGATTCAGTGTAGCATTGCACCCAAACCTTACTGCGTGTAGAACAGTTCTCTACTGCAGACAAAGTTGCCGTGCCCCTGGCGGGAATCGAACCCCGGACCTCTTGATCCGAAGTCGAACGTACTAACCACTGCGCTATCCCATCCCCTGAACGACAAAAGAGTTGCGCCATATTCTTTTTTAACATCTTGCTCCACCAGGGTACTCCAAATCGCCTATTTGTGTCAGAAATAACCAGCCAACGAAACAACTTAAACAACTCTTCCATGCTGCATTTCTTAAAACCATTGCCGATTATCAAAGTTAATAGAAATGGCGTCCAAACAGCTGCTTACGTCATAAAAATAACTGTTGCTTGTGCGATAATAAAACTGATAGTCTTGGAGGAGTTACCTCCCTTTGAGCACACTTAGCAACTCGCCTTGGGTCTGTCAAGTTTAATATCAAATAAAGGAATTATTAACAAGACAACGTTTAAACCTACCAGAAGACTCCTCGACGACCTGTGTGCCCATTGGTATCTCGGTGGTTGAGCCGTCGGGGTTGACGGCCACTAGCACTGTGCCGTTGTTACTCTGTATCTCTTCTCCCTGGTCCGTCACTATCGTTATCACCTTCTGCAACATGGTGAAACAGAGGCATTGTCATATATTCTGTATGTGCACATGTGATTCATGGGAACACAATAAAGACTTCAGTGTTGTTCCTAGAGGGGGCCCAGGGGACATTTGCCCACCTTTTTGGCTTGGTATCCCTTAAAATTTGCAGCAGTAGGATACTTTTACCATTGCAAAAGGTCCCACTTGTTCAGAATTGGCCAAACTGCCCCCCTCAGCGGATCACCTAGGAACATTGGACTTTTGAGGCTACATGGTTGACAGCCTCAGAAAATAAATGTCATTTATCAAAAAATGTATTCTGTATGTGCACATATATCATTTATGACAGGGAGAAGACAATAAGATACCTAAGATTATTTAGGGTACATCAGAAAAGCAATGTCATGTATTTCACTCTCTTGTAACCATCATTGTTTACAGTGTGGCAACAGATCTTTGTGCTGGAACAAAATATACCCAATTTGATCAAAATACTCATCTACAAACATGTAAATTACTTTCAATGAGACATATTTTTTGGCAACTTTAAATTTATTTTGATCAAACATGTAATGTTAAATTTATCTTTGGGTGAGACGGCAACTTCACTGGTTGAAAAGTTGGACTTAAGGCTAAGTTAAGTACATTAAAGCTACAATATTGCAGAAAAGCCATTAACCCTTACGTTGCGTATATATATTTTACCCTTTTTAGCCCCTGTGGCGGAATTTACAGGCTCGCAGCTCGCAGCAGTAGTTTGAGCTTAGGCACTAACGAGCTCTGCTGGCGGAATTTCCAGGCGGCGATTCCGGTACCGTTTTTACGAAATATACCGCATCTACATGGCGAATACGGGCTATATACGGGCGTTGAATACAAATTCAAGTCGCGGTACCCGTACACAAATGGTTGCTTTATACCCGCATCTTTGAATTATTTTTTTACGATTTTTCTTTACTTTTCTATTACTTTGTAAAGATTGTCTTTAATTCGGGCCTTATAACATCATGAATTTGGAGCGCGCTACTGAAATTTTTATATGGACTTGAAGACCAGATGTTTGTCTTTACAATGATATAAAAAATATTAGAATGCGACCTATGGTTATAATTCTATTGTCATCTAAAGTTTGTCTTTATTTCCAGCTTCATGAAATCAAAACTCCTGAGCGCGCATATTGCGAAATTTATATGTGCTTGTAGATAGTTTATTCCTCTTTACAATGACGTAAAAATTATTAGAATACGACTTATGGTTCAGAAAATATAACCAACCAAAGGAGAGTGACGCTACCCCGACAGTACCACGTGAATGGTCCCGACGCGCACCAAGTTACTGGCACTGCTTGGTCCCCCCGGGACTGTGCTAATTACAGTACCGTTACCTCCTCGAGACCTCCTCGAGACCTCCTCGAGGGTGCCAGAGCCGAGCGCGCGTGGAACTAATGGGTACTAATGAGCACAGCATACACTAATCACCGCGGCGAACGCAATACATGTTGCGCGGTGTAAAGTTTGTCTTTATTTCCAGCTTTATAAAATCGTAAATTATTTCGCGCGCATGCGAAACACGTATGTACTTGAAGACAATTTATTCCTCTTTACAATGATATAAAAATTATTGGAATACGTCAAATGGTTCGCAATATATGAAGAGCGTAAGGAAGGCACCCCAAGTACTTAGAAAATTCATTTTTGAAAAACTAACTTTTTGCGACATCTGGCGCATCATTTGCCGCATGTTTATTTTTCGCTGCGCATATACATATGATACATGGAATTGAAGACAATTTATTGCTCTTTACGATGATGTAAAAAGAAAAAAAATGCGCAACTTCGTTCGGAAGCTATAGCGTGCCAAATGAAGGTACCCTCGGTACTTTGAGGCAACTTTTTGACTATCGCGCATATCGGGGCACGTGCCGCAACTTTAGTTTTTCGTGCGCATGTATAAATTTTATATTGAATCAAAGCCGAATCTTTCCTCTTTACCCCATGTAAGTTTTATGAAAATCGGCCACCCGGTTCAGCATTTATGGGTGTTTTTTTATGATGCGGTTCTGGCTGAACTTCCAATGAAAGCTCGCATTCACTTTCTCTGTCTCTTTGATAAAATAAAGAATATTTTATTTGCAATGACATGTATTACAATGAAATTACAATGCATTTATGTACAAATATACACAATATTTACCTGCGGTTGTGCGCAGAACAGCTTTAGGGACCTAACAAGGTATGTATATAATGTGTATATACTAGTCCACACTTCGGCTCTCTTTACTTTCAATTTTCTTCTTCTTCATTCCCTTCTTCATTTCTTTCTTTTTCCGTGGCAGTGATGTAAGCCCTGGAATAGTCAGTGGCGGTGTGGTACAGTTTGAAGCATGGTGCGGCGCACAGAGAAACATTACAATCTGTACATTCATAAGAAGACTCTCTGCCTACTCGTTTTTTCTTCCTTGCTGGCCCATTGCCTTCTTCAATCTGTTTTGCGAGGACGGCGCGTTTTGCCTTAGAGCATACCACACACATCCTTGTGACGTTTTTCTTCCTTCCGACAGGCTCAATCTTCGTCGGAAAGTGACGTCCATGAAGACGAGTGACACTCTCGTCGCTCGTGCTCGGCCGACCACGGGGACGTCTGCAAAGTGATGGAACTTGTTCCTTGTCCGCAAATGTTACTATATGTTGCGCCAAAGCCTTCCTGTATTCCCGACTTGTTTTTAGAGGTTTATCTTTGCTATATTCTTTATAAACGATGTAAGAGTTCAACATGGCAACGTTGAGAACGTGAAACCAAACCCGTTTCCACCACTTCAGGGTCTTCACTCGGAACGGCGTGTACGACAACATCTGGTCGGCCCGATCAACACCTCCCATGTACTTGTTGTACGTTGTTACAATGCGCGGCTTGAGAACTGGTTCCCCTGTTGCCCGGTTCTTCTTCCCTGTTTGTTCAAGTTGTGTATCTTCAACAGTAGACATGAGAAGCACTGATTTTCTATCTTCGTAGCGAAGAACGAGTAGGCCATGGTTGTGAGAAACTGTCATGTCCCCTTGCTTGGCTTTCTTTTTAGGTTTCTTGACTGAATCAGGAAGTCCCTTTCGATTGGCTCTCAACGTCCCCGTGGCACCTATTCCCCGCTCCCACAAATTTATGTACAGATTTGTGGACGAATAGTAGTTGTCCATAAAGATGTGATGCCCCTGTCCAACGTAGTCGTTCACCAAGTCCATGACTACATCATAAGTTTTGCCACCTTCAGAAACCGGTTCATTCGTTTTTCCAGTGTAGAGTTTGAACTTGCAAACGTATCCGTTGTGCGAGTCACACAACATGAAAGCCTTTATCCCATACTTCTTAGGCTTGTCGGGAAGATAAACTTTGAAAGATAAGTTACCTTTCCAGGGCACCATGCCCTCGTCGACTGAAATGTTTTGATGCGGTTTATACACTCTTGAAAAACGGTGAACTATCCGGTTATACAAGTGTCCCAGTTTATTTATTGGTGAAAAGCACGGGGTGTTACGGCCCGGCATCCTCCTGTTGTCAGCCAAGTGTAGGTAGGTTATAAGAAGCCAAAACCTGTCTCGGGGCATGCACTTGGCGAAGAAAGGCGTTGAGGTAACATCACTTGTTGACCAGTAATCAGCAAAGTTTCTCTGCACAACCAATGACATGGCAATTGTCATGGCTACAAATACCTTCATCTCTTCTGCATTAGTGTCTTGCCACTGTTGCATTCTTGAACGGGGTCTTAGAATTTTGTCCTCCATTGCTTGTTTGAAATATCTATTGGTTTCCGTTGCCATATCCTCATAGTCATCATTATGTATAAACAAATTGAAAAAGTCAATAGGTTCACGGTTCTCAGGAAGTTCTATGAACTGGCGCAACCCAGTTTGACCAGTGAAAGGCAAGTTTACACGTGGCCGCGGACCATCCACCCACTCATCAAACGTCTGTGAATTATCATGATTATATTGTGGTATTTCGGCAAACTCCTCCTCAAAACCACTAAAGTCTTCTTCGGTGGAATTACCGGCGGCTAGAATCTTTCTGGCAATCTCTGTCTCTATATCACTCAGAGCATCTGTGTCACCATGTTCACTATCTATTACAGTGTCCCGATCATATGCATCATCACTGTCTAAACCACTGCTACCATCACTGTCAGTTGACTCCATATCAGAGGCTTCATCAGCATGGATCTCGTTGATGAAGTCGTCGTCGCTTGTAACGGCTTCAAAGCTGCGTGTCCTAGTATGCAACGTCCTAGGCCGTCGCAGGGCCTTGCGTCCACGTCCGCGCAGCATTCTGCTTCAACCTGTAAATGATTGAAAATGCGTTAGATGTATGCAACATATAACATGTGATTAGAGACAATAAACATACAGAGATAATGAATGTGAGCTTCATGGACGTTCATTTGCCAGTTTCAGAACCTCCCGGCGCATCTAGGACGACTGCGCCGCAAGCGCCGACGGCTTCTGACATCGCGCCGATTTTTCCGACGCATATGTCAAACGGACCATTTTCTGATTTCCTCGGCGACGTGTAGCACCGGGCGCGAGGCCCGGAAAATAAACTACTATGTCAGGGAAGCTCGGGTTGTCAGTTGCCGAATGACTTCTCTTTTCGAGAAGCAGAGCATCCAAGGAGCGGTCTCTCGAGGCGGAGCCCGGACCCATGGGAGCATACTCACATGCTCTCCGGGAATTCCCGTCCCCGTCTTCCGCGGCGGACCCCGGATTCAATCGCGGGACAGGTTTCCCATGTTCTCTTTTGAGAACGAGAGACTCCGAGGAACAATCCTATGGGACGAACCCCGGATTCTATTGGGAATGGGTTCCCATGCCCTCTCGACATATATAGCAGAAACCTTCATACCTCGGAATGACACGAACCTTTATTTCAAAGTAGAAACAAAAAAATAATTTGCACAAAATGTTTGGGGGGTGGCGACCAAAAGCGGGGGGGTCCGCGCACCCCCCGGTAGATATTTATACTTGTGGGTCGGTCCCGAAGATGACGGACCACGCCAATGTTCATGGGAATTTTTTCTCATTATGTCATGGCGAATCCCGTCGGAAATTCCCCTGCTCACGAAAAAACTAATACCTAAAAAAGTAATTGTGATACAAAAGAACTTTGGTAATAAAAGTGGTGAGGAATCAAATTCTCCATCTGCTCAGTTCAGTCCGCTACACATATAAATAATTCTTCAAATCTTATTGAATGAAACGTCTTTTATTCAATAATGTAAAAGATAAAATAATAAATTCAATTCAAATGGTTTGGAAAGGTGCGCCCTCGCATTTGAATTTTAGAAATAAAAACCTTTCGCAAATGGCATCAGTAACAAAAATGTTCACGCATTTTTAGAAACTCCGAAAAGTGAAATATTTTCCTGAGAAAATATTCCCACGAAAAGGCTTTTCCCCGAGCGGCTGGTCCCGTACTCAAATATATTTTCACTTTTATGTTATAATTTTTTTTCCAAAACTGGAAACAAAATTCCGTCATGACAGTTGTTCATCGTTTATAAAGCTCTATATTTGCGTATCAAAAGAACAGTATTTTAGTTATATATTATCATACTTCTTCACTTATGCGTACATCAATATTGCGGCTCTTCGCGCATGCATAGTTCTTCCCAAAAACATGCGCATTATATCTGGAATTAAAGACAATGTTTTTCTCTTTACAATGATGTAAAAATTATAAAAATCGGACTTGCGGTTCAAAAGTTATGAAGTGCGAAAATTATACCTTTTGGCGCGGCGCTTTGCGCATGCAGAGTTCTTCCCGAAAACATGCGCATTATACATGGAATTGAAGACAATGTTTTTCTCTTTACAATGATGTAAAAATTATAAAAATCGGACTTGCGGTTCACAAGTTATAAAGCCCGTAATGATGGTATATGCTAAGAGCGCCACTTATTCAAAGCCGAATATCACCTTCTGCGCGACACCTGGCGCATCAAAAGTTATTGCCGAAAATACACGTATTTTATATGGAATTGAAGACAATTCTTTTATCTATATACTGATAAAAAAATTATGAAAATATCCCAAGTAGTTTCTTAGAAATAGAGCGCCGAGGCATGTTGGGGTAAATGCGCCACATGTATCAAAATTCAAAAGTGCGAAAGTCGGCTATCTCTGTGCGATTGCTGTATTTTCAGTTATGTTAGCGCAATTGCGATTTTTATATGGGAATAAAGGCCATTCTTTCCTCTTTATTTTGGTATAAAAAAAAATGAAAACAACCAATTGGTTCATATGATACGAAGTGCGAGAGAAAGGTAGCTTATCGCAATATCTTCCCGTAATTAGAAGCTATCTGCCCATGTGGCGAGATGCGAGACAGATAAGCATAGGCTATCTGCCCATGTGGCGGGATGCGAGACAGATAAGCCTGTACGGGCCTATCTCACCCCGGGGCAGTGCAGACACTTAGGTGCTAATTAGCCGCCGGGCAGTGTAGCCATCGGAGCGAAGCAGGACAAAATTGGCCTTTTGTAAAGCTAATTATCGATGCGTTACGGGTCAACAATGCACACGCAAATTGGTGTGAATTTTGCTGGACGTTCTGACCAGACACTGAAGAAAGTTTTATTCTCATTGCGGGCTGCGAGGCATAAATACAGCCATTCTCATGCAGCGAGTCGCGGAAACAATCGACTCGGGACCCGGTATGGAGGCTAGCCCAGTACATAGACAGGCATGAATTCTTCTAAGTAAGCGATCCGGGATCCGTACTGGAGTACCTACGAATCGCTTATAGCCCGCCCGGATTATTCCGTCGCCCGCATGTTAAGGGTTAACACCATTTTGTAATTATCATTTGTAATATTGCAAATGGAGTTTATACATTCAGCAAATCTCTTTCCCTATTTAATTCATTCCACAATTTCACTCAACCACATGCAAATCACTCATTTCTACTCAGCGCGCATGCGCACACTTTTGTAAACATTGGTCAGTTGTGCTTTGTTCTCACCAAAAGCAGACTTTCTCAACTCAGGCAAAGTGTACTTAACGAATATCGATCTTCGCTGTTTCTTTACTTCACCATCATGGAAGCTCGAGGCAGAGGTCGCAATAACACAAAAACGGGTGCAAGAAGGTCACGTAGGAACGGGAACGGGAAGAGCCGTTCACCAGCTCGCCGATCGCCAGTGACAATGGCCGCCATTGACAGCGAGGTCAGCGACAGCGAGAGTGGAATTTCGGCAAACGAAGGTTCAGAG
This sequence comes from Gibbula magus, assembly GCA_936450465.1. NCBI lineage: Eukaryota > Metazoa > Mollusca > Gastropoda > Trochida > Trochidae > Gibbula > Gibbula magus. The sequence continues at coordinate 7,676,243 of OW388302.1, forward strand.
GTTCCGGAGAATATGACGGCACTACAATTGAGGGATCGTCTGTTCGAATTAGGGATAATTGTGCCTCGGACAGTCACCAGGAAAACACTCGTAAAACTGTACACGGCCAATGTGAATAGGCGACAGGACAGACCTCAGCATGGTGCCCAGTCAAGCGAGCAAGCTACCGTCACATCGCCAGACCCGGATGTGACTGTCACAACTGGAGCTTCGAGTATGACACCCTCTACAGTGCGGACGCCGAGTACCGGCCAAGATCTCGAGGAAATCAGGAGGGACATCCGACACTTAACCGAGGTGGTCAACCAACTTGCTCAGAGGGATCTGCAAGTCGGCGACGCACAACATCGCCCATCATTGACCAGCGGTGACGCTTTCAGACCAGGTCAGTGTGGCATCGCGTCGCATGATGTACCATCAGTTGTATGCATATCCCCCGATCTTCGCCGGCAGATAGTTGAAGGAAAATATATAAACTTGGCCCTGCTTATGATTCCTGCACACGAGTTGGGAGAAGTCAGGAACGGAACTGACTACCCAGCCAACGAAATTCGCATGAAAGGTACCCAAGACTCAAGACTGACCCACACCCTCACTCACGCTGAATTTGTATCTGCCTTTGGGAGGTTTATGGACGTCATGTGTGAGGAGTTCCCCGAGAGGAGGAAAGAACTCAGCCATTATCTCTCGGATGTTACAGACATCTACACGCAATTCGGAGGCAGTATGTTCTATGACTATCATAGAACATTCGCAAATAGAGCAGCATCCCTGTTACTCAGTTATGGGATAAGAGTCGATTGGGCCATAAGAGACCAAATTATCTTCTCTTCTTTGTCAGCGGGTCATCGTAGGGTGTCATGTGATTGGTGTCAAAGCAACACACATTCAACTGAACTATGCTCCCGACGACGTATTGGGGGAGCTCGTTTCAACTCACCGCAATCAACGTACAAGAACATCGACGTGCGAGGACGACCCCGACAACACCACGAGGGGCAGGAGTTGTGCAACAATTTCAATGAAAGACATGGTTGCATACGACGACGCTGTCCTTTTGCCCATGTGTGTGGATCATGCATGGGCGATCACCCAAAATTCAGATGCGCAGACAGGGGAGAATAAAGGAACAAAGACAGACAAGTGGACAAGCGGCAATGACTCAAGGAGGGAATACCCAACAAGGGCCCAGTTGACGTCGAGCGTTTAAGAACAGAACTCAATAACCATCCAGACCCTAAGTTTGTCCAGGAACTTACAGAGGGTTTTACACATGGTTTTCCTACAGGTATTGACCCCTTACCATTGAATAGTGTAGAATGTGATAATAATTTGTCTGCTCGTTCTCAACCCGAGACAGTGAGGTCCCTGTTGACACAGGAAATCAGTAACAATTACGTTATCGGCCCTTTCGACACGCCACCTTTCAAAAACTACAGAATAAACCCTATAGGAATAGCCACAGGGAAATATTCACTTAAGAAACGACTTATCGTGGACATGTCTGCCCCGCATAATAGCACTCACAACAGCATTAACAGTCTGATCAGCAAGGAGGACAATAGTATGGAATATGTAAGGATTGATGACGCTATCGCTCATATCGTAGCTTATGGCAGGGGTGCACAGCTGTGCAAGTTTGACATAAGAGATGCTTTCAAACAGATACCAGTTCATCCTACAATATGGGCATATCAAGGTATCAAATGGGACGACAAGATGTACTTCTACACTCGCCTTGTATTTGGCTGCAGGTCATCTCCGAAGGTATTCGACAAACTGTCTACAGCCATTTGTTGGATAGCTGAGCACGTATACGGCATAGAAACCATTTTGCATCTCCTAGATGATTTTCTTACCATAGACAGACCGAATGCTATAGCAGAGAGAACCCTGGCCTTGATGACGAGGCTGTTTCACATTTTGAAGGTGCCGCTGGCCACTCACAAGACAGAGGGACCAACAAGTTGTCTTGAGTACCTCGGTATTGTGTTAGATACAGAGCGAATGGAGGCTAGATTACCTGATGCCAAAGTTCAGCGAATCTTACAATTCCTCAGGAGTGTAGGCGACAAAGGTGTCATCACTAAACAAACCCTTCTCTCTCTTTTGGGGCACCTAAACTTCGCAGCCAGAGTTATCCCACCAGGTAGATCTTTTGTGTCCTACCTCATCAGCCTGTCTACAACAGTAGGGGGACTATTCGAGACAGTCACTCTCACAGAGGAGTGTAGGAAAGAACTGGACATGTGGATATTGTTCCTACAGGAATGGAACGGAGTGTTCATGTTCGCAGAAAATCAAGCAACATATGACTGTGACATGGACCTTTTCACAGACGCCGCCTCTACGCTAGGTTTTGGGGGATATTTTTCAGGAATGTGGTTCAGTGACACTTGGCCATCAGAGATACAATCTATGAGCAGAGTCTCCATGGCCTACCTTGAACTATATCCTATTGTCATAGCATGCATGTTGTGGGGACAGCATTGGAATAGAAAACGCATTGTTTTTCATTGTGATAACGAGGCCACAGTGAATATCATAAATAAGGGACGCTCAAAATGCTGCATTATTAATAAACTCTCCAGACAATTAACCCTTATGGCCATGAGAAATAATTTCACAGCTAAAGCAAAACACCTACCGGGGAAATCTAACAAGATAGCTGATGCCTTGTCTCGGTTTCAGTTGCAGGAATTCAGACGACTCGCCCCGGCAGCGGATGTCACGCCTCACCAGTGCCCCGAATTTACAGCAGTGATGCTTTTTTAGGGCAGAGACCGCAGCTTTGTGTAAAGCTGCTGTAAGCACTTCTACCCTACAGAGTTACAAGTCCGGCTTCAGGAGGTTTGAACTCTTCATACTAAATTATGATATCACCAACAACGTTAAAAACTTGCCTGATCTCACCGCTGAACAACTGATTAAATTTGTAACCTACTGTCATTCGAATCTCCATCTCAACCATAGTACCATCAAACTATATCTATCAGCAGTCAGGTATTTTTACATAGCTAGAGGGAAAACCAATCCTCTGCAAGATCTCTCTACACAAGATCAACTCAAGCTGGTCCTTCGCGGGATAAAGAAGACTCAGGGAGCAGCAGGGGCCAAGAGATCTCCGGTTACTTTCGACATCTTAAGGCGGATATGCCGTGCTTTGGAAAAACAGGTGTTCTCTACTTATGTGTGCGTGCTGATGAGGGCGGTTTGCACGACCGCCTTCTTCGGTTTCTTAAGGAGTGGGGAATTTTGTACACAGGGGCAGTTCGATCCCTCTGTTAACCTGTGTGTGTCAGATGTGTGCTTGTTCTCTGAAAAATATGTGCTGAATCTGAGAGCATCAAAAACTGATCCATTTCGTGGAGGTGTTAACATCAGCATATTTAGAAATAGTGTGCTTTGCCCTGTGGATGCCATGGTATCCTATCTGCGTATGAGACACCTGGTTAGTAACCACAATAGTGTAGCGCTCTTCCTAACTGAGACTGGAGCGCCCTTGTCAAGGCGCTACTTTATTGAGAAGTTCAAACGTTTAGTCCAAGTGGTGGGCCTAAAATCGGCACCTTACAGCGGACATTCTTTTAGAATAGGAGCAGCTACTTCTGCCGCCCAGGCGGGAGTCAGAGATCATCTCATACAAACATTAGGAAGATGGTCCTCGGATGCGTATATGCGGTATATACGTACTGCAGAGTCGTCCATCCGTGATGCACAAGTGTCTATGTGCCAACCTGTGTTGTAACTAGTGACCTGAAAGCGCAATGTGAAATTTTGTGACGCTCAATAGCCTTAGTGCCAACTCGATAGCCTTAGTGCCAACTTGAACTGCTCGTATCAATCCTGCCATTTTTACTGGGACACTTAGATGCCCACGTGCCAAACAGTAAAATCCCTCCTTATATTTTTCCTCAATTTTTGGGGCTTTTATATTTCATTTATTTCATATGTCATTTATTTTCATGTATTCTCAGGTTATACTGCTATACCCAAAGTATTTTATAAGCATCATCCGCTTACATTCACCAAGCAGCCTCGCTGCTAGTTTCTGTATCATAAGGCTTCGCCACTTCCATAAGGCTTTCGCCGCTTATAGGTAACACGGCCTCGCTGTGTATCTAAGGCTTTCGCCGCTTATCTCACAGCCTCGCTGTTGGTCAAACTTTCTGTGTTTTTATGATAAACATTTTTGCTTTGCATTTATTAGCTACAGCTTCGCTGTCATTTCTTCATCATGTCATGTATGCATTGGTTGTGCACCTGCGGTGCCATTTATTCCTTTTCATTGTCTTTCTTACCAGTTGTAAACAACTGTGTCAATTGGTGACAGCCTCCCTGTTAGGAGTGCTCTGTTTTATTTTCATCATTGCTATTTTTAGTATTTCATCATATTACATTTGCTAAGGGTATAAGCACCATAGTCATTGTTTCTGATCCAGCTCGGTTCATACTTGAAGGGCTGTGGTGCTTATACCAGAAGATTTACCCAATTATTAAACAATTGGACTTGAAGTACTTGTTTGTTGTTTGTATAAAATTATCATTTGTAATATTGCAAATGGAGTTTATACATTCAGCAAATCTCTTTCCCTATTTAATTCATTCCACAATTTTACTCAACCACATGCAAATCACTCATTTCTACTCAGCGCGCATGCGCACACTTTTGTAAACATTGGTCAGTTGTGCTTTGTTCTCACCAAAAGCAGACTTTCTCAACTCAGGCAAACCCGCCTCCGTCCCCCTTACTCCCCCTTATACATATTTCCTAAGGTGGGGCTTTTATATTTCATTTATTTCATATGTCATTTATTTTCATGTATTCTCAGGTTATACTGCTATACCCAAAGTATTTTATAAGCATCATCCGCTTACATTCACCAAGCAGCCTCGCTGCTAGTTTCTGTATCATAAGGCTTCGCCACTTCCATAAGGCTTTCGCCGCTTATAGGTAACACAGCCTCGCTGTGTATCTAAGGCTTTCGCCGCTTATCTCACAGCCTCGCTGTTGGTCAAACTTTCTGTGTTTTTATGATAAACATTTTTGCTTTGCATTTATTAGCTACAGCTTCGCTGTCATTTCTTCATCATGTCATGTATGCATTGGTTGTGCACCTGCGGTGCCATTTATTCCTTTTCATTGTCTTTCTTACCAGTTGTAAACAACTGTGTCAATTGGTGACAGCCTCCCTGTTAGGAGTGCTCTGTTTTATTTTCATCATTGCTATTTTTAGTATTTCATCATATTACATTTGCTAAGGGTATAAGCACCATAGTCATTGTTTCTGATCCAGCTCGGTTCATACTTGAAGGGCTGTGGTGCTTATACCAGAAGATTTACCCAATTATTAAACAATTGGACTTGAAGTACTTGTTTGTTGTTTGTATAAAACTTATTTCTAAAAGTATAAACAGACAGGCAACAGAAAACACTCATCATCTCATCTGGCTGTATAGGCCTGATAAGCTAAAAGGCAGATAAAAGGTTATTTCCACACAAAACTTATGAAAAGAAAATTGATTTTCTGGAAAATGAAAAATTTTAAAACCACTGAAATCTGTGAAAATTTTCATCCCTGATTTTTACTGAAATGTAAAATTAGTAAAGCAAGCTTTTCTCCCATTTCATGTAATGCAAAAAAACCCCTCTCATCCCTCTTGAAGCAACTCCGCCCGAAAAAGTACAAGATGATGTTATCCCAAAGGTAACCATGTTAGCTATCTGAATGGCATGTACTTCTACATCCTCGGGTACAGATTTCTCTGATGGAGTGTCCCAGGGGTGATATAGCGGAGAGTAACAGAGCATATATAAAACCCTGGGTAACCGAGGATGGTACTTCTAAGCCCTTGAAGAGACTCTACTACATGTACTGACCTGGTCCCCTGACTCGTCTACGACTCCCTCAATACCAGCGTCCACCTCGCCGTCCGTAGAGACCGACTGTCCCAGGCCCTGTTGTCGGATCAGGTTCAGTGCTATCTTACCGGCCTCTATAACATACAGAGATTGTATGAGAATATATCATATGAGATCTATGAATTTCAAGAGACGGGATGTGCAACACAGAGTTCAAAAAGGCCTCTGTAACATACAAGGAGTCATAGTTGGAGTCAAGATTGGGGAATTGAGGATTCGAACGCCTTGAACCTCCATTAGAGTCAAAGAAACTATTTTAATCTGTAGGCTTTGGAAGATCTGTGAGTTTACTTATTAATATATATATCAATACATATTGTCACATATCAAAAGGAGGGTTCTATCAGGTTTTTTTGGTGGAAACAAAATCCAATAGGATATTCCCGTTTACACAAATATGCTATTAATATATGACTAAAATACAGTCAAATTGAAGGATATTAATGAAGTTAATAATTTGAGGACTTTACATTTGACAACTTGATAAAGATAAGTGCACATTCGTTGAAAAATAAACAATGAGAATTGAAGCCATTCATCAGGAAAACTTTGCTATGGCATAATAGCATATTGTTTATAATTTTTATGATACGTTGTGTGAAAATTCTATCAGTGTATATGTTTTATTATTTACAAAAATTAAAATTGGGTTAAATATAGCGTGTTTTCATTTCACAAAATGCCAAGAAACCAAGATGGCGGTTGTTGCCGATAAATCGGTGATAGAACTTTCCCGTTTAAGTTCACCCAGGGGGTTTGTCAGATTTACATGCAAAATTTTCCAAACGAAGTTCAAACCCTGAACGTACGCCACTGATTCTGTTTTAACTATTAAAGAAACTATTCTTACAATTGATAAAATCTGCAGGTTTGTAATAAACTATGTTCTTATTATATATGGAATCAATCAAGTAGAAACATGACTGATTGATGTCAAATATTGTAAATATCCAGGGTCAATCACACACTGCAAACCTTCCTGTAGTGATGTCATTAAACAAAGGAATATTACGCAACTTTAAATTATGAAGATGGTCGTTTGCTGATGGTATATGTCATATGAGTGAGAAGTTTCTACATTCACAAGTGCCCCAGTCAACCTTCTTAAGGAGAGATGGGACCCAGAAATCGAACCCGCGTACGGTATCATTTTGCAACAACTATTTATTGTTGTGAATAAGTCTCAAAATATATGGATTACGTTGTTTGGTGCGTAGGCTTATCTGTACACTAACGGGGAAGTGCTTAAATTTACCGTAACGCCTTCATGACGGTCATTTTACGACATGCCGCATAACGTTACCGTCACCTATATTCGCGGTAAATATGTTACTTCGTGTGTTATTCGAATTACATGCGTATCTCAAGTTAGTGGCGAACTTAAATAACTTGGTATAATCAACTGATAGTTATCCTTTCACCGTTCACTCTTAGATAGTTAATCCATGGTGATGACGTCACTCTATTGTGTTAATAGTGAATTATTATTAAGAATCTACTGGTCATTGACTAATCCAGTCAGGAGGGGTGTCAGGTTTTGACATTTTCGTAATGGCTCACAAAGTAATTTGTTCAATAATGATGTATTTTGTCTTAGTATATCTGATTAGAATCTTAAAATATCTGATTATTTTTGTAATGTCCGACCCGGGAATCGAACATGTAACCCTTTATCTGTTACGCAGCGCCCTAACCTATTAGACTACCAGGCCTGTTGGTAATCATTTGATTGTTTGTCAGTAAGATCCCTGCATTCTAAACAAAACTGGTTAAGTGTGAAACGCATGGGGATCGTGCCGAAACACATGAAATGCAGGAGTTCGGCTGTCAGTCAAATCGCTTTGCGTGGAAGATTTGCGCCATGCACGTGCGTGGAAGAATCCATTTCATAAGGGTCGAAGCTACATGTACCATATCCGATGAATGGGCAACGAAATTTGCAAAATAATATTTTTTTAGGTTACATTATTGAAATGTATTGTCTATAATGCTAGATAATCACATATGTATGTTTCGTGACGTCATACATGGATTAAGATGGAGAATGCATTCGGAGCCGTGGATTCAATAAAAATAATCAACTTCGGGGCTCGTTGATTATTTTTAACGAATCCACAGCTCCTCATGCATTCTCCATTACATAATATGTTCAATAATGATTATACGCTAGGCCGTCAAAGTTACACTTGAAATCATCAAAACTGTCGTGACGTCAGGTTTTTACGTTTATGTAGGTAATTTAAAAAACGATGTTAAAGTGATGAAAAACGTTCGGTGACCCCATATTATTATTTCTGAATTTGTTTGTCCAGTGAACTGTGCACATCACATTAAAGTTTTAGCAATATCTAAAATATGTGTGTTAGTGAAAAATCCTGTTGAACATGCGAAACACGATGATAAAAATGCCGTTTTTAATTATGATTGGCTTAATTTAATTTTGTTTCTCTCTCTAGCGTCATTAATTGTCAAAATATAGATTTGCTATCCATCTCCGTATGTGATTGAAATGTATCTGAAAGGATTTGGTGTTTATTTGTTGAAAGCGAGCGCATAATTTAAATACACCAAATCAGTAAAAAATTACGTAATTTGCCGACAGATGTATTATTGTTAATGCCGATAACTCTTTAAATCGTTTGGTGACCCCAAAATTTCTTACATTTTTGGATAAAACACATAATAAACTTGCTATTTTGAAAAAATAAACGAATTCTAAAATATTTGATTTCATCGTCCGATCTCTCCTTAAAAACTTGTTTGTGGCATACAATATTAACTTAATTGTTTTAGTGTATTTGAATAAATTGCTTGTATGGCATAAGCTTGATGACTTGCAAGTCCGAAAGTTTAATTTTGTCAGTTTGAATGGTAGAATTAAAGACAACCTCAAAAAGTTTCAGCCTGGAGCAAAACCTACCAGGTTCCGAACTATCAGATTAAATTCATTCAGCTGTGATAACCTTTGTATATTCAACACGTACCTGTGAGAGATATAGTCTGTCCGCTCTCCACGGCAGATGTGATGATTCCGCCGTCCGCCGTTGAGATCATTGTTATACCCTGACTCTCCAACCAGTTCATAGCTTCACTCGAACTCACATCTACAACAGAGGAAGGAAACTAGATCATTGCACTGTTCAATATAGCTGAAAGCTCGCCAGTCGATTAATTTTATTTCAGATTGGACAAGCTGAAAAGTGACCAGCCAGTACAGCAGGGACTGTCAAACTTTGAGAAAGGTCAGTTGATTTTTCAAAACGACAAGCCCCAGTGTACTTGGTACATGGGATCATCGAATATGTCATCCTTGGCTTCTGTTTAAACTATAGACCCTCGGTCATCTGTACCGTCATAAACCCAATTACCCGCCCTTGACTTTCAAAACCCTTGATCAGTCCCTCCTGGATAAGAAGAAATTGCGGAAATTTGGTGTACAGAAACGGATTGACCTCAGAAAACATATTTTCAAGTTCATCGAATCGGTAGCTTGAGTTGTATTTACTAATGCAAGGAGACGTCAGAATCAGTACCTGTAGTTAAAATTATGTTTCAGGCGGCTCTCAACGACCTGTTTAGAAGGGGCTTGGTGAGGAAAGTAACATGCGAATCCACTTACGGATACACAGACGGAACCGAACCAAAGTTTGGGATAAATTAATAGAAGATAAAGCTGCCATTAACACATCGAAATATCCACAAAAAGACAAGAATTGTGAAGTTACAAGTTTTGAAGACATTTGCGTTGATGGCAGCTTCATCCTCTTTCTAAAAATATGGATTAATATAGAGACCCTGTCAACCCTTCCATTCAACACAAGAATAAGCATTAAAATTACAGTAAATCCTTGAATAAGAGGTTACTTATGTCAAACAGCGATTTGACCCAGTGATTACTCAAGGCAAGCGAATGTTCAAGGATTTACAGTATCCGACATTCATTCTTCAATACATTTACCCAATGGAAAAATTTGATACAGAATGACAAGCTACACAAAATATTAGTTTCTATTGTCCATAAGTCATCATATTTTTTCTGCAAATTCTAAAATGAATCATTCAAAACATTAACCAATGTGAAGGCTTGATGCAAGATGATAAACCAACATAAAACATCAACCTCATACATACATATTTCACAGGCAAATCCAGGAATCCTTAAAGGGAGTAGTGGTGCACCAAAGGGGTCCATTACATCTACATGCAACATTTTTCAACAAGAGTGCTCTGAGAGCACAAGAACCCCCAGGTTCCTTATTGTCCAAAAAAGCTTTTTAAATGTAAGGGTAATTTAAAGAGCTATTAAAAATAAAAAAAAGCATGTTAAATATCTAAGGCCGAACACCAATTAAAAAAATAATTTTGACCATGGTTAATCCAAAGCATGTGTAAAGTTTCAGAAAGATTGATAAAAAACTGTGGGAGGAGTTGATTTCAGAACACAGGTACTGTCATTCTGAAATTGGAAAGCTGAATCTTATAAGTCAAGGGCTATAACTCTGACAATATTAATCCGATCGATCCCACATGTGTATCACCGATGTATATCAAGTCAAGTCAAGTCAATGTCAATCAAGTCTATATCCAAAGCATGTGTAAAGTTTCATAAAGATTGGTCAATAACTGTGGGAGGAGTTGATTTCAGAACACAAGTACCGTGTTCGGGACAGACGGACGGACAGAAGGGCTGCGCCACGACAATCACCCCCTTTGGTTTCACCCAAGGGTTAAAACCCTGTTCCACCACTGTATTCAGAAAAGCATAAAGAAATATCCTAATTGTTTTACTGAAACTCCGAAAATGTTTCTCTAACACAAGACTCACTTTGAGAGTTGATAGGTGCTGTTGCTTCTGCCAGTGCTGCTAGAGTTGCCAGGACGGACGTACTGCTCTGATCAGACCCTTCTCCTTCCTCTGTCAAAACAAGAATGTTACCATGACAACAAGACACACAGACAGTGACACAGACGCTACATTTCAGGATCCTCATAATTCTGTCAGAACTACTTTTGTTTCAGACAGCTTGAAAACAAGTCGGTCAAAAGATATTGATATATATACTAAAAGAATCCTGAGACAAAATTACCAGGTTACAGATTTACAGACTAAAGCTATAATATAAACAATTTGTTTGATATTTACTGCATCCATGGAATAATCCCTTACAATGCTTTGTTTTCATTGTACACGTGACAGATAGGGTCATAAATTGTAAGGCGTTAAAAAAGTTCTATTTCTCTTGGTCTGTGAGGAACTAAAATGGTTTGAAATGCACGACTGCAGCAAGTAAGACCTTGATTTCTTTAAAAATTTCCCTTCTTAGGATCTTGCAAATCTGTTGTGGTTCTTCCTTTTTATCAGATTGGAATCCTAAAAATTGCTAACTGTAGATTAAATGTAGGCTTTTGCTATTGTATTTGTTCTAAAGGATACCCATATTTTTGTCAGAGGATCTATTGGAGAAAAACATTCATTAAAGTTCCAAATTTCAATAGTTTTTGTTCACAATCCTTCAGACATTAGAACCAGGGGCAACTAGAATGAATGAAATCTTTCTAAATCTCAATTGTAAACATTTGAAGAACTTCTCTTTTATCTCACTTACAACATGGAGTGTCACACTGCCATTTTACATAATGTAGCTTTTCGAGTCACTTCATGAGTTACAACATTACAAGTTTATTGTCAACAACTGATATAAAGATTTTTTGAGAAATTATTATACAATGAATTGTTTAAAACACCACGGTTGCAACAAAACAAGACACAAGCAAATAAGACATGGCTTATTATATAAATTTAAACTTAAGATACAAATTTTTAAAAATTATGAATATTAATTTTGTATTCATTATAATAAACATCAAAATTTTATTTTTCATAGAAATATAAACTTATTAGCTGTGAGTCAGTGTAATCATCAATGGAAATGTGCAAAAATGAAAAAAAAGCAAGCAATTGTGTCAAAAACAAGGTGTGGAACTCAGTTGGGATATTAAACATTAAAATGAAACAATGTGGGAACAGTTTCCATGTTCCAAACCCGATATGTTATGAATAAATTATGGGTAAGACAATGGATATCGTTTTGGATTGACAACATCAAATAACCTCTGCAAGTTTTAATATAGCAGGCGAGGACAAATCCAACCCTTCTACCACCTATGTAACAGTTGCCTCGTCAGTAGATCTTACGTTTCAAAAAATGATCAATTCCTAGGCATGAAATGTAAAAAACCAAAAATCAAGAATTTAAAATTATAAATTTAAAAACACACATTTAATATTTTTTGTTATAGTTTTATAATTCATTTGATTCATATAATATAAATCAATGATAAGATAAATTTGAAATGATTTATTATAATAAAACCATGGAAGAACCAAGAAGTTCCATTACCAAAATTAATTTGAGAAAATGCATGCAAATATAAATGAACAAGTCATTCCCCCAAATGTTCAAATTATGTATAAGGTCAGAGTTCAATCTTGGTATGTTTTGTGGAAATAAAAAAAACATTTGAGATTATCTCTTTCAGAGATAACAGGTTATTTCCTTTTACAAAATAAAGCCATTGGTTCAGATCATCATATTTTTCTTCATTTATTATCTACGGTTGAAGATATACATTTGTAATAATAGATTCACAAAATTGCCCTTTCAAGTGTAAGTATCAATAAAATAACACCATTGATAACGACTATCTCGAACATAAATACCAGATTCCCACAAAATGCTATTGGCATTTAATAGTAAATAATCATCAAAACCCACAACAATATGTTTTTAATTTTATCATGCCTTAACACCATAAAAGCCCCAGGCCGAATATTCCCTTGAATTTTGTTTCCACAAAAATATCCAGATTGTACAACCCATAAACCATAAAGAAACTATATTGGAGAATCAGGTGGCTTTACATCTTGCAGTCACAATTAATCTAGAAATTCAAAAGAAATTTCCTCTTTCTTTTTTTTAAATCCTTTAAAAGGAAAATAGATTTGTCAGTTTTCAAAAGACAACGATACACTCTGAGATTGTCTGTGTTGGGGATTCTGCTTTTTAGGCAGCTGAACAAGATCACATTTCATTTGACTCTAAATTACGCCGTTGAATTGGTCGAATTGACAAATATAAAGTCAAATCCTCCTCGTCTTAATATATCTTATATTGAAATCTAAGTGTTTTGGTTGCGTTTAGTAGTCATTATTTGACAATAGTCCGTTTTGTCAACAAATATTTTCAGAAAATGTGATTTTAAATCTTTCAAAGAACAAACTACATTACTGATGTTAGATTAAAAGACATATTGGTTCATATGCTCAAGGCCAAAAAAGTAGTAAAATCCCTTGGTTAAAACTTCATTGTTCAAATTTCAAATATCGCATGCATGCTTTGGAGTTCTACGACGACTTCAATACATGGGTTAAACAATCTGCAGTCAACAAGTAAATAGATGTACAATCAAACCGCGATAGTCCGGCCACCGATAATCCGAATCTCGCAGTGTCCGAACACTAGCAAACTGTAACCAAACTAATCTCTATACCAACTCATTAAATGTTGATTCATTAATCCATTGATTCCGTTTCCGAATGCGAACGCCAATTAGCCGTAACGGATTAGTTAATTACAACTAGTTCTGCTTCATTTTTCGGTGACAAGCGATCATCACACTGATTGGATCGGTAAACTTCAATAACAGTGGATTGACACGGGAGTTGACCGTGTCAGTAGTTTGTGATTTTAATAAATTGTAATGTTTTACATTGTGTGTCAGTAGTTTGTGACTGTAATATATTGAACTTTCTCATTTTGTGTGATAGTTATACATATCCAGCGTGTCAAAGTCATTTGATATTCTAAATATTCAAAAGTAATCAACTCAATCTTGTTTGGTTCATTTCAGTAGTCCGAACATTTCACTATCAACGTTTTTTTTATGGAAAACGGAAGCATTCGGATTATCGAGGCCTGACTGTACTTGTTTTCGCAAGATATTTTCTTCAAGGGAGGTTATTTGGCTCTAAATCAAGTAAGGGTTTCTAAACTGAGAATTTGAAATGTCACCCATTAAACAGAAATGCTTATTTTTTCAAGAACATCTATTATTTGGGATCGATTTTTAGGTATTAAATCAAGGAGGAGATTTCTAAACTTCAAACAAATTACGTCACTGATTCGTGTAGTTTTCAGATTCCTATAAAGAGCACCGGTTTCTCACTTTTGGATTTGTAGGTGGTAGCAGTGTTAGGAACAATAGCAACAGGCAACACGTTCCCACCCTCCTTAACCTCCGACCCCAGGACTCCGCCCATCATCTCAGGGGTCGTCTCTATGGTGACCGTCTCTCCTTCGGTACATGTGATCTCCGTGTGCTGCAACAAGGAATTCAATATTGTCATAATGAAATGTTAGACTTTTGACATTAAGCTTGAACCAATGAGTTATTGATTGTAGACATAGAACAGTCACAGGTGGATCTAGAATTTTTTAATTTTCACATGTCCTTGTAGAGGTTCACATATTGTAAAAGGGGTGACGGTCCACTCAGGGGGTCTTACATGCACAATTGTTCAAAATAGGGGAGGGGGGAATACAAGGTACATCCATTGTATTGTTGGGGGTCACATATTGCAAACGCTATAAATGGTGTTACTTTATCAAGAGGTACGACTGTTACCGAAAACTACCATTTTGATTATAGTAGACTTAGCATATTGGTGATTTGAAGGTAAAAGTAGTGATTTCTGATCGAAAACCGGACAATGCACAGCGTGTGGCGCGCAACGTTATTCTGGAATCTTATTTATAACAGACAAAATGACAAATTTGAGTTGATAATGTTTAATAGGTCACATAACTACTGTGCATGTAAATGTGACGTGAAATTTCGGTTTCTGCACATACATATTATGTTACTCAATTTTAATTGGAAACTAGTAATTATGATATATTTGGCGATTGGGGATAAATATGCAAGCTGAGTGAATTTATTTGTATTGTAGACAGAACATGTGGGGAATTGGAACGTATTAAAGCCAAATAAAATTTTATGAAACACTATTGATGCACCTTTAAAACCACCACTGATACTATGTACATTGAGCTGTTCTGGTGTCCGAGTTCCCGACCCCAAACCCTTATGGATCCGCCACAGATAAAGTATATATTCGGAGGTATTCTGAAATCAAATGATCTTTTCTGTGCTGGCTTGTTAGTTCTATGAAAGTCAGGTGCAGCAAACTGACAACTTTGTTGACCGAGCACTAAGTATCTTGAATTTGGCGCATTACACGTGAACGTATGATTATCACAGCATTGACACTGTATGTTATCATAGTAGGTAACTGTCATCCTCGATAATCCAGCGCTTTCTTTCCGATAAATCTACACACAAGCGCTGGAAAACTTTAAGGCTAATTATCTCAAACCTAGTTACCTCCCTTCGCAATGACTCAGCGAAACGCTTGCTTTCTAACAACCAATGATATCACTTGATGTCGCGAACGGAAGTTGTGTAAGGGGCGTAACTCTTTTTGGCTTTCGCAGATGATTGGGAACGCCTGGTAGCACAGGGATTTACCTTCACCAGTTTTGATGGACATGAATACATCCTTCTTCTCGTACAGACTTCTTAAAACTTTCTCTGAGTTTCTGTCAGGTTTTCTACGCAGAATTTGTTACAAAATTTATCGTAAACAAGTGAGTCGGCCGCCGCCATGTTTGTTTCTCTTAACAATGGTAGTGATAAAAGATGAGTTTTGATTGGTCGAGTTGTTTACGCAGATAGTGTCTGCGTTTCGTTTCTGATTGGATAACATGGACCCAAGAGGAGGTAACTAGGTTCAAGATAAATACGCTTAAAATTTTCCAGGGCTTGTGTGTAGATTTATCGGAACGAAAGCGCTGGATTATCGAGGATGAGTAATTGTGGATATAACTGCTGATGAAGTTAGTGTGGAGTGTGTAGGTATAGAGACACTGACACAAACCTGTGCTAGCTGCAGCAGTTGTGCTATGTCTGTCCTTCCGTTCGCGATGGCAATGTCTAGCGGTGTTCTGTCAAACTGAAAATAAATGATTTAATTGGCAGAATACAGAATAAAATACAGAATTGGCATGTACTTAAGCAGTTGAACATAATTTTTTTAAATTTTGATACAGATTGACATGTACTCCTGCAACTGAAAATAAATGTTTCAAATTTGGTTACAGAATTTACAAAATGTTAGGTCATGTATTATTTTCACAAGCTATTCAGTTTTTGCTGTATGCTTCAGAAAATTGTGCAAAGGCACATCATCAAAACATTGCATGAGGCCATGCAAATGTTTTAAGACAATGAAAGTGATTCCATAGATAAGAAAAGACAAAGGCATGTATTATACATAGCATTGCATGCTACCGATTGTCGTTCAACTTCAATGTCCCAATGTTAGTGGTCAAGTTGCAATGATGTGGTACTTGCATAAAAGTAAATAATTTTCATGCACTTTAGCATGATGTAAATCAGCGGGTGATAGATTAAATTCTACACTTTGTCCCTTTTTGAAGTATAACTTTCTATTTTCATGTTTGATTTCGACTTCAACAGATGAGATATCACATTGTATTTTGACAAGAAATGTCAAATGTTTTATTTCTAATATTTTCCAAAACAAAGTGTGGTAAATGAAAGTAATGGCATATCCAGATCGACTTAATTATCTTATGATGTCATCCTTTTATTACATAACACATTATGATTGAAAAGTGTTATTTCACTGAGAAGAATACCATGATATTCACTCAATGAATATACAGATTCTATTTTAAACTCTGAAAATTTTACCTTGTTTTCTTGGCCTGTGTCTGCTGAATGTTTAAGTAGGACCTCTACAACTGGAATGTGTCCCTTCTCTGTTGCCCAATGCAGGGGCGACATCTTCAACTGCAACATGCAAATTTCAACATTGTAACGATATCATATTATATAAAGTTTTTAATTTTAAAGGATAGATGAAATGACATATGTTCCAAATTGGATTCATTAAAATGGGATGTCAATTTGACAATTGCTCGGTTTTAAATTTCTGAAATTGGTCCATTAATTACTTATATACGGCTTTTTAAAAAACTGCCTTATTTAGCCCCGGCGACCAGAATGAAAGTCTGCGGGGGTGTGGCCCCTAAAGGGATGACTTCTGTGACGTATCAGGAGAAAGCTGATTTTCGGCGAGTCATAATTCAACGTAATTTCGCACCATTTATATTGTTAATTTCACAAAGAAATCTTCAATAAACCAACTTAAATTTCCCATATATCGAATGTTTAGATATCCAACTAGGTAATTCCGCAGATGACAATTACACAATTATTACATAAACATGTCTTTTTGGCGATGTAATACACCTCATAAATTCATTTAGCGGCAGTGTTAATCATCATCTGTCGCTTATCACAGTCACGCCCCAGTGAGCATTTACAAAATGAATCGCCCAACTGATTGCGCTAGTGTTAAAATGGGTGAATTAAAATCGTTTTAATTATCAATTGCAAGTGTATATTGTCTCGATTTTATGCTCAATTGATTTTGATGTACAATATACGTAGAGATAATCATCTGTCATTCTTGAGAAAAATGCATTTCATCAGATCTTTAAAACGATTTTCTACCAAAAACTCAAAGATCAGATTCTTATTGGAGTCAAAATTAACCTCATCAAATCCCTGGCCTTGGGACTATCTACTTTTCAAAAGTACTAGTCAGCTAGCCAAGTGCATGTATAGGATCATACTATCTTTGAAATCAAAATAGCTTTTTGGACTACCAGTCAAAACATCTTACTAGCTCAGCAATTTTCACAAGCCATGGGCTAAACATTTTCCCAACGTGACTGATTTAAGCCTTACGGTATTTCCTTAAGGTTGCCGTGCCCATTGTGCACTGCAGGTGCAGCGATCCAATATTTTAGCATGGAAAAGCGAGGGAAATACTGCAAGGCTTAAATCTGAGAAAACAGGGTATCATGATTTAACCCTTAACATGCGGGCGACGGAATAATCCGGGCGGGCTATAAGCGATTCGTAGGTACTCCAGTACGGATCCCGGATCGCTTACTTAGAAGAATTCACGCCTGTCTATGTACTGGGCTAGCCTCCATACCGGGTCCCGAGTCGATTGTTTCCGCGACTCGCTGCATGAGAATGGCTGTATTTATGCCTCGCAGCCCGCAATGAGAATAAAACTTTCTTCAGTGTCTGGTCAGAACGTCCAGCAAAATTCACACCAATTTGCGTGTGCATTGTTGACCCGTAACGCATCGATAATTAGCTTTACAAAAGGCCAATTTTGTCCTGCTTCGCTCCGATGGCTACACTGCCCGGCGGCTAATTAGCACCTAAGTGTCTGCACTGCCCCGGGGTGAGATAGGCCCGTACAGGCTTATCTGTCTCGCATCCCGCCACATGGGCAGATAGCCTATGCTTATCTGTCTCGCATCTCGCCACATGGGCAGATAGCTTCTAATTACGGGAAGATATTGCGATAAGCTACCTTTCTCTCGCACTTCGTATCATATGAACCAATTGGTTGTTTTCATTTTTTTTTATACCAAAATAAAGAGGAAAGAATGGCCTTTATTCCCATATAAAAATCGCAATTGCGCTAACATAACTGAAAATACAGCAATCGCACAGAGATAGCCGACTTTCGCACTTTTGAATTTTGATACATGTGGCGCATTTACCCCAACATGCCTCGGCGCTCTATTTCTAAGAAACTACTTGGGATATTTTCATAATTTTTTTATCAGTATATAGATAAAAGAATTGTCTTCAATTCCATATAAAATACGTGTATTTTCGGCAATAACTTTTGATGCGCCAGGTGTCGCGCAGAAGGTGATATTCGGCTTTGAATAAGTGGCGCTCTTAGCATATACCATCATTACGGGCTTTATAACTTGTGAACCGCAAGTCCGATTTTTATAATTTTTACATCATTGTAAAGAGAAAAACATTGTCTTCAATTCCATGTATAATGCGCATGTTTTCGGGAAGAACTCTGCATGCGCAAAGCGCCGCGCCAAAAGGTATAATTTTCGCACTTCATAACTTTTGAACCGCAAGTCCGATTTTTATAATTTTTACATCATTGTAAAGAGAAAAACATTGTCTTTAATTCCAGATATAATGCGCATGTTTTTGGGAAGAACTATGCATGCGCGAAGAGCCGCAATATTGATGTACGCATAAGTGAAGAAGTATGATAATATATAACTAAAATACTGTTCTTTTGATACGCAAATATAGAGCTTTATAAACGATGAACAACTGTCATGACGGAATTTTGTTTCCAGTTTTGGAAAAAAAATTATAACATAAAAGTGAAAATATATTTGAGTACGGGACCCGCCGCTCGGGGAAAAGCCTTTTCGTGGGAATATTTTCTCAGGAAAATATTTCACTTTTCGGAGTTTCTAAAAATGCGTGAACATTTTTGTTACTGATGCCATTTGCGAAAGGTTTTTATTTCTAAAATTCAAATGCGAGGGCGCACCTTTCCAAACCATTTGAATTGAATTTATTATTTTATCTTTTACATTATTGAATAAAAGACGTTTCATTCAATAAGATTTGAAGAATTATTTATATGTGTAGCGGACTGAACTGAGCAGATGGAGAATTTGATTCCTCACCACTTTTATTACCAAAGTTCTTTTGTATCACAATTACTTTTTTAGGTATTAGTTTTTTCGTGAGCAGGGGAATTTCCGACGGGATTCGCCATGACATAATGAGAAAAAATTCCCATGAACATGGGCGTGGTCCGTCATCTTCGGGACCGACCCACAAGTATAAATATCTACCGGGGGGTGCGCGGACCCCCCCGCTTTTGGTCGCCACCCCCCAAACTTTTTGTGCAAATTATTTTTTTGTTTCTACTTTGAAATAAAGGTTCGTGTCATTCCGAGGTATGAAGGTTTCTGCTATATATGTCGAGAGGGCATGGGAACCCATTCCCAATAGAATCCGGGGTTCGTCCCATAGGATTGTTCCTCGGAGTCTCTCGTTCTCAAAAGAGAACATGGGAAACCTGTCCCGCGATTGAATCCGGGGTCCGCCGCGGAAGACGGGGACGGGAATTCCCGGAGAGCATGGGAGTATGCTCCCATGGGTCCGGGCTCCGCCTCGAGAGACCGCTCCTTGGATGCTCTGCTTCTCGAAAAGAGAAGTCATTCGGCAACTGACAACCCGAGCTTCCCTGACATAGTAGTTTATTTTCCGGGCCTCGCGCCCGGTGCTACACGTCGCCGAGGAAATCAGAAAATGGTCCGTTTGACATATGCGTCGGAAAAATCGGCGCGATGTCAGAAGCCGTCGGCGCTTGCGGCGCAGTCGTCCTAGATGCGCCGGGAGGTTCTGAAACTGGCAAATGAACGTCCATGAAGCTCACATTCATTATCTCTGTATGTTTATTGTCTCTAATCACATGTTATATGTTGCATACATCTAACGCATTTTCAATCATTTACAGGTTGAAGCAGAATGCTGCGCGGACGTGGACGCAAGGCCCTGCGACGGCCTAGGACGTTGCATACTAGGACACGCAGCTTTGAAGCCGTTACAAGCGACGACGACTTCATCAACGAGATCCATGCTGATGAAGCCTCTGATATGGAGTCAACTGACAGTGATGGTAGCAGTGGTTTAGACAGTGATGATGCATATGATCGGGACACTGTAATAGATAGTGAACATGGTGACACAGATGCTCTGAGTGATATAGAGACAGAGATTGCCAGAAAGATTCTAGCCGCCGGTAATTCCACCGAAGAAGACTTTAGTGGTTTTGAGGAGGAGTTTGCCGAAATACCACAATATAATCATGATAATTCACAGACGTTTGATGAGTGGGTGGATGGTCCGCGGCCACGTGTAAACTTGCCTTTCACTGGTCAAACTGGGTTGCGCCAGTTCATAGAACTTCCTGAGAACCCTGAACCTATTGACTTTTTCAATTTGTTTATACATAATGATGACTATGAGGATATGGCAACGGAAACCAATAGATATTTCAAACAAGCAATGGAGGACAAAATTCTAAGACCCCGTTCAAGAATGCAACAGTGGCAAGACACTAATGCAGAAGAGATGAAGGTATTTGTAGCCATGACAATTGCCATGTCATTGGTTGTGCAGAGAAACTTTGCTGATTACTGGTCAACAAGTGATGTTACCTCAACGCCTTTCTTCGCCAAGTGCATGCCCCGAGACAGGTTTTGGCTTCTTATAACCTACCTACACTTGGCTGACAACAGGAGGATGCCGGGCCGTAACACCCCGTGCTTTTCACCAATAAATAAACTGGGACACTTGTATAACCGGATAGTTCACCGTTTTTCAAGAGTGTATAAACCGCATCAAAACATTTCAGTCGACGAGGGCATGGTGCCCTGGAAAGGTAACTTATCTTTCAAAGTTTATCTTCCCGACAAGCCTAAGAAGTATGGGATAAAGGCTTTCATGTTGTGTGACTCGCACAACGGATACGTTTGCAAGTTCAAACTCTACACTGGAAAAACGAATGAACCGGTTTCTGAAGGTGGCAAAACTTATGATGTAGTCATGGACTTGGTGAACGACTACGTTGGACAGGGGCATCACATCTTTATGGACAACTACTATTCGTCCACAAATCTGTACATAAATTTGTGGGAGCGGGGAATAGGTGCCACGGGGACGTTGAGAGCCAATCGAAAGGGACTTCCTGATTCAGTCAAGAAACCTAAAAAGAAAGCCAAGCAAGGGGACATGACAGTTTCTCACAACCATGGCCTACTCGTTCTTCGCTACGAAGATAGAAAATCAGTGCTTCTCATGTCTACTGTTGAAGATACACAACTTGAACAAACAGGGAAGAAGAACCGGGCAACAGGGGAACCAGTTCTCAAGCCGCGCATTGTAACAACGTACAACAAGTACATGGGAGGTGTTGATCGGGCCGACCAGATGTTGTCGTACACGCCGTTCCGAGTGAAGACCCTGAAGTGGTGGAAACGGGTTTGGTTTCACGTTCTCAACGTTGCCATGTTGAACTCTTACATCGTTTATAAAGAATACAGCAAAGATAAACCTCTAAAAACAAGTCGGGAATACAGGAAGGCTTTGGCGCAACATATAGTAACATTTGCGGACAAGGAACAAGTTCCATCACTTTGCAGACGTCCCCGTGGTCGGCCGAGCACGAGCGACGAGAGTGTCACTCGTCTTCATGGACGTCACTTTCCGACGAAGATTGAGCCTGTCGGAAGGAAGAAAAACGTCACAAGGATGTGTGTGGTATGCTCTAAGGCAAAACGCGCCGTCCTCGCAAAACAGATTGAAGAAGGCAATGGGCCAGCAAGGAAGAAAAAACGAGTAGGCAGAGAGTCTTCTTATGAATGTACAGATTGTAATGTTTCTCTGTGCGCCGCACCATGCTTCAAACTGTACCACACCGCCACTGACTATTCCAGGGCTTACATCACTGCCACGGAAAAAGAAAGAAATGAAGAAGGGAATGAAGAAGAAGAAAATTGAAAGTAAAGAGAGCCGAAGTGTGGACTAGTATATACACATTATATACATACCTTGTTAGGTCCCTAAAGCTGTTCTGCGCACAACCGCAGGTAAATATTGTGTATATTTGTACATAAATGCATTGTAATTTCATTGTAATACATGTCATTGCAAATAAAATATTCTTTATTTTATCAAAGAGACAGAGAAAGTGAATGCGAGCTTTCATTGGAAGTTCAGCCAGAACCGCATCATAAAAAACACCCATAAATGCTGAACCGGGTGGCCGATTTTCATAAAACTTACATGGGGTAAAGAGGAAAGATTCGGCTTTGATTCAATATAAAATTTATACATGCGCACGAAAAACTAAAGTTGCGGCACGTGCCCCGATATGCGCGATAGTCAAAAAGTTGCCTCAAAGTACCGAGGGTACCTTCATTTGGCACGCTATAGCTTCCGAACGAAGTTGCGCATTTTTTTTCTTTTTACATCATCGTAAAGAGCAATAAATTGTCTTCAATTCCATGTATCATATGTATATGCGCAGCGAAAAATAAACATGCGGCAAATGATGCGCCAGATGTCGCAAAAAGTTAGTTTTTCAAAAATGAATTTTCTAAGTACTGGGGGTGCCTTCCTTACGCTCTTCATATATTGCGAACCATTTGACGTATTCCAATAATTTTTATATCATTGTAAAGAGGAATAAATTGTCTTCAAGTACATACGTGTTTCGCATGCGCGCGAAATAATTTACGATTTTATAAAGCTGGAAATAAAGACAAACTTTACACCGCGCAACATGTATTGCGTTCGCCGCGGTGATTAGTGTATGCTGTGCTCATTAGTACCCATTAGTTCCACGCGCGCTCGGCTCTGGCACCCTCGAGGAGGTCTCGAGGAGGTAACGGTACTGTAATTAGCACAGTCCCGGGGGGACCAAGCAGTGCCAGTAAATTGGTGCGCGTCGGGACCATTCACGTGGTACTGTCGGGGTAGCGTCACTCTCCTTTGGTTGGTTATATTTTCTGAACCATAAGTCGTATTCTAATAATTTTTATGTCATTGTAAAGAGGAATAAACTATCTACAAGCACATATAAATTTCGCAATATGCGCGCTCAGGAGTTTTGATTTCATGAAGCTGGAAATAAAGACAAACTTTAGATGACAATAGAATTATAACCATAGGTCGCATTCTAATATTTTTTATATCATTGTAAAGACAAACATCTGGTCTTCAAGTCCATATAAAAATTTCAGTAGCGCGCTCCAAATTCATGATGTTATAAGGCCCGAATTAAAGACAATCTTTACAAAGTAATAGAAAAGTAAAGAAAAATCGTAAAAAAATAATTCGAAGATGCGGGTATAAAGCAACCATTTGTGTACGGGTGCCGCGACTTGAATTTGTATTCAACGCCCGTATATAGCCTGTATTCGCCATGTAGATGCGGTATATTTCGTAAAAACGGTACCGGAATCGCCGCCTGGAAATTCCGCCAGCAGAGCTCGTTAGTGCCTAAGCTCAAACTACTGCTGCGAGCTGCGAGCCTGTAAATTCCGCCACAGGGGCTAAAAAGGGTAAAATATATATACGCAACGTAAGGGTTAAGATGCAACTGGAATGAAACATTTTAATTCAAAATATCTTATTGTTATAGCAAGTTCAAATCAGATTTTAGGATTTAGGATATTTGAACACCGGTGTATATATCAATGCTTCTAAGAGGCTAATTTAGAGAAATCAAAACTTGTTTACAAAGGAAATTATCTAGGATTGGCCAAAGATAAATTATCCAGGAATATTCTATGCCCTGTAAGACTAGAGCCATTGACCCTGGAGCTCGTCAGATTTTGCATGATGTATTATCTAAGGTTGATGAGATACGGTAAACATTTCGCAAAATTTAAAAAATCATTTTAATTCCTGTTAAATGCCTAAAAACGTCATGAATAAGATAGAACAGTGTGCCTCATAGAAGCATTTTGTCCCCTCCCTAACTCTTTCATGCTCACCAATGTACCAGACACTTCCAAATGCCCAAACCATAAGCCTGTATGGCTTAATAGGTCTGATAGGCCAATGAGGAAACCTACCATGTCCTTTGCATCGATGTCGGCGGAGTTGTCTAGAAGCAGCTCTACGATGTCGACATGACCTTCCTGAGCTGCCACGTGTAGCGGTGTGCGGTCTACTTTAGTGCGAGCGTCCCGACTGATTCCTGCCCTCAGTAGCACCTCCGCAGTCTGCATGTGTCCGAACTGAGCCGCAAAGTGGAGCGGTGATGTGCCCAGCTGCAACAGAGTAGTGATACGATATACAGTGATAAATTTACCCCAGAGTCCGGCATCAAATACTAATAAAATTTGGAAAGGAAATTTAGGCTGTGAGTCCTTGGGACTCAAGGTTTTTTGGTGGTATTTGCTTACTTATTGAGAGACTCACTTATATCTGCTTGGACTCACAATAGCTTGTGGTAGAGAGTTCCTGGACTCTGCATTTCATATTTGTAAATTTATCACTGAATATACTCTTCAGAATACCAAAAGTCCTTCGATATGGTTGTAATATGCACCTGCAAACTGATTTGATGATATATAGCTGACTAGATGGATGGATTAATAGAGGATCTTATATGAGTGTCTATGTCATACAATGTTTACGACACGAGTGCCTGAATATTAGTATTTCCCGAGCGAGAGCGAGGGATATACCGATATTCAGGCACGACTGTCGTAAACATAGTATGACATAGACACTCATATAATATTCTGTTTATTACTGAAGTTGTGAAATTAATGAAAACACGCTAAAATCCATTTTCAACCATGAGCTGGGGACCAACCGTCGTGACGAAGTGTGACGTCATAACATTGTTTATGACGTCACGTCACCATGACAAAGTGATATGTTGCCCTAGGGCATCGTATGAAAAATATGAACGCCGATATGATTGCCCTCGTAGGTAATAAAGTAACATAGTAACACTACCTCAAACAGACATGGACATGGAATAGATTGAAGGGGGATGTTGAAGAAACAGCAAGCTGCAATTTATTTTTTTCAAGGAAAGACGGAAGTACAGTTCATTTACATTCTGCTATATATACAGAAGAACACAGATATAACAAACTCCAAGGGACTGAAGAATTCAGTTCAATATTCACGTTTGGCTTATTATATAAGGCTTTTGACGGGACTTATAAATATTTTTGCTATATCCGTTTTCTACTGTAAATACATTCTCAAGGCAATAATTACATAATCACCACTTTGGTCAAACTTTTAACTGCCATTTGTCAGTTCACTTTAACAACTTAAGGGGGCGGCGCTTGTCCACGGCGGGTTTGGAAGTAGTTGTTAACTGTTGGGGATATGGATCCACTAAAGGATACAGGCGACTACGGCTAATGGGTTAGCATTAGTAAAATAGCAAGAGGGGTACATGTACCCGCCAAACATATTCACAACAGAAGGGCAACTTCAAGGATATACTTTTAGTTACGTTTCGGGGAGCGTTGGCTCCCCTTCATCAGACCAATGACCATCTGATGAAGGGGAGCCAACGCTCCCCGAAACGTAACTAAAAGTATATCCTTGAAGTTGCCCTTCTGTTGTGAATATGTTTGGCGGGTACATGTACCCCTCTTGCTACTTTAACCACTTAACAGATGTCTGACAAACAACTGTTTATGCAAAGCAATTATTCCAGTATAACTTGAACCAACTTTCCCGAAAGTGACAACTTGTGCCAGTCTCCCATCACTAGCTAATCAAAGATTCGCTGCATTTTGATGACTTTCAGTGCTAACATAGAGCAAAGCTTACATTAGAGAGTGGAGAGAGTGGAGAGAGTGGAGAAAGTTTTGCAAGGGAAATTGTAACGTACCCAATCTGTTGTGAAGGGGGCGCCATTGGACATAAGCGCCCGTACTGCATCTGTGTCTCCTCTCTTGGCCGCCTCCAGAAGCTTCTTGCCCAGGTCTACAAGTGACATGCCACCCGATCTCGACGTCACAATCTGGACCGGCAGCTCTCTTACGATTTTAGTCGCCACGATGATATCTGTACACAGAGTTACAAATAAATAGAACAACAAAACTGTTTCTTGATAATCTCATGGATTGGGAAAAGTAGGGGGGCATTGGCCATTTTGCACATCCGATGAGAAAATGGCCTATCAAAATTTGAAATTTGACTATTGCTACCAAAGGGAATGACCCATTTAGAATTTTGAAAATGACTAAAAGCTCTAAAAGTAGCCCATTGTTTAAGGTGTCCTTCTCAATCGATGTTTTCTTAATTGAGAATTTTTCGATTAGCAAAGTTTCGCCAAAACAAAGGGTTTAGATGTCAAAGTGATTATATCATTTGCTTATTGCTAATGCAGGATAATGAACATCTCTTGTGTATCTTGTGAACAGTTTCAACCCCCGAAGTGTCTTGTCATGCCGTAGCAAGGTATTACATTGAAATCACAATATCTTCACTGATCAGTCTTCAACTTCCCCCACACGTCATAATTCTCACCAGTCTCCATCATTGGCTTTTTAAGACTTTGACGTATTTTGTTAACTTTTCTGTGCAAGATTAGCATGCTGCTCCTGAACTTTGCTACAATAGCACATAAAAGTTAACAAAATGACGCAAGGCTAAATTTAGCCAGTGATGGAGACTGGCAGGAGTTATGACTTTCAGAAGTTATCTTTTTCCATTTGAATAAATGTGCATATTTCATAGTCAAACTGTAAAAGTTTGTAAGCAATAGACTTGCCTGGCAAAATAAATTACTGGACTCAAACGTCAGGTAATATTTTATTTCTACGTTTGTGATCCAGTATGATATTTGTATCCCAAAGCTACTTTCAATCCTGATTGTCTAAATAGATTTTGTCTCGTATCACTGAAGGTTTTCGACTCGTCACTTGATAAAGCAAATATTTTGTCACCAAAAGAGAAGTCGTGACTTTATATTTGATGGTTGCGAATTATCTTTTTTCATCCCGAACATGGCATTATTGCTAGATTAAAAATAATTTTAATGACAGAGGTTGAAAGGTTTATGTGAAGTTTTTTTTCCAACGAGTTACTGAGTCAGGTACTTTATAATTGTTTTGAAAAAGAAGCAAGTCACTGACTTTTGGGCGATGTTTTTGGAAAGTCAAAGGTAAAATTTGGTACCACTAAGTGAGTGACCTCGGACTTACATATTTTAAACCCCTGAATGGTTGATTACCGGTATTAATAGTGATGTACAAGGCAACAACTGTTCTAACAATCAAGGGATTGATGTAGCCTTGTTGTGGATAAAACCACCCTGATACCAAATGATACTCATCCACATGTAGAGACAAGTCAAATAAAGGGATTGAGAAAGTTCAGGGCCATGGGCCAATTTTCACCTTGGATGAAAAAATGGCAGATTCAAATTTTAAAAGTATACTATTGCTAGCAGAATAGTCCATTTAAAATTTAGAAAAAGACTAGTCCTAAACATGGCTCAGTGTGAAAGGTGGCTTTCCCAATCCCTGAATTCACTTACAGCTGTCGGTAAAGATATGCAGAGGGTAACGATATCGACTGCCAAAGATTTTTCATATGTGTAATATTTTATTGGTGTAAATAGTCTGTTATCTCTGAGGTACCAGAGACCATAAAATGAAGGGACTGGAGTCAGCCGCAGACAGGAATGTTTGTGTGCCTCTCTAGAAGAAGATGGCGTCCGGGAAAAATTCAAAAGTGCTGATTCCGTTTCTCTTATAACTCATTTAATATAAACATATTTCCTTGGTTACCAGGATGTATGAAATAAAGATATGATAAAAGTTTCATTTGGTGTATGTAAATATTACATGATGTTTCCTGTGTTAGCTTTTTGCAATCACAGCAGGGCTTCAAGTCGGGTCGATTACACATCTGGCCGAGGCACACATAGTTGATGATAATCTACTGTCGAGTCTAGTCCCTTTATTTTATGGTCTCTGGAGGTACGTAGCTTTACCGGACAGCACTGTACTTTACACGTGTTGGAAATCACCAATCGCCACATTACCATATATTAGTTACTTCTCAATTACCTTTCTCACAAGAAATAGATATATTTAAAACATTTTTTGGTCAATATATTAATGTGGAAAGTGTTTAAATGTGGTAATAGCTTGTCCCCACCAAGGACTCTTCTGAAGAAGTCTGATCAAAGTGCCAGCTAGTGATCTTCAGACCTTTTTCTTAACTTTGAAAGCAATTTTTTTTTAATGTCAATCTCAATGTGTGGTTGAACTTGATACCTAATAATTTGAAAGAGGAAAAGGTTTTTTATTTCTAAAAAAGGACAAGCCTGGACATGGTGTGTGTAATTTTAGTCAACCTCCATAGCTAAGTTGCCTGGGCGCAATCCAGTAACTAATGGCTCTTAATATTCTAAACACAGGGGATATATGAGGCTTTTAATAAGGCCCTGTATCATATAATGATGCACCGGGTCGCCATCACGGTACTTCCCCTAAAAAGTCACGCTTCATGACCCATGTGTGAAAATCGTGCAACAACCACCTGAACAAATTATTCAAACACTGTCATTGCCAACAAAGAACAAGGTCAACCGTTATTATTTCCATAGTCTCGTTTATTTTAACATCACAAGTTTCGATTTGATACAGTAGGTTGTGTGAAGACACCATCTTAGGTGTCGAAGCGCCAAGGCGATAATCAAACAAGCCGAAATGAAACAACATCCGCCATTTTTAATATGATAGCGGAAGTTGCATGTGGACAGAACGGAAAAGGACGTTCTACTACTTCACTTCCGCTAGAGTCGCACCGAGAATATGGCCATAGACAAGAGGGGAGTTTTACCTACCTTTTGACCACTTATTTTACAATATAGAAACGATATTAATCGCCAAAATCTTCCTTATTTTCCTCCACGGCTATTTTGCCGGAAGTAGCTAGCTTGATGCGAATAACCGGAAGTTGCTGACGTAAATACTGAATTACTACGCTAGATAAATTTCAAATTCTCCAAAAGAATGATTAATGTTATACAACTCGACATGATATTCCCAAAACAGAGGTACTTATTGTAATTATGCAATAATTTTCATATTTCGATTTTACAATGTAATAGCGAACTATATTTTTACAAAAACTATTTTTATCTGAATGTAACCCAGCGCGCGCTTCTATTCGATTGAACAAAACTAGGCCAGACATACCATTTTCACACAAACTATTCACAGTTAATAGAAAAGAAAAAGAAAACAATATCCGTATCCATGATCGAACTAGTACTCGTGTATAATATTATCACTCTTTTGGGATATAAATACGTTTAAAGTGAAAGACGACAACTTTTCTGCCCGATTGCATTGACACTCAGAATGATAGGTAAAATTGGGTGTAGGTCTTTTCGTAGGAGGATCCCGTTCGTAGCAGTGCATTTTTCGTAGGAGGATCCGGTTCGTAGAAGGTCTTTTCGTAGGAGTGAAAAAAATATATTCGTAGGAGTGATAATATATTATGAATTAGGTAGGTTACACTTTTGTTGTTAATATATTAAATAAAATTATTTGTTTAATCGTGATATTTTGTGTCATTACAGTGTTTCCAAGGTACGAAACTGAGGATGACTTTGCTTGATTCAGGATTGCTTCCCTTGAAGATGGCTACGAATATATGTTTTTTTTATGAATGATTTTTTTTTATTATTCTTGTGTTGCACCTGTTTTGTTTTGTTTATCCGAGGAAATGGAAATGCATTAAAATGTAAAACAGAACAAATAAATTTGGATCTGGTTTTCTTTTCCTTTTATTTCGTATGTCAAGGTCATTCTGAACAAACAATCAATGTTCCTTCAACTTGTATTTTATTTTACAGCACTGAGTTTAGTCTTTAGCACTGGTTTAGCACTTATTTTTCAAACGATCAGTACAGATCAGTTTGTCACATTTGGGCCGTTGATCTTCGCGATCTCTCGCAACAACTGCGACACGGTCAACTCATGCCCGGTAAATTTGTCCCATAACTTGAAGATAGCGTCGGACTTTCTCATTTGAGCTGCTCCCTGGCGTCGATCCAGCTGGCCATCCGTGATGAGCCTAACTTGGAGAGGGATGAGATCGGCTTCCTTGAATAGGAGAGGCAAGAGTCTGTAGAAAGGAACCGCTCTTCTTCCCGATAGTTGATTGAGGCGACGGTGCCAGCTCTCCAGGTCGTTATTGGTACGTATGCTGGCACCAAACACACACCAGTTGCTGATAGTCCAAACGGTACTGTTTATCCAGGTGCCCTCAAAGTAGTTGCACAGAGCAACCAAAGCTGGCGTCGAAGCTTGTGTCTTCAGCTGATCGAAAGCTCTCTTTATGTTCGCCGAGTCGAGGAACTGTAAAGCCATGAGCTTCTTGATGAATCTAAAAAATGAAGTATAGAAATGTTAATTATTTTATATTTTTATCATTTTTAGACATTGTAAATAAGTTATATTATTATATATTATGAGTTGTTATTGTAATTATAATTACCGGTTGGTCCCTACATCCTGTTCGTATGCCTGTGCCAGACTCAAGCTCTGTACCTTTCGGAAAATCGCCTGATTTAAATGAAAGGTACATCCCTTGACCTGGACAGCCGGAAAGACTTCCTGGAAACCTTTCCAGGTGGCTGCCTCGAAATCGGTGACCATCTTCTCAACGGTATTGTCATCCAGCAAATCCCTCACTGCGGAGAATACCTGTAAATTAAAAAGACAATAAATCACTTAGTCATGACACTAACGAGATAACAGTAGATAATTAGCATTGAAGTTGATTGAGTTAATTACGACTAATTGAATGAATACTCACGGCCACGTAATCTTCTTTCTGTCGGCGGGACATCAGTGTGTACAGGAGAGGTACCTGTTTCATAGCCGACCCGGAGACCAGGAATGCATGAATTGAAAAGAGCTGGTAGAAGGGTGCGGAAACCACACGGAATGTTGAATCTATATACCAGGTCTTGGCATTTGAGAGAGTCTTCAGTTGATGTTCAGGGCCATGGTTGATGGTGAATGACCTCATATCTTATTTTGGTAGCTTATATATCATACATGTTTGTTCAGTACATAAATTAGTCTTCTCATCGGCTTCTCCGCTTAGGAGAACCAGTAATTATAGGTTGTGAGATGTTTTGATTGACAATTGCCAGGTGCTTTGTCGGCGACTTACTACTTCACCGAAAGTTACTAATCTCCAATCAGAGATAAACAGTCTATAACAAACAAACAACAAAACAAAAGATGATATGTTTTTAATTCACAATAACACAAAACATAATAACATAATCCTATCAAACATCGGTCTGGACATCAAAGCGATGATTAAACTTTGTGAATGTGAATATACTTACCGGATAAATGTCTTTATTAACAAAAATAACATTAAAATATTTCATAGTAATTTTCTACTTCTACGAAAAGACCTAAAAATCCTCCTACGAAAAGACCGAAAATCACTCCTACGAACGGGATCCTCCTACGAAAAGACCGTTTCCCGGTAAAATTAATGTACTTTGTGTTTTTGAAATTTGGGTTGGTTCACCCCTACTTTTCCACATTTGTATTTTGTGCGTGTATATAAAAACACTGTTTCAAATTTGATAAATAGAGATTCACTTTGTCATGATTTCAAGTTGGCACCTTTGAACAGTCAAATAGATGGAAACTCGTTTTTTTGTGTTTGTTATTCTTTCTTTTTTTCTACAGTCAAATAGATGGAAAACAAATCTTTTAGTTTGTTGGTTTGGTTTTGATTTTTGGATTGTTTGTGCATGACCTTTCTTTTATGGTCTCGGCAATCAGGGCCGTACTTTCTGTTACCAATGTTTGTATCATGTGGAGTAGCTGAATAAGTCAACTCAGCTTCGGACTTGATGTATTTTCAAAAGATACTTTTTCACTATTTATGAAAATAATTATGATGTTATTCCATATTCTACGAACGTCTACGAAATTTAAAACGCCGACTAACCCGTTCTGTCTATGAATAAACCTACAACCGTCATTTTGACCACCGTGCGTGAGGGCAGGACAATAAGAGTTCCATTCTAATGTGCTGTCAGCGTTTTGACCAAATGGATGTTGGGAGGGGCCCGGGGCATATTTTCAGAAGTACGTTTTCTGTTTAGTTCTGAAAAAAATCCCCTCATCACATCCCTTTGGACTGTAGTCAGAGTACGTATTCTATATGATTGAATATTGAAAATAAGAAATCAAGGTTGTTTCGTTCCTTTTTCCAATGGCAGATTTATATCTTGTAAAATATTCAACAGAAGACGCAATTGAAATATATCATTGTAAGTAGTCGTTTGGAAAATAGTCTATTCGGCAGTGTTATCCCAAGTGGACCACACCCAAAATCTAAATACAGGATGGTAAATGCCCGGAGTTTGACCGAGAAAATCGTTAGAGAGGACAGAATGGAGGGGCGGGGATTGTTTTGCAAATATTGTTTATTTGCAATGTGAGAAAGCTTTTGTTCAGCTTGGATACAGTTGTCAGTGAACCGCTTCAGGGAGCGTCGTCATTGTTTTGGTAATTTGCATAAGACACGTGTTTTATGAAACCGACAAGCAAAGAGTTTTGACAGCTGATTTCGTGTTTTGAATCTGCAGTCGGTGACAGTGCGCCTTTACAATTACTTTTTCGGAAAGGTGATGAACTTTTAACCGATCAGGAAAACATGACAGTTATTTATTTGACTTAGTACAATGCATTATTTAAAGATCTTTAAATTTCGGGGAGTTTGAGGATTCTACAAACGGAACATTTTGGAAAATGGATCTACTGTCACTTTATAGACATGTGGACAAAGTGCAATAGATTAAATTTGAAAATAGGAAAAGAACAACTTCACGAAAATAAGATTTTGGAATTTCTCATGCATCAGATGGTGATGACCTCAGACAATGCACGTGCAATTGCAATGACATGTGACAGGTGTCAATCTAAAATGCAATCAGTAGCAGAACTGTTGTTAATTTCTTGCGACGCCCGGCCAGTGTCAAGCGAGGATTTGATTCCTTTCATCAAGTCCCAATCGAGATGTCGAGAGGAGATATTGGACATTTTACAACGCCTCGGTAACATGATGAAGGACGTGACATCACAAGTAACTGGAGTGTCAGTACATTGGCATGGTATCTGTCACACTGTACAGGAAATGTCGGAGCTTGTCATCAAACTCACCGAGTGTAGCAGCCACAGTGCCTATCTAATCGCTATAAACTTTCCAAACTGCCAACCATCACAACCAGGAATCGTAGATAGATATAAAGTTGCGAGATGTAATCTCGACATAAAAATCAGCTGTACGCGATTAAAACGATCTCGAAATGAAGATCTCAACCCTCAATTTCTAGTCGATATATGTTCTTGTATATCAAAAGCTTTATCAATTATGTCAGATATTTGTAAATACGCTGGGGAAAATACTCCCGACGCGACTGATCATGAACAGTTTAAATTGTGCATCAAAAGCGTGACATCCAGTACTAGTTGTCTGATAACTAGTATACGCAGCTTCAAGTCTCGACCTACGTCCTCTCATCTCGGACGAATCGTCGCTTTCTGCGATCCTGTGATGTGTGCAAGTAGTGCCCTTGTCACTTTCGCAACGGAAGACGGGTTTATCGGAAAACCAGCTGACCTCACCCCTGATGCCAAAGAAACTCAGAAGTCTATTCTAGGTATGACAGGGTTCATGTGAATTTATGAGGTTAAAACAGTTTAAAATGCTTTCAATCCCCTTCTTTTTAACTCTTAAAGGGACATCGCGTCGAGGATAAAAATAAGACTCAGATTTATCTATCTATGCTGATTAACATGTCTGCTAACAAGTCACAGACCCCCAATTTCAGACAATTGAAGTAATTTGTAAAAAAAACTATTGTATGTAAACAGTGCAACGAAGCGTAACTCGTTAACAGACACTTTGATCAGCATAGGTAGATAATCTGATCTCATTTTTATCCTCGACGCAGTGTCCCTTTAATCTGCTTGATATTCTAAATTTTGGTGCCTTCCAATAACCTGGATAGTTTCAATTTCATCATTTCGTTTCCCGAACTGGGGGCGGGATAAGATAGTGGTTAGCATGTTAGGTTCAGATCAAGAAATCCGGGTTTTGAATCCTGCCAGGGACACGGCAACTTTGTCTGCAGTAGAGAACTGTTCTACGTGCATTAAGGTTTAGGTGCAATGCTACACTGAATTTCAGCGCAGTACCACCTATGGTTCGCTAGTTCGCTGTTGCTCGCAGGTTTCACCGCAATGCATAACCACTATGATGTTACAGACTTTCTCCCTGTTGTAATATAAGCAGGCATGATATAAGTGAAATAATCTTTAACCCAAAATCACCTCATTTCTTGGAACTTTCCTGTGTTAGTGCAGTGTACCACTGCAACTTAACTTCATAGAGCGCTCTGCTATACAAGTACTGGAAAGTAGGAGAAATGCAGCAAATCTTAAATAAGCAAAGACTGGCATAGCCTATGCCTTTGGGACGTAAATAGTTCATCACATCAATGGGGTATTGCATGTCATCTGTTAACTTTTCGTTGTTTAAACTGTAGTGCAGCTGGGCTCCTCATTATGACAGTGGATTATGATAGTGGATAATAATGTTTAAATCATTCATTTCATTGCTTGCAGGTGCTTGTATGAGTATTGTTTCTGCAAACGTCCAGATGTGCCGATCCTTACGCGATCTTTCCTACGACGTAATGAACACTCGACATCGAGAGAAAATCGTGCAATGCTCTGAATCTATGGTCCGAGCATCATCACAACTGCAAGATATTCTCATCAGTTCAAACATGGATGACGAATCTGATACACAATCTACTTCTTCAACAGTGTCATCGTCGACATCCAGATAGCCGATGAAGCGAATTTCTGGATGTGTTCAACGGACAGGAGATTGGATAATGTGGCTTGGTTATGAGGGTATCACCATTTTTTCAAGGGAGGTAACTGGTATAATATGATGGAGTGGAATTTCAATGATTTTAAAACTGGAGTAGGTGTGTGTACCCCCACCCATCCCCCAAATTCCCCATCTCTCTTTGAAAATTGTTTGATCCAAATTCTTTTGATATGAACCAGATTGTAATCGTTGTTCAGATTTAAAATCTGAAATTGTTTTTATACTGTTTGACTGATATTGTCTTATGATATACAATGTGTAATTACTCCAGTGTTGTTCCTGGAGGGGGTCCTTGGGAAATTTGTCAACCTATTTGACTTGGTGTTTCTTAAAATTGTAGAAGTATGGTAATTCTATAGGGGTCGAAATTAACCTTTTCAATGCAGTAGCCATTCGGACTAGTGCATTTCTAAAAGTACTGGTGACTTGTCCAGACTTATTCAAACTAGCCAAATACATCTCCATGATCATTTCAACTATATTTTAACAAGTCTTTCAAACTGCCAGTTTTCACTAGTGACTAGTCCAGACTTATTCAATCTAGCCAAATACATCTCCATGATCATTTCAACTATATTTTAACTAGTCTTTCAAACTACCAGTTTTTACACTCTACTAGCCCAACATCTTTTTCACTAGCCATGGGCTACTAGACTAGTGCTAATTTCGAACCCTACTTCTATCATTGCAAAAGGTCCCATATGTTCAGAATTGCCCAAGATGATCCCCTCAGCTGATCATCCAGGAACAACAGTTACACTGTTACACTGAATGTTTATGTTTGGAGATATGACAACGGAATCCATTCTTGTCTAGACCATATCCAACTAACTACCCCCTCAAGGCATAACTCACGCCAGTCTCCATCGCTAGTCAGTGAGTATATGTTAAAGGGACAGTTGTATCACCGATCTATCGGCAGTATCCGCCATCTTGGTATATATGTTTATAGAAATGAGCCTTTGATCTCTCCATATTTTCATTTCTGGTATAAAAACTCTAAAACCTTTCAACACATTTAACCTTTGTTGCATACAGGTAATATTTCACTCTCCTCGCGTTGAAATTTGGAAACACTGGTAATGTCCTTATTTTCCTCCAATCAATCATTGTTTTACATCTGTGACATCTGACGTGTAAACAATATGTGTGCACCGTACAGATTAAGCGACTAGTCATTTTGACCGTTCCGGAATACTGTCGCAGATGGCACAACTAACTTCTGATACAACTTGGTAACAGCCAATCAGGATTCTCTATTTCCAGCTGAGAAAGTGCCTGATATGTAACAGAGGTAACGATAGAAAATCTGAAGTGAGAACCTCTGTAGTTTGACTATAGTCCGTTTGGGCTTTTCGTTCCCTTATTATAACTATAAAATAATTAATTATGATTTCTTGAAAGTTTGAATATGTATCAAACAAGCAGTGTAAATGTGCCTTTATGGGAATTTCTATTTCATATTTCACTGTTTCCATGGAAACACAACTTAGAATTCCTTTCCTAGAGCAGGACTCACCAAGTATAAGCCTACAACAACCATACTTGTATTTGTGGAACTTTATCAAGTGAAGATGTGTCTTTTGACACAATTTGAGTCTTACAGCTTAAATTTAC
This sequence comes from Gibbula magus, assembly GCA_936450465.1. Lineage (NCBI taxonomy): Eukaryota > Metazoa > Mollusca > Gastropoda > Trochida > Trochidae > Gibbula > Gibbula magus. The sequence continues at coordinate 7,713,300 of OW388302.1, forward strand.
AGGGATTGGGAAAGACACCTTTGACAATGGGCCATTTTTAAGGCTTTTAGTCATTTTCAAAATTGTAAATGGGCCATTCCCCTTTGTAGCAATAGTAAAATTTTAAATTTTTCATCCAATGTGCAAAATGATGATTAAGGATGGATCAAGTATAAGACTTAGAGGGACACTCCATGTTTATCATGAAATTTTATTTAGATTTAATACATACAACAAAATCAAATATCCTGGTTTACGTCCAATTCATTGCACTTGACTTGCATATGTATCCCATAACGCCAAATATTTGACAATAACTTGCCTTCAATGAAACTCGACCAGCAGCTTAATACACGATGAGAAGCCGAATTCATGCGCCCCATTTACATGTATGCCAGATCCATTGAACAGCACCAACCAATATCTGTGTTTGCTCCATACAAGTTTTCAAAATTACGTTTGAACAATTGACGCGCAGGCGCGGAACATTGTCCAGTTTTCGATCATAATCAAGACTAAACATCTTAATAATGTAACTATACTGAACAGATTGGCACAGTCATTATTTCTCGATAAAATAACATGGTTACCCTTGGTAACTTTTGACCTATGTTACTACAATAACAAACGGAGTGTCCCTTAAATGATCAATGTTTAATTTATTTCACACTTGTCAGCTGATACAGCTGACTGTTTTCTTTCTCTTTTTTTTATGCATTTGGCAAATATTTTTCTCATAAACATGATTTTATAATTTTTGCCTCATAATTGTGATATTTATTTTATTTAAATAATGAATTTTACTTAACTAGTCTTATAAATGTTGTTCTAATCCATTTACTGTGTGATTTTGAATATATATTTTGAATAGTTCACATTAGGAAAGATTTTTCTTCTTTTGACAGGAAAAATTATTCTTAATGACAATGATCGGGACAAGTATTCCTGTACGTTTTAATTTTTTTTGTTTTCTCTGTTATTAAATCCTAGTCATTTCAAATTTGTGTTCCATTTAAATTTTCTAGTCTGATTTACATTATGAGTATTTTACTTTGGATTGTCTCCCTTTGATCACTGTTTTTCAATGTTGAAAGAAATGAACAGAACTGATGTTATCGATTGTTATGAGGTTCATGTGTACAGTTAAAATATTTTCATAGTTTTGTTCATTTGTTATATCCCATACTGGTATAATTATTCTACTGATTGTTTTGTCTTAATACTTATGATGACTGTGTTGCAAGTTCTTGCATTGAATGTGAAGACAGTTGAAATTGAAATTCACGTTTATTAATTTTCCTATGTCAGAGTTATCTGAATGATTTTGTCGTCTATTTCAACATGTTCCATGAATTGTGTTTATGAAATGCTAAATTTGTTATTTTTCACTTGAAATACCATTTTGAATGAAAATTTCATTAGTCAGATTAGACAATAAAATTTCTATCTTCCATTGTCTTCCGCCAGTCCCTATAAGGCCTTAAAAAAATTGTTTCTGGTTTCCGGCCGCGTCAGTTTCAAACCCACGCCTCAGGTCTTTTTTTTCTGGGTTTTATCAAAAGAAAGGGGCAGATAACTTTATTCTTTAGCCTCAAAACAGTGGACATTGAAACTGTCACTCATTTCTGTTGAGATTGAGTGTAGGGGTGAGATTATTGACAATTTGGAATAGTAACACATATTTAAGAGGGTTTGTGCTTTATTTATATAAATTATTGTGTGTTTTTTAGCTGGTGAGAAGTTTGTATAAAATGGAATTTATCTCTTCATTTGAAAACAAAAAAATGTCGTAAGTAAAATAAAAAATTGCGTTATCGCATAATTTTTGTCAGCCTGTAAAGACCAGAAACATTTTTAAAAACTGTTTGGGCCTAACAATCTGATTAAAATCGACCTTGTTCCGAAGCATAAAATTTGCAAAATAATATATCTACCGGGATACAAACAGGTTCTGTAGATTCCTCGCCACAAGGTCTGAGGACCCCGTATATGCACGTGTTCCGTACCAGTTTAGCGCGGACAAAGCCCTGTCAAATAGCTGACCAATCACATCATAGTTTTTAAACGGTTGCAGTTTTTGAAAGCATTCGTAACTGACGAAAGGATAGCTGTTTGGAGTTATCTGCCCCCAGCTTCTCGCACCAAAAGCTTTTGTTGGAGGTCTTGTAATTGGTTAACTGAATTGTCTGAAGAGTCTACGGGCTGTTATCAGACGGTTTTGCGAGGGAACCTCTGAACGATATGAGTTCGTATCCCGGTAGTGTCACTATTTTGCAAATGTTATTCCTCTGGAAAAAGTAGATCTTAATCAGACTGCTCCCTATAATTTCTTTAGGAGATTCTGGGGGTATATTGTTTTTCACCTGTCCGTCTGTCTGTCCGTCTTCCACAAAAACTTAAACCTTGGCCATAACTTTGGATTGCTCAGAGCTACGGCTTTCATACTTGGCATGTGCATACCTTGTAATGAGACCTTCAGATGAGGTCATCATATTTGAGACTGTCATATGTGAAAGTACACAACAAATTTTCAATGTACCTTGTATTGTTAACAATAAAGAATTGTTATAATTAAGTACAAGTGTAATTCTGTGAGAATTTCATGTAATTCTATCTTATGACCCTATCATGGTTTATTGCAAGATCTTCTCATACTTATTTTCTGTCTTTGTATGTTTCACAATCTAATAATCATGCATTTGTATGCCTGGTTTGTTACTTGTTTATCATGTTTCAAGTTTCAACCCAATTAAATCATGTTATATCCTTCATCTCTGAAGTTGCCTAGCTACTGAGTTCATATTGTAACAAGGTTGCAAGAATAAAATTCAAATTACCAAAAACAAATCTCAAATGTGTCTATCTGGAGGTCACCAGAGACCACATTCTCGATAATCAACTGCAATGTAAGGGGCATAACTCTTGCTAGTCTCCATTACTGGCTGATTTAAGCCTTGCAGTATTTTTTTTGCATACTCCAAAGGGAGTTGAGAATGAAAAAGGAACGATGTTGGTCCTAACACCAGGGTAATAATGTGTGTAGCGCTTTGAGCATGGCCCTTAGTGTTGTGGAGTTCAGCGCGATATAAGTATCCTCATTATTATTATTTATTATTTCCTTGAGATATCTGGGCTTGGAAATCTGGGCCTGCTATGCATTTCAGGTGCAGCGATCCACTATCTTGACACATCAAAGCGAAGGAAATACTGCAAGGCTTAAATCAGTCAGTAATGGAGACTGGCAAGAGTTATGCCTTGCGTTTGGAAGTTGATACAGAGTGTACGGAGTATCAGAGTTTATGCTCTGGATTATTGAGAATGCAAAGACCATCGGAGCCAAAGAATTGATTCTTCACACAGGGCAGAACTCATATTTGACATAGGGTGTAGGTTTTTATTACCCACGTTTTATCTACGTTTTAATTACGATAATGACCTCCTGTGCACCTAGCCCCTAAAACACACTAACATTTTTAGCTCATCAGGGCAGATTGGCTTATGGCGTGGACTGTCATCTGGTGTCTGGTGTTTGTAAACTCTTCACATTTTCGACTTCTCCTGAAAAACTGCTGCACATCCGAATTTGAAATTTTAAGAAGTATCTTGCACCTTACAGATCAAAGTTTCATTTGGTCCTGACCCCCCTCAAATATAGGCATGACAGGCATTTTCCCTGAAACCAATTAAATATAATAATAAATATTATAAAAGAAAAAAGGGAGGTCACCATACTACTTATAATAATATTGTAAAAAATCTAAGATATGGTCACACTTTTGTCAAAAGGGAGATAACTCCAAAACCTGACTTTGTACTACTTAATAGAATTTTTCACTTTAATAAAAATTATAGACAAAAAACAATGTTTTATCATAAAACAAGGTGTATTACAGTTAGTTATGATAACATGATTAATGATCCTTTTCTTATAGGTATATTTAAAATTCCAAAATACATGTATGACACTGTTACTGAAAATGGACACAGAAGCTACAAAGCTATGCACTTCTCAATCTGACAACTGAGGTTGTGCAGAAACACGTTTTTTTTATCTTCTTTAAGGAACTGGGGATGGGTTAGCGCTTTCCGCATCGAATCAAGAGGTCCTGAGTTTGAATCCCGCCAAGGGCTCGGCAACTTTGCTGTGGAGAACAGTTCTACATGCAGTAAGGTTTGAGTGCAATGGTACCCTGACTTTAAGGACAGTACCACCCTTGGTTCGCTAGATCCTCCGAAGCGGTGTTAAACAATAACTCACTCACTCACTCGCTAGATCCAGCCAATACTTGCAGGTTTCACTGCAATGCATAGCCACCATGACCAGTCAGGGACATCACGGCTTTCCGTCTCGTTACAAAGAGACGGTATGCCGTCTAAACATTATCATGAAATTATTGTCTTATGACGATGGCATGCCGTCTATAAAACGTATTCGACGGTATCCCGTCTTAATGATTCAGGGAGAGTTCATTCTGTCAAAATGCTAAACTTAAGACGGCATGCCAGCTTCATATTTCACAAAACGCATGCTGTCTCATATTTTAAAATATAGCAGCGTGACTGTCTTGAGCTTGCGTGGTTCCTACCGATTGAGATCGAGGTGTGCCAGTTAGAACCCTCGCGCACGTGAATCATAAGGCCGAGATGTTCATGTTTCACGTGCTCGATGGCTCATCTGAGCTCATCATAGCTCAACACTACATCAAACCACAAACAGAATTGACAAAATTTTAGTTTTAATTTCAGTTTTCGTTTGTTGAACATAATAGGGTAAAAGAAACCGTGTCCTTGTTAGAAAAATGTGTCTATATTAGGCAGCTCACACAAAGCATGAACTAATCGTGATGCACGTTGTACACGTGGAAATGTTCAAGTTGGTACTGTCAATGTCAATATCGTCAGCTTACATAAAATAAAAAATACAACATATTGTACAAATTTTGCCATTCCGTTTTAAGTCACTGCAGCACAATTGTTTTCCATATTTTTTTTTCTCAATTGTGTCGTGTATTTATCTATTAAAGTTTGTACAATATATTACGTATAGAGGGTAAAACATCTCATTACCCGACCCAATAAGCCGTATCAATAGAAAATGGTTATCCGTATTGGTTTATAATGGTGCGATCTGTTTGCTTGGTGTCATGCAATTTGAAGAGGTTAGACAGCAAGATGACAATGCCATCATGCCATAATTTAAAATCCACTCTGGGCGTTTAAGAGCCATCGAGTATTTTAGTGTTTTAAATACAACATTATGTTTTGGAAAACATACTTATGACATCAATCGCTAGAGACAACTACAAAACATATGATAACTAATTTTCATATCACTATCCCATGAAATTTGGTTTTAAAGACAAGTAGGCCTTATATTAAAACGCGTCAATATAATTTAACGTTATATTAACAGCCTTTCCTTTTCTGCATAAAAAGTACCACAGAGTAACAAGGATTTCCTAGGCGTGTTTTTTCAACTGTTTTGGTCCCTTCTCACACATTGCTGAATGTGACAATTGTTATATTATCATGTTTCAAAATACCCTGTGAATATAATTTTTTTTGACTTTTTACCTGTTAAATGGTACTTTATTGTGATTATACCAGCAAACTATGACAGATATAGTATGTATATATTCTCATTGATTATACAATTCAAGCAACGTACCTTGTTGGGTAATACATTTATTTTAATATCTGTAGAAACTACATAATTGAAAGAAATGCATGGTATAAAAATAAATAAAAAAACTGTATTTTTAGCTCATCAGGCCTGAACGGCCCGATGGGCTTATGGCATGGCATGGTGTCCGGCGTCCGTCCATCCGTCCATCCGTCCGTCCATCCGTAAACTTTTCACTTTTTCGACTTCTCCTCCAGAACCAATGACTCCACAGAGCTGAAATTTTATATGCAGACTCCTTGGGGTCACAGGGGTCAAATCCTTAAAAACCTATTTTCATCTTCTTCTCCAGTTCCAAAAGGTCCCGAGAGCTGAAAAGTTGTGTGCAGACTCCTTGGCCAATGGGGATTCTAAATTGTAGATTTCGTGACCCCGTGACCCCAAATGGGGTCACAGGGGTCACATCCTTAAAAACCTATTTTCATACTCTTCTCCAGTTCCAAAAGGTCTCGAGAGCTGAAAAGTTGTGTGCAGACTCCTTGGCCCATGGGGATTCTAAATTGTAGATTTAGTGACCCCATGACCCCAAATGGGGTCACAGGGGTCACATCCTTAAAAAACCTATTTTCATCTTCTCCAGTTCCAAAAGGTCTCGAGAGCTGAAAAGTTGTGTGCATACTCCTTGGCCAATGGGGATTCTAAATTGTAGATTTCGTGACCCCAAATGGGGTCAGAGGGGTCACATCCTTAAAAACCTATTTTCATCTGCTTCTCCAGTTCCAAAAGGTCTAGAGAGCTGAAAATTGTGTGCTGACTCCTTGGCCAATGGGGATTCTAAATTGTAGATTTCGTGACTTCAAATGGGGTCACAGGGGTCACACCCTTTAAACCTATTTTCATCTTCTTCTCCAGTTCCAAAAGGTCTAGAGAGCTGAACAGTTGTGTGCAGACTCCTTGGCCCATGGGGATTCTAAATTTTAGATGTCGTGACCCCGTGACCTCAAATGGGGTTACAGGGGTCACATCCTTAAAAACCTATTTTCATCTTCTTCTCCAGTTCCAAAAGGCTTTGCTTGTTAACAATGTATTACTTGAGATAACTTAGATATTCAACCTTAGATAATAAATCAAATGAGCTACAGAGCCCATGGCTCTATTTTTATATTTTGTGGAGTAATCATAAATGGGCTCTTTTATTTGTTTCTTTACATTGTGGGAGTAAACCACAATGTTTTGCGCTTGCAAATAATACACATGATCTATATGTAGACTTGAAAACATCTTTATTATTTAAGTGCGAATTCTCTGCTCATTTTTGGTCGAAAAACTAAATCTGCGAAATATTAAGAGTATATATTTCAATACGATTGGCTTTTAGAAATGTCTATTAACATAATCAATGGCTTTAACAGAAAAAGCTAAATCAGTCTGAACACTTAAACTACTTTCGAGTGTTTAGTGTGAACACCTTAAAATGACCGCTCGAAGGGAAACATTCGTTTTAAGATTATTTTATTGTTTCAGGGGTCTTATTTCGCCATTGGTAACACGTATGTTTCTTTCGTGAGAGCAATGTATTTTAGTAAGAACAGCGTGCTACAGTTCCTTTAAAGTTACACAAATAAAACTACTATGCAAACTTATAACCGTTGTGATGAAATAAAATCTAACACTCTTTTCAATTGCTTAGAAATGTCCTTCTCATGTCATCTGGTTGCAGTGTTAGTTCACTCGCCCAGAAACTATCATATTGCAGGTTCCATCCCACATTTCCCCGAAAGTATTTGTGATCAGTGTGAAAGTGCAAATTCATCTGCCATCTTATACAAAAGTTTGATGTCAAATGTGGAAGATTGTAACAGCATTAACATTTTACATCCAAATATTAACATTTTTGTCTGTGGAAATCGAGTTATTACACAACAACAGTGATCTTTCTGAGTTTAAATTATGTTGTTTCAAAATAGCCTGCATCATTAGCGTTTTGATAGTCAATAGCAACAGTGTAAGAGATGTTTCCATATGTGTAGACACGAATAAAATTCACCATTGATCATTGATGATTTTTTGTAATGAAGGCCTTCAGTGGAATAGATAATTAACATATATAATTAAAGACATTAACCCACTCTCAGGGATGTCAGTACCAGTGCCAGCAAAATTATGTTTCCCTTACTTTTCCTTACTTTGACATCCCCACTTGAATATGAATCTCTATATATTCGATTGTGGAGAACTTGGTTCACCACACCATATAAACAATGTTAAGATAGTTTACAATTACCAAAACTAAAATATCATCAAAACTTGTAAAACGAAAATGTAGCTGTTTGCTGACATACTGTCCAAACATACTTGGCTCTATAACTGACCAGACCTTAAATAAAAAAAAAATATTTTCCAAATCGACAATTTATAACCCATCGCCGGCCATATTTGCCAAGACGACTGTACACTTATTTGGGGGGGGGGGGGGGGGGGGGGGGGGGGACAACACCAGATCTACAACTTATAATCCCCATATGCCAAGCTGTCGACGAAGAAGACGACTTATGATGATTGTTTTACCTGTGGTCCTTGCTTGGGGTCACGGAATCAACAAATCTACAATTTATTATTCCAATGGCCAAAGAGTATAAACACACTATTTCAGATTTCGAGAGTCAGTGTTTCTTAAGAAATAAAAAAAACTTAAAGCTAAAAGACAGAAGGATGGACGACCATGCAATGTCACCGGCCTTTCTTTCGACGGCATGCCGTCTTTCTAATACAAAAGATATTAGACGGCATGCCGTCTTTATAAGACAATATATATTAGACAGCATGTCGTCTTTAAAAGACAATATGTTTTAGACGGCATGCCATCTTTTATATTTAAATTTCAATTAATGATGTCTCCCTTCTGACAATAAAGACGGCATGCCGTCCAAATTATTTAAAGACGGTATGCCCTCCTAAAGTATGTTTTTGTTAGACGGCATGCCGTCACATATCACAACATATGCCAAAATATCCCAATTTTCTAAAAGAAATGATTCTCTTAATAAAAGAAATGATATACATGTTTTTGCATATCCGTATGCTATAATATCCTATCTTTGAGTATGCACTCTTTTAGTTAAATCCTAGGCACAGATATTAAGATATTTCGATAAAATCACTACCACTCCTCATTCTGCTTTTCAATGTTTTCGTCATTTTCTCTGGTCTAAAATAGATTACCTATCTTTTTGTAGTTCAGATCGTCAGAGAGAAGGGGTTATTTATTGTTTCCAAAATATTTAGCTATGTCTAATTATGTGTTTTCTATATGCTTGAATGAATGGTTAAGCTATCTTATAGTGTTTAAGACGGCATGCCGTCGAAAATCAAGGACGGAAAGCCGACGTGTCCCTGACTGATGACGTTGCAGGTTTTCTCCCTGAAATAATTCTAGGAGCCGTGATGTATGTGAAATACTCTTGAAAGCGGCGTTAAATCCCAATTCACCTCACGTTAAGGAACCAAGTCATGTGACTGTTCAAAATGAAACTTCAATAAAAGTTTTACTAACTTGGAGGAAAAAGAGGAGATGCTCTTAACTTAAACCCTTATCCAACCAGCCGGGTCTTTTAGGCCCGAAATTAAATTCACAGTTAAATAATTTGAAATCAAATATTAGTTCAAATGATGTGATTAAATTCTTAAATCAAGAAACGGTGTGTTGGACCTCCTAGGACCGGAGTGGCCGACAAAGGTATGAGAAAAGCTTGGTCGGATATGGGTTAATGACGGTCCAATTCATGATAATAGCTCAAAGTCTTTTCTTCAAACATTCTTCAACCTTATATAATATGTCGTGCAAAACTTCAGCTGAACAGAATGACTTACAGTTATAAGAAATATTAGAAAGCACCTTAAAGGGATGGTTCTGTCGCCTTATTGGATTTTTTTGGCATTGCGTGAAATGAAAACACGGTATATTGTACCAAATTTTGCAACTTTTTAACAACTAAAGACATACACTGATAGAGTATTCACATAGTAACACATAAAGTGTCATAAAACTAATAAACACTTTGCTGGTATGCTGTAGCGAAGTTTTCCTTATTCGCTGCGACGATGAATGGCTTCAGTTCGTATTGTTTTATTTTTCGCTTTTTTTTGCGCTTGTGTTTATCAAGTTGTGAAATATAAATTCATCAAAATATTACCTTTATTACTATCTTTCAATTTGATTGTGTTTTAATAAAAATTAAATTAAAAATGTATTTATAACCTATATGTAAACAAGAATAATCTCTCGAATTTCGTTTCCACAAAAAAATACCCCCATAGAATCTAAACAACAGATGAGTTGTTTAGCCATATGCAGTGAGTGGTATTCAATTTATTGTATTTCGGTTTTGTAGACCGTCGGCCCGTGTACAATCAGAATATAGTATATGAGAGTGGCTAAGTATACAAAATAAATTGTAGTTAAATTATTACAGATGACACAACACATTTACTAAAAGCAAGAGTTTCCTTATTACTATTGTGAGGGAATAACGAGTTTCTATAATGCGATTCTGAATAGTTTCTGTGGGCTTTGAGTACAATTTTGATGCTGATAAAAAGTATAAATGGAAAATGCCATGGCCGACACCCATCAACCAAACTTTTGACACGTGTGATATGTTACAAAGTCATTAAAGAATAGGTAAACCAAGAACATATTTTCTCTAAATATGTTATTGCACACAAGAGAATATCATATTGCGTACCACACACATGGTATATAAGGCATAATTCCGAACAAGTACCACGGACTCCTCGAAAAGGTTCACAAAAAATGATGACGTCATCAACTTCAGTGATGGTACTGTGTGTCGCTGTACTCGCTACAGTGCAAACTCAGCGCAATCCAGCTAATCCGGTTCACGATCCATTGGATTCTGAGGAGAATATTGATTCGCTCCTCAATGAGGATGTGCCTGGGGAGCCGGAGGAAACATTTGGGGAGCCGGAGGTAGTAGAGGAGGAAGATGAAGAAATAGATGCGGACCTTGAAGAAATGGACTCTGAACTTGATATGATGAACGAAGCACTGAAGAACGATCCCCTGAAGGACGCAGAGAAGGACGAGACTACGTTAAAGACAAAGAAGAGGGGTAATTTAGATTTCTTTCTATGTGTTTTTTATTTTCAATAATGACATATAATGGTCCCACATCCAACAGCATGCGTCAAAAGCATTAAAGTATCAACACCGAAAACAATGTACATAATGTCAAAAATTCGAAAGATGTTAAAAGTGAAAATTAATAAAAATCGAAGTGATTTCTTTATTTAAATGTTTTGCTTTATAGACTGAACACATACTTTCTTATTTCGCTTTGCCCCATAAGAAACAACTATTTAAGGTTTATAGACATTATATTACTATGTCACCTACATTCGGAAGTATAAGATAATATGTTGTCTCATTTATTTGTTCAGGTTTATAGTGACATTTCTTGTTTAATGTATTTCCCTTTATTATTATCAATCTACAGGCGAACTCTAGCGAGATAGATTGCGCAACAGACATGAAATGACCAGTTTTAGTGAGGTGTCCACTTCACCCTGGAAACCACACTACTTTGTTTCGCTAGCTTCTCTTTCAAACTCTAGACAAGTTTGAACAAGACACTCTTTCCACGCAGAAAAAGGACTAACGTTATATATGGAGACACCTCAGACGATGAAATATGTGACACGTTTCCCCCATTGGCCTTCTATAATTTCCAAAGTGACTTTCAAACTTTCGTGAATTATCTAATGAATGGAGCATTTGGTATTGTTTGTAGGAGAACACATCAGCTTGGTACCAGGATGGTCATTTCACATCTGTTGTGCAACCTAATTGCGCTAAAATTCTACTGTGGTCATTGCATTACATATATTTTACGTGCGCTTCACAGATCCGAAGTGTCCACGTAGCTTCATCTACGACGCGTCCACGTCGATGTGTTTCAAGGTGTTCACGCCATTGATCAGCGTATTCAAGGCTAAAATAATGTGTAAGAAAACCGCAGAAGGAGGGCGACTTGTGGAGTTGAACACTGCTGGAAAACTAGCCGTTGTTTCACATTACATCGAGGAGAAAAAACTAGGTACGTATATGTATAGGTAATTATTAAATTTATTTGATTTAAACATATTTATTCAAAAGAATGGATTGGGTGCAAGTTATTCAACTTAGTGAAAACCCTCTTCGATTTACAATGCTGACATATAATAATGAACGTTATACACATATGTACAAAGATATATATTGTATATCGAGAAAGGCAATGATAGGAAAATAACTAGGAATTATACTTATATAGTGATAGTTTATCAGTGGGTAATCAATCATCTAATCATTAAATCGTTCAGAGATATATGTTTTCGTTTGAACTTCTTTGAAAATCTGAACGTTGTCATTGTAAGAAAGATCTCCACTGCCATTTAAAAGTAATTCTAGAGTTACCAATGCTGTGCTATAACATATTCTACTTATATTTCGAAACATATTAGAATAAGTCATATATTCCAAAAACAAGTGCTGGGAATTATGTATGTGTAGAAACCGAAACTGCACGCCCCATTTACATTCACAGTAGTTATATGACCTATTCAATATTATCAACCCTTTTTTTATTCGTAAAATTTACGTTTGACTCATTGGCGCGCATCAATGGTGATGCATTGTCCGGTTTTCGATCATAAATCACTACTTTTACCTTCATATCGTCCATATACTGAGTCGACTATCATATTTTTCGGTAACAGTTGGTGCTTCTCGATAAAGTCACATCATTCATAACATTTTTAATATGTGATCCCCAACAACACAATGGATGTACCTTTAAAATCGATTTTCTCTAATTGAAGCATTGACGCATTTTCTTTACTTTCCTGTGCCATGAATCAGAGTCCATTCTGCAGTTAAAGAGCCATCGAGTATGTTTATCATCAACATTTGGGAAAATTGCCCAAAATCTATCTCCATTAAATATATACACTTAATTTTTCACCATTTTGTTCGACCAAAAATAAGCAGAGAAATCGCACTTATTAGTAAAAGTGTTTTTCAAGTCTATTATTTTCAGGCGCAAATCATTGTGGTCAAACTGTAAACATACGCCCGAAAGAAAAACATTTCATTTAATTGAATTAATAAATTTCATAATCAATGATAATATAATTGTGATAGTTTACTGGTATGATCACAATCAATAGTACATTAAACAGGTAAAATGTTAATAAATCGATAGTGTCATTTAGAAACATTGTTAATATAACAATCGTCACATTCAGTAATGTGTGACAAGAGTAACTTGCAAGAGAAGATCGTGCAGCACGTGGGTTGCTTTGGCGACTTGCGCACTAGACAATCATTCGTGCTTCGGAAACGCTTTTTGCTGTGTAGTACTTAAAAAAAATATCTTTTTATATGACGTCAGATTACGTTGACGCGCGTTATCAAAGGGTACTTGTCTTTTCACCCAAATTTCATAAGATTGTCGTGATATGAAAATCATTTATCACATGTATCACATGTTGTAGATAAAAACATTCTCTAGCGATTGACGTCATAATTATATTTTCCAAAAATAATGTTGTATTTGAAAAACTAACATACTCGATGGCTCTTTAAGGCGCAGCGCACCGCTATGTAAGCAGAGGAAAATGCGCAAGGTTTAAATTAGCCATTGATTGAGAATGGCGCGAGTTTTGCCTTGCGGGGGAGGAGGGAGAGGGTCAGTTATTATCTGTCAGATGTTATACAGACGGTTTGATTGAGAATTGACTTCGAAATTTATGAAGTTCATGGAGGTATAAACTTTTAAAAAATGCTGTGCGGATTTACGCCAAGTTTGCACAGCGTTTTTTAAGTTAATACCTCCATGAACTTCATAAATTTTGAAGTCAAAACTTGGCGTAAATACGCGGATTTACACAGTTTGCACAGCGTTTTTTAAGTTTATACCTCCATGAACTTAATAAATTGTGAAGTCAATTCTTAAATGAACTGAATCTGTGACAGTGTTCAGCGAATCAGATCCACGCAAAGTAATTGCTATTTATTTATAAGTTTATGAACAAACTTATTGGTACCTAAAACCCACTTGTGACATTTTCCATTAGTGTGGTAAATTATGCAAGAACCCGCAGGTGAAAAATAATATTAAAACTCTAATGGTTACTGGCGTTGGAATGTTAATGTTAAAGTGTGCGTTGTCGTGGGATATTCTGAATATCTTTCGAGAATATATGAGAAAAGTATGTGGCACGCATGTATATTGTATAAGGGATATATTGACTTGCACATAGTTATTCCATGTCTCTTGAAGCAAACTAAATTAATTTGTCATTTTTGAAACATTATCTGTTCATGTAAGAGAAAATCTCCTTAACCGAGATCGGAGAGAGAAATGTGATTATCTGGCTTGTTTTATGACATCCTACAACAACGATGCGTCTTTCGATGTAAAGCCCAAGAAGGTACATTATGCCGACAACATCTTGTACTATCATACTTTCCATCTTCCATAAATTTCACTTTGAATACAAGACATATTTTTCCAATAACCGATTTGAAAAAAAATTCAGCACCCCATATGTGTTTGTACAAATATAAAATACAAGTATTAAGTTGTAAGTAATGTTTTCATGAAGAAATTTTGTATATCTCTTAACGAGGCATTCACAATCCACTTAATCCGACAGATATATTTTGTTTTTGACTCTGTTGAAAATTTGGTATTGTTTCTTTTGCCCCTCGTTGTAGTCACATGAAGGCGCTGTAGCACGATTTTTCTTACTGAAAACGAATTTTCATGGTTCAGTTAAGCCATGCAAGTCCATTTCCCATCGAGCAGGTAGTTTAAGTGATATGACTGATGTAGCGATACCAGGCCCGTGTTCAAGAGAGGTTTCAAAGTAATCGCTCAATTAGCGATTACTTTAAAACCTCTCTTGAACGCGATTGCTCAATGTACCGCTACGTAGCAAAGCGAGCGAACTTTGAGCTTTTGCACCGTGTCGTTCAGGAGAGAATGAGCGCTACTTGAGCGCTACATTGAGCAATCAATGAGCGATTATAAGCGCTCGCTGTTATGGAACGGAGCCCTAAACACTCAAAGTATAGTTTTCAATATGGTACAATGATTGAATGGTCAACCATCTCGCTGTCTGAACTCTCAAGTTCTCATGAGACCTAAACATCTACCTCTCACACTGAAGAGTTCTACACCACTGTCGCTTTTTATGTCGCACCATTTTACTTCGGAGATGGATAACTGTTTTCTATTGATACGGCTTATCGGGTCGTGTAAGGAGATGTCTAAATCTGCTACCCTTCCCTAATCTCCTGAGCCTGTCTTAAAGGGATAGTTCTGTCGCCATATTGGATTTTTTTGCATTGCGTGGAATGAAAACACGCTATATCATACCTAATTTTATAACTTTTTAACCACTAAAGACATCCAATGATAAGAGTATTCATACAGTAACACATAACATGTCATAAAACTAATAAACAATTTGCTGTTATGCTGTAGCGAAGTTTTCCCCACTCGCAGATCCGATGAATGGCTCCAGTTCTCATTGTTTTTATTTTTCAATAAATGTGCGCTTGTGTTTATCAAGTAATGAAATATGAAGTCATCAAATGATTACCTCCATTAATATCTTTCAATTTGACTGTGTTTTAATCATGTATTTATATTATATATGTGTAAACAGTGATATCCTCTCGAATTTCGTTTCCACCAAAAATACCCCGATAGAACCCTCCTTATAAGAAATGAATGCCATAATGTGTTTGTCCAGGGAATGACAAATTGACATCGATTGCGGCGTTACATCTTAAATGGACTAAGTATGTTATTGTAGTCATACTATGTCAAACGTTATAAATGATTTTATTCTATCGAGAAATACTGACTGTTGTATTTCTAGTTGATTCAGTATACCGACGATATAAAGGTGAATGTAGTGATATCCGGTGAAAAACAGGACAGTGAACCGCGGCTGGCACACGTCAATGATTGACTGTTGCTCAAAAGTATCAATGATTTCGTAAAGTGAATATAAAGATGAACTTAAAGTCGCGATTTATGATCGAAAACCTTACCATGATGCGCACAACGTAATTTCGGAAACTAAGCTGTAACAGACAAAAAGAGAAATGTTGGTTGGTAATGTTTAATATGTCATATAACTACTGTGAATGTATATGGGAGTGTTTCTGCTCATGTTAAAGGTTGTTGCTCGATCTTCATTATAATTATCCTATCTGACGATGATGTATGAATATGAAAGTCAAGCGAATTTTTCAAAACTTAAATCATCACATGTAGTCTGTCGGCACTATTGAAAACAAATTCAAATATTATAAAAATACTAAATGGCTCTTTAAAATCTCGATATTCAATGAAAAGGAATAATTATCGTAGACATAGTGTTTGGGGATGAATATGAGATGTGTAGTTTTCTTTTCTACAAATGTAAAAGGCTATTGCTCCTATTTTCCTTTGTGAGGGTGGAGGGAGCTGAAAATAAGGAGCATCCATTGTGGCGTTACATTTCAAATCTATTCCTGTCTTGTAGGTTCACGTGACGGATTCTCATTGGGCGGTTCCTCCTCCGGAAGTGACGTGTACAAGTGGAACAGTGGAGGGGAGATCGGTTTCTGGTGCCCGGGATCTCCCAACAGGGGCAAGTCGTGTCTCCTTCTGGCAAGCAAACCATCGGGCATGTGTGTCACGGACGGATGTTGCTACCACCCGAGACATTACGTGTGTGAGATTCCCATGTAGGCTCACATGGTTCCATGCACGAAAAAACATGTTCTCTTTTGAATAAATAAGGCGTATAACTAATGGATATGTGTTTTTTTAAACATCGAGTGATTCTTTACACCTTTGTAGACGATCATTATTTACGTCGTCGTTCTTAAGTAATTTCATAATCATTATCTCCCTTTTAGCCATCATTATCGATGTCATTATCATCATCGTCGTGAACATGTCTCTCTATCTATCATCATCATCATCATCATCATCATCATCACCATCATCATCACCATCGCCATCGCAATTACCATCACCATCACCATCAACATCGCCATCGCCATCGCCACCGCCATCACCACTATCATGGCCATGGCCATGGCCATCGCCATCGAAATCATCATCTAAGGAAATTGAGAATATTCAATATTTTACTGTATACGATGTAGATAACACGTTATTGGTCCAGACTGTTGGTACAGACGGGTGAGGAGACTTTTATTTATGCGGTGTGGTTGTTCTCAATTTATTGTATCATCATCATCATTAATTACTCCCGTCATCATCGTCGTCGTCGTCGTCATCAACTTCATCATTCATTGCTCCGGCCACAATCATCATCACCGTCATAATTACCCATTCCAACAACCACAATTATCATCATATTATACTCCTAACCTAACTTCCCCAATCCAAATTAAAATATAGTCACAAGTGACGATAAAAAGATTCAGCGCATAAATGATTCAATTATTTAAAATATAATCAATGAATACATCTATCATATGTTATTGCACATCTTTCAAAACAACTTGCAAATCTCTAGTATGTCTGTAGGATTACTGAGACTAAAATTTCACATGTCAAAATTAAACAATTGTAAAGAAAATCAATATATGTTGCCGAAACACGTGACCTACAAACATGACCTATTAACTTTTTACTGCTATTGTTCTTGGACAAGTTTTTAAATCCCCATGTTAAAAATCGAAATTCACGTACAATGTGATAAAACAAATATATTATAAAAACTAATAATGCAACATGTTATGGCAAATGCATCACAGAAACCAGCTCATGTATATTATTTACCTAGATTCACAGTAAATAGGGTTAAGAGAAATAGGATGGCAGCTAGTTATTATACTTTATATAAATTAATTGAATTCTGATTGGTCAATAGCCAATGCATACGAAACTATGGAGGTGAATATGCCGGGATGTACCATCCGTCAACACAGATCATTTGACAAGCTGAATGGGTTTACGCATGATCTTGATGTTTGATGGAATGCGAATGAAATTAAATGGCTGCTCGACTCGAAATTTCACAATTAAAACGTACTTCAACAAAATCAATAGGGAGATATTAAATATATATTAAATTTTGTCAATGAATAATTCATAACAAACATGTCTTTTCATAATTACTTCACAATCTTTTTTAGTCGTCAAAGTAGCTCACTTGGTATCTAGCGATTAATTCTATACATTTTGCTGTTTGCTGTTTCATAATGCGCAGAGTTTTTATCACTAACGGAAAGGAGTATATATGTGGTCTGAAATGAGTACGAATGAAAGATCTAAAGGATAACACATTCGTTACAGTATGTTTCAACAAGGTAAATAGGACTGTAAAACACCTGTGCCAATTACGGAATATACAAGGATATTTCAGTCCCGTACCCACCCTGTCAAACAAATGTAACTAGCGTTATCATATACCTATCAAAGATATGGGATGTTTTGCATGTGTGATAGGGGTTAGGACACCGTTCCCATATCGCTGCCCGGTCCGAAAATTCATTTATCAATGCTAATGAGGACAGAAAAATAGCAGCTATTCAGCTCCACTTGGAGGGTCCTGCACTCACGTGGTATCTATCTATTTCACATCATCGCAGAGCTCGCTGGTATGAAGTAGAACAGCTATTCACACACAAATACGTTTACATTGATTTGTGGGCAAATCCGATGTTAATTGCAGAAGGGGAGATGTTTTTCCGCAGACAGTTACAGGTCGCCGAGCCTATTGAGATGTATCATGCTGATCTGATGAATCGTGGACAAGGTAAATAGAACTATAAAACAGCTGTGCCAAATACGGAATATACACGGATATTACCCATACGGGTGAGAAGACACAGGTGATTATTTTTGTGATATTTGCACATGTGCTTTCAAGTGATTCTCAACGTTGATTGGTCGGTTACCCGGAGAAAGAATGACTATGACGTCATAAAACAATGGTCTGACGCGACGAATTATCTTATGACGTCACAATGTTACTGTGGCGACGGGTCCTTCACAGCGGCCGCCCAACATGAAAATGTAATAACCAAGCGTAATTTGGTCAATTTAATTGCATAATGGGTAATATATAGAATAACCAACTCGGTACGCGTGATTACGGGGAATATCCACTCGTCTAAATAATGTTCAGAGCCACTCGCTAAAGCTCGTGGCTGAACATTATTTAGACTCATGGATATTTCCCGTAATCACTCGTACCTCATTGGTTATTCTCTAAATATTTCAGTCCCATACCACCCTGTCAAACAAATGTAACTAGCATTACCATATACCTATAAAAAATATGTGATGTTTTGCATGTGTGATAGAAGTTAGGACACCGCACCCTTATCGCTACCCGGTCCGAAAATCCATATCAGCCATATCAGCCATATCAGCCCGGTCCACAAATCCATATCAATATCAGCCCGTTAGGTTAGTAGTATCATACACCAAATCAGACCTGTCAACAACTGAGTCATGGTTTGCAGGAATGCTCTGATTGGATTAAATACACCTTCATTCTGTTTCATAAAAGTTTATTTGGCTGTAATACGTGCAAACATACTATATGTGTTGATTACAGTTCAAATAATTTCAAATACCTCACTTGCATATTCATCCCCATTCATTCATTACTAGTCTTAAATAACAATTCAGCAACATCATTATACATGTACAGAAACCGAAACTATTTTCAGTACTTCTCGAAAGATTAACATCATTTATAACGTTTGGCATATGTGACCCACAACAACACAATGGATGTACCTTTAACAGATCCCGATGTGCTAAAGTAAGTCAATCACATGATTGTACAAGATTGACTCCAGGGCATTGCTTATTGATGAGAGGAGTTGGATGATACGCAGTGGAAAGATTGAAAAGAAAATAAAATCACCAGAGTTCTTAGTTACAACAAAAAGGTGTCAATTGTCCAGTAGTTTTAGCTCACCAGGCTTGAAAGGCCAGGTGGATTGCCCGACGTCCTTCCGTTCTCCACCAGAATTTAAATTTAATAGGGGATACGCGACACCGAGCTTGTTCATTTGACATTCATGGTGACTAAAGTTTGTTCATTTGATCCTGGCCCCCACACAGATATTGGTGTGGCAGAGAGTCCACCATAAAGTTATTTAACGACTTCTTCCCAGGAGCCACTTATGATAGAAAGCTCAACTTGTGGGATGGAGATTACGATTTATATATTACCCTACTTTTGGAGGGGGTACAAAACTAGGTAGTTCACATTTTTAGGGCTATGATAAAATGTTGATGGTAATTATAAAGATCTTAAATGCATCCAATTGTATGACTATGGTACCAACACTAAGCAGAGTCTCCGCGAGGAGGAAGAATTAACACCAAGTTTATTATATATATTTTATTATATATTTAGATAATTACACTCGCGGGCAAATGAAAGTATGCCTTCTTTTCAACTGGGTCAAACACAAAATATTTCTGCCAGATTCAGTCGTTTGAAAATGTTTGTGATGAGGATATATCTCATTGAGAGATATACGCAATTTCATTCATGAGAGTATGGTACTTAATATTTTATATCTGTTGACATGGGGTGCTGAAATAGCTATTTCAAAAGGTATTTTAGGAAATAATGTTTGGTTATTAAGGTAAAAGTTTATGACATAAGGAAGTTATGTCAGTACAAGATAATTTCGGCATAATGCACCTTCTTGGACTTTAAATCAGTGATGCATCGTTGCTGTAGGATGCCAAAAAACAAGCCAGAAAGTCATATTACACTCTCCTATCTCGCCTGGGCCATAAAAAAAGCCAGAAAGCAATATTTCACTCTCTTATCTTGCCTGGTTATAACGAAGATTTTTTTTAAAAGAAGTGTTTTTCAGGATTATGATAGGATGATGTTTACAAAATTACAGCATATGTAAGTTTGCCTTCAGATTTATGGTGTAACTATGTGTCAGTTGTGATCATCACTCGTTGATAAAATATATTGTGTTGTTGTACCTATACCTTTTTTTGAGTGTAGATTAGCATACATAAAGCACAAGATAATTAAAAGACTCAATTTACAGTATATCGACATACCTTTAAACATGGCTCTATTTCAAAGCGAAATCATTAACCGATTTATTAGTTCTCAAATAAAGAATTCATTCCTTGACGAAAGGTTTCAATATTTGCCAAATTTTTATACATTATATTTTAACTTTAAGGAATCCAGTAACTAATGATAACATCAATGACTCTTTTCTCTGTAATTGATATAAGGTAACAATGTTATAACGTGGTAAAGTTGTTTGAAAAAAACCCCAATATACACTAAAACACAATTAGCACTTTTTAAAATTTGGAATTGTAAAATAAGATATGAAGAGAAACTCGGTAATAGGTAAGGTGATATCTGCAATTATCAAAAATGGTTACAACTCGGAGAGGAAAGTTATTAAAGAAGAAATCAGATATACATATATTTGCAGAATCTATTCAATTTCTTACCCATTCATTTATGTTTATTCTGTGATGTTACACATTTGATATATCATATAGTCGTCGTTTTGAAGTGATGTTCGAGGGAAAATATCACTTGTACTACAGAAAAGAAATGTATCCAATAGAAAGCCTAATGGTGGCATAATTGACTTTTAAAAAATATCGAATTAAAATAACTCATCTTGACAATGATTAATTTGTGGATGAATTATTTGGAACTAGTTGCGTAGTTTAAACTAACTATCAGTGTAGTTCTCCCTTAGTTCTAATCAAGGACCACTGTATTTATATTTCAGGATAGTGTTTTAAGTAATTACCAGAGCAGATCCAAACTAGAACGACTACACTCCTAACAATGAGTTCGCTTCTATTTATCAGTTTTGTAGTCTTGCCAAACACAATCTGTCAGACTTTACACCAGAATATATTTCAACCTTATGGTCCAAAAATGTGTGAGCACTTATGCCAGAAAGAAAGCTGTGGGGACCATGTGTTTGACGGGTTACAGTTGACATGCAGGCTTGTGTCTAATAACACGAGTTTGGACCCCTCTGCTAATCCTCCAGGTCACCACAACTTCAAAGTGAGTGATGCCAGAAACAAATCCACATCAAGGAAAAAGAATAACGCTACTACGCACCAAGTGATGTGTAAAGAAAAACCTACACATATCAGAGAAAACGGTAAAGTTAATATTTATATACATCTTTAATCTTTAAATATTATTATTACTTACTGCTGGTCTTTTCATGTTTGTTAATGAACGGGTTATATAAACATTGAAATCTCCTCGTAACAATTGGGAGCTCGGCCGGCGGGTAACCATGTAACTTTTAAGGCTTAAATTTAAAACCTTGCTATCATATTCATTCATTGAAGAAACCAGCAGTAATCTTCACAATGTCCTTCAAGTTAGAGAGTTTTGTGTCAAGTATTAGCTTTTAGAGTGTCCTTAAGCTAAGGAAAGCAGAGCTGATTGAATTTACTGATCAGTACAAAGTATCCGTTAAAACGTCTTCTAGAAAATCAGATATACAAAAGGCTTTAGTAGGGGCACTTGTTAAGGATGAGATACTAGATGAGATTGATCTTAGTAAGTTAGGTCAGATGAGGGTCAGGTACGGTGGTTGGAGTTAGAAGGAAAAAGAAGCCAGAGAACGAGAATTGAAGTTTGAAGCTCAATAGCGTTTATTTAACCATTAAAATCCACTCGTAACACGATATTGGTTTACATTAGTCCCTTTCTGTTTGAAATTGATAATTGAGGTCTATAGATGAGAAATCAAAAACAATTTGTCAGTAGCAAGTGCACCTTCCATGATGACAGTGTCGACCCTTCTTATCATGTCTCCAAATTGCAAAGGCGGCTGCTGCGACGCACGATGCAATGCAGCCTCTAAATCTACAAATTTCTGTGGCTAAGGTTCCATTCTTTGAATTCAATATCCTAGTTTCCAAAGGATTCAATAAACAAACCAGTGGACATGAGTGAACAAAGGACGAGTTGCTAAGGAGGATTGTCAAAATGAGGAATAAGAGGCAAGCACGTCCCAGACGTATCGCTCGTTATTTAGAGTTCCCTTTATCAAGACAAGATCCAGCATACACTCATTGGAAATGCATCACCAGACCATAAGTGAAGATTGAAAATGTTTTTTCGGGAATCAGTTGGTACCGTGAATTTCATCCAATTCCTGTTATGTTTGCGCGATATGGTGAACCCCGAAATCTAAAATTTGTTTACGGAAACTCAAATTTAAGAATTGTCGACCATTAAAACATCAAAATACTTAAAACTTCAAAAACTTAATACTTAAAAAAATGTATGATGTGGCGCTTACTTAATTTCCGTTTGTATATTTATTTATGAAAATATTGAATTTTCTTGTGTACATTATAAAGCAGTATAACATAGATTACCTTGTTCATGAAAGCTACGTACACTTGTTTGTGAGGCCAAATAAAATTGATAAATTCAATTTGCATAAGTACAAAATGAATCAAATTAATTAATTAGGCACATATAACTATTTGTGAATATTTATAATTTATAAACATGGATAAATAAAATCCATCTCTACTGTACTGCAGTTATATTTTGTATCTCTAATATTGTTATTGAGCCTTAAACTACAAAAATATAATATCATGTTTGTGTTTGTCAAGTGAATTGAATCCATTTCAATTTAAATGTTTATGATAAATTCAATTAGATATTGGCCTAACTATGTATTCATCATTTGCTTACTGTTAATGTCAATTGGAAACTATACTTTATAACCGCGAACTTTATTTCTTTTCTAAGATGCCAAATGATCAGATACAGGTAACATTCTACTTCCAATAATTTGGAAATAAATATATTGTTTACGTTCTTTATATTAATAATCTAGAACAGGCCAAACGGACGGCTATTCCACGTATGAAACCCACCCGCTAAGATAGACTAAGATCTCGTGACTAACATTAAAAAAAGATTTGTGGGTAGAGCTTGATCCACTCTAACCATGGTGGCGGAACGTAATTTGTCTAATTCAAATGTTTGCTGCTATCATAAAAGTTGATGTTTACCTAGTTGATGAACTTAATTAAATATTGAATATGTGGTGTATGCTATGTTAATTTGTTATTACAGTTGAGAAGACTGGTAAGAAGAAACAACGTATCTGCCCTCCTGCTCGTGTTAGATCTTTCTTCAAAGCAGTTGGCAAAGGGTTAATGACCAAAGTAAACAGACTCCTTTCCCGCAAGAAAGTCGATGTCAACTGTCGTGGGAAAAGTGGACGCACAGCAGTCATGGAAGCAGCATTGTTTTCACAGAAGAAACTGTTTGATTATCTTGTGATGAAACAGTGTTATCTATCAGTAGTCGACGAGGCCAATGACAATGTTTTACATTGTGCATGTCAGGGTGGCAGCACGTATATTGTTAAGAAGTTGTTGGATGATCATAAAATTGATATTGAAAGCAGAGGGCAGTACAGCAGAACTCCACTTTTGTTAACTGTCTTTTATGGCCACATACATCTGTTTAATTTCTTGCGTAAACGAGGTGCTGATCTCAAAACAAAAGACGACAATAACAACATTATTCTACATAATGCCTGTATGTCGGGTCAGAGAAGGATGTTGATCTTTGTTCTACCTTTGAACACCACTCACATAGAATGCAAGGGGTTGTTTGGGAGAACTTCTCTAATGATTGCTGTATATGATGGTGACATAGATTCTGTGAAGTTGTTGAGAGACAGAGGCGCTGATGTTAATACAGTAGATGACAATAACGATAACATCCTCCATGTGGCATCTCTTTATGGATATGTTAATATGGTGAAATACGTTCTATCGCTTAATATTGCTGAAATAGATTGCAGGGGATATCAAGGGAGAACCCCTTTGATGTGTGCTGTTGAGAATGGTCACGCGGCAGTTGTGAGACTGTTGAGGAGGAGAGGAGCTGATATAAAAACAGTAGACGATGTTAACAATACCATACTGCATCTGGCCTGTGTAAGCGGTCGTGTAGACATGGTTAAGTATGTTCTGTCACTAAAAGTCCTTGGTATCAAATATCCTGGGGAATTTGGCAGAACTCCTTTGATGATGGCTGTTGAATTTGGTCACATCAAAGTTGATAGATTTCTACTCAATCGTAACAAAGCTCATTTAAAAGCAACCGATAGGATTGGTATGACTGTACTCCACATCGCCTGTTTTGCTGGTAATTTAAATATGGTCAGATACTTGGTCACTGTTGAGGTACTCAGAGGGTTTGAGAAAATGAAAACCAATACTGGGGACACACCTCTTCAAATGGCAATGAAGAATTGTCATCTTCATATTGTGACATTCCTTACATCAAGTGAATAGGTACCAGTTACACATTTTAGAAAGGAATGGGATCTTCACACATTATTGTATTGTCTTTTATCAAATAATGGGGTCACTCCCTTTAAGGGTGATATGTTATGAATACAACAGTTAAAAGTGGAAGGTGTGTTCTAATTATTAAGATAACAGTTTCTTGCTACTACAGCTTTTCTTTTTGTGGTTGGAAAAAGGGAAACCAGTAATTCTTTAGATGATTTTTTAAAATATTTACTTTGGATTTATTGAAACTTTTTTTAAAAGAAAAAACGTAGTTTGTACTTTGCAGATAATACTCGACCTTGCTGTTACAACATTAATAAAGTAAATCATTGTGATTGGTTCATATGATATAGTATAGTATGTTCACTAGATATTAATATAGTACGTCCATCTTTAGTTATTGATAAAGATGAACACTAGTACTGAAATGAATTTGCTGGATATTTTCATGTCAGACCGAGATATCAATTATTGAATCCAGCCAGGGTTAATTAAACTTGTTTGCAGTTTGACACAGATGGATGATTACGTCAAGAATGAACTATTACTGCTTTATATTTGTTCCAGTTAAAACTTGCAATGTTAAGTGTTTATAAGTGTTTTATTGTGCTTATTATAGAATGATGTTTTTGGTACTCTGTAGTTCAGAAACATATGGTCGTGTTTGATTACTCTTTATGTATCCCGAATAGCCTTGATCTTGGAAGGATAGTACAATCATAAAATGGAAAAGATCATTCAAAATAATTTTTTAAATAGCCGAGAAAAGGAATGATAAGAATTTTTAGTTTGAAATATTAAGCAGCTATTGTTACAGATATGTAGCTTAGTTATATTAGATTACCCCGTCCTGAATGTACTGATGATTTTCCTGTATAGAAGCCCTGGGACTTTTGAATGACTTTCACAATATCACTCTGATATAAGTAGAATATCGTTAGAGAAACATTTTCCTGAAAGTGGTAAACTTCACGAAATTATTATATTCTTGCTTAATATGTTTGTCTATAATTGGATGGCAACATATTAAAAATATTTGGAAAAGTCTAGGAGGCTCTCTCTTTCCTAAATGATTTCCAGATGTTCCATCAACAGTGTTCACTCATTAGAAATTCATGTATAAGGAAACTATTAAGTAACGTATTAAGTACTGTTAGGACTTTTCTGTCTATTTCTTGATATAATAGCAATACTTGTATAAGGCGTTTATTTTGCATAAAGTATGTAAGTAGTATGTGTGTGCTTTAGCGTATATAATAACGAAAAATGATATGTGAAATATTGGAAAAAAAAAAAAAAAATTAAAAACCTCCATCATATAATCTCAAAATGGTGTACAATTGACAAAAACAAAAGATGAAAAGCAAACATTATTTTGTATCTAATGTATTGTGGTAGTATGTGTGTAGTATACCATGGTATGCTTTGTCTAATTAGCAATGCAATTGATATTGGTCACTTGTGTGATAATTGTTGTA
Organism: Gibbula magus; assembly: GCA_936450465.1. Taxonomy (NCBI): domain Eukaryota; kingdom Metazoa; phylum Mollusca; class Gastropoda; order Trochida; family Trochidae; genus Gibbula; species Gibbula magus. The sequence goes on from OW388302.1 coordinate 7,739,804, forward strand.
CTTGTTTTATGTATTATGAATTCAATGTATTGTAATATAGTATGTGTGTAGTATATCATGGTATGCTTTGTTTAATTAACAAATCTATAGTGGTCACTGGTATGATAATTGTTATACTTAATACTTATACTGTGTTGACATCTTGAGTCACCTACATTTCTAGCTGGATGCAGTGCAAATCACTCAGGTGATTTGTCTCTAAACTCTCTGGTGTTGGTGATGACACAATTCACAGTAATCAGTCTCTACAGCGTGGACACAAGAAGTTTAGACATTTTAAGCATTCAGTTTTACTGACAAGTTTTGTAACGTAATATGCATGTATCAAAATTAAAAGGTAGAAAATTGAAAACAAAATGTTTTATGCTGTAGTGTAATCAGGTATTTCAGAGCAGTTCTGTTATTGTGTGAACTACTATTCACTGAGGAGATTATGTTTTTAGAAAGTGATATGTTATAGTAACATACTACAGAAACGTAAAAGAAGAGTTCAGTGTTTGAACTCGCATTTAAACACAGCGAGAGGATCTGGCATAACAATGAGGACATTTTCTGAGCGTTTTCAAGAGGCTGCTTGAGATGACAAGGACAACCATATGCTCGATTGGTCACAAAACATGTATGCAATAGTACAAAGTAGAAATTGATAACAATCTACCATCAAACGAAAGATGGCTTGTACCAGAAAGTGAGATACAGTGTGGACATGGCAAGTGATGTATCTTAGGAGACAGTTGATTAAATGTGAGTGTAAAACAGTTCATGGCTTTGTCTTTCTTGGACACGAGTTCATTTAGTCCTTATTGGTATAAGCGAGCATATCAATATAGTGAAACCACCCACCCATGACACGTTATATACCTAGGGATCGTTTGAGTTGAGTTACAAAGTCAAAAATTTCTTTGGTAAAAAAACAGGCAACTTAAGATAATAACATATTTTTATTTTCCATTATTATTAAGATCAAATGTCAAAATATATCTAATCTGTCACAACCATTTATAAGGAATTTTAAACTATCGGTTTCAGTCATTATGGATTCTTCTCTGATATCAACTTAGAAGAATGTGACAAAGTGGTTGAGATATCATATTATTTGTCAGCCATGAATCATATTGACATAGAGGTGTTTATGATTTTGATTATTTACTCATTTACTCCTTTAGTCATAAATAATAGTGTATTTAAATTGCGCACATATCCATGCGCAGTGCATGCTCATGGGCACTACACAATGATAACCCTGAAGGAATCATACTTTCTGTGCCGCCCATTGCCGACTGTATAGGTCCATACATTCCATAAAATGTGAAGTGTCTGTAGTGGATGAACACTTACATATAACACGTGAAGTGTCTGTAGTGGATGAACACAAACATATAACACGTGAAGTGTCTGTAGTGGATGAACACAAACATATAACATGTGTAGGGTCTGTAGTAGATGAACATAAACATAAAACACGTGAAGTGACTGTAGTGGATGAACACAAACATATAACATGTGAAGTGTCTGTAGTGAATGGACACAAACATATAACATGCGAAATGTTCGAAGTGGATGAACACAAAGACATAACAAGTGTAGTGTCTTTAGTGGATGAACACAAAGAAATACACGTGAAATGTTTCTAGTGGATGAACACAAACATGTAACATGTGAAGTCTCTGTTGCGGATGAACAAAAACGATTAAAATGTGCAGTGTCTGTAGTGGATGAAAATCAGTGATTTAAACGCATAGTGTCTGTAGTGGATGAACAAACGCGATATTAATGAGTAGTGTCTGTAGTGGATGAACAATAAGCATTTAAATGTGTAGTGTCTGTAGTGGATGAACAAAAGCGATTTCAACGCTTAGTGTATGTAGTGGATGAACAAAAGCGATTTCAACGTGTTGTGTCTGTAGTGGATGAACAAAAGCTTTTTAAACGTGTAGTGTATGTAGTGGATGAACAAAAGCGGTTTAAACGTGAAGTGTCTGTAGTTGATGAACAAAAGCTATTTAAATGTAATGTGTCTGTAGTCGATAAACAAAAGTACTCTCAACGTGTAATTTCTGTAGTGGATGAACAAAAGCGATATATAAATGTGTAGTGTCTGTATTAGTAAAAACAGACATATGCAACATGTTAATTTTCATCAAAATATCTTTATACAATGATATGGCAATAAGAGTCATATTACAATGGGGAAGATTCCACCATTAAAGAGAACATAATGACAAACTAATGGATCCCCAAAGTATCTTTAATTGAAAATACCTATCTTATTGATATCCTGACATCAAATGGTTCGTAGATGAATATCAATGTTCATCTTGGTAAGACGTGTCGGCATGAAGCGGTTAATAAGAAGCAGCGGTTCAAACACAATGATTCCTGTTTTACTCATCAACTTTGTAGTTTTGACAAATTCAAGTTTGCAGACATGGAACCAAATATTCATTCACCGTTATGGTCCAAAAATATGTGAAATGTTTGTTCATACAGAAAGTAACTGCACTGCTCATGTTTTTCAAGACATAAGATTAACATGTGAACACGTCTTCAATACCTCAGGTTTGGATGTCACCTACAATACATCGAGTCAAATGAGCATCAGACTGTGTCGTGTGAGTCACCAATCTGCCTCCAAGAAACAGGACAGCGGCACTACAGACCAACTGATGAGTACAGTGGAAACCACTTATTTCACACAATCTGGTGAGTATGTATTTAATACATGTTTTTTCTTTATAAGGAATTGTTTGAATTATTACGTTTTTGGTTAAACGTCATTATTTTATAACTACCGTTGATATTCACTATATGCCCTATTATCCTATATGGCTATCTTGGACAAATTATAACACAGTAAGGGAAGAGTTACTCACCTTCCCTGTCCCTTTTTCCCAATAGGTGGCCAAGACCCGGATTATCATGCTTCCTTCTGTCGGTCAAAAAGAAACAGAATTGCATAGAGGGGAGGCCGGGCGGGAGCTAACGATAGTGAATATCAACAGTAGGTATAAAATAATGACCTTTAACCAAAAACGTACTATTATTCACTATACCATCGTTGATATACAAGCGACATCCAATGATCGGGGGCAAACAGAGCGCCTTTGAGCAGCTTAGCTTAGCTGGATATTGGCGCTATACAAATGTTTATATGATGATGATGATGATGATGATATTCACTACATGCCCGATTGCCACAGCGGGTGGAGGGCTGCGAAGGGGTTGGGGAAGGTGAGATACTCTCCCCCCATCACAAGGGGATATTTGTGACTAGTGAAGTCCGAGAGTACATGATCCATTTAGACGCAAGGAAAACAAACCCTGACCCCGCAATGTGATTAGGGTTGAACCTAAATGGTCACCACTAATTAAAAGACAACAACACTTGACTGAAGTTAAAATTGAACAAGTTCAGATTTATTAACCCTTTAGCGAGGGGGTGGCTGACTCCAACGGTGAGGAGCTGTCAGAACCCATTCCTGATGCGTAGAATTGAGCACCCAACCGATTGATCTCCTTTAGGTCCTCCATGGATAGATCACGCAAGTAGTGGTTGGCGAACACCAATCCTGACTTCCAGAAGCAGCCAGTCATGATGTCTGTCACCACCAAGCTACTTTGAAGAGCAATAGTTGCTGATATGGCCCTTATTTCGTGCGGGTTAGAACGTGCCGGCAGGTTTAACCCGCTGTCTTGTATGCGTTCAACACTGTGGAGCATAGATACATGCTCAGTTGTCTCATATCAAGTTCCTTGACACTGGTCTGGGAATGAGGAAGGAACAACCTCCGTCTCCATTGCTGTAGTGTCCTGGTTCTCTCGGTGTAGATACGCAGTGCCTTCACCGGACCGAGGAGATGGTTCTCCTCGTCTGTGGGGTCCATCGTATGGGAAATGAATGGTAATGAGTAGGTTCTAGCCCTCTAGTCTGCGGTCTGATTCTTGCAAATAAAGTCAGGCGCTAGTCCTAGAGTGGCCGATCCCCCGTCTGGAGAGCATGTAGCTCTGAAATCCTGGCTGCGGACCCCATGTCCACAAGAAAAGCCTTCTTTATGGTGAGACGGAGGACAGTCGTCTCCGCCAACGGTTCGTAGTGGTCTGACTTGAGGTGGGTAAGAACCACCGCCAAGTACCACCTCGGGGGCCTAAATTTTTTCCGCCCATCCACATTGCGGTAAGTCCTAATCAACTCTTTCAGAATCAACACATCGATCTGAGGGTCGCGCTTCCGCAAGACGGACATGATCGCCGCTAGGTTGGTGTTAATAGAGGAGGCCTTTAGCCCCTCTTCTCCATCAAGTGTACTAGGTAGTCGGCTACCTGGGGGACTGTGACTGTCGGCACGTCATACCCCTTCTCTCTACAGAAGGTCGCAAAAGACCCCCACTGGAAGTCATACAACTTCCTTGGCGTGGTCCTGTCCTCAACTTGTTGGCCGTGTCATCACTGCACCAAAAACCCAGCACCTAAACCTAATACCACCAATCCTACCCCTGCCCCCATTCGCATCCAACTACCCTACATTGGCAAAACTTCACACCACATCAGCCACCTACTCAAGCAGCAAGTAGGCATAGACACATACATCCCACTCAAAACCGTCATTATGGCAAGCGGTAGGAAACACTTCACAGCAAAACAACATTGGGGAAACATCCAGACAACTCAACATATGCATCAAAGAACACAAACCATCAGCAATCAAAGCAGACAACAAATCAGCCATTTCGGATGACATCTTTCAACAACACAACATCAAATGGGACTCTGTAAAATGTCAATGCAGTAATGGCGTCACCTGCTACATGTCAAAACACCTCGACAGTCATAGACGGGCGAAAACGTATCTTTAGTGACTCTAGCGAAGAAAGCGAAGATACGTCAATCGAGTGGAGTGGAGTTATGACCTACTTTCAGACAATAACAAGTTACGTACACATATTGTAACTAGTAATGAAATAGATGTGCTTGGTATTGCGGAGCCGCATCTAATGAGATAGGAATGTGAATGCCAAACACGGAACGGGAGGAGTCTGTTTTTTAATAAAGGAGGAACTTTGCCAAACGTTTAATGTCAATGTGTTGGACAATGAATATGAGCACATTATGTTGATACGAATAAAGGACAAATCTAACATGAACATCATGATGGTAGTTTGTGTGTGTTACCCACGTGACGGCCACATGATTTATTTCAGGGGAGTGGATGTATATCTTCTTTTGATCCAACTTCTATATTAAAACTAGATCACTTTTTACTTCAGTGGTCAGTCGACATAAACAATATGGATAAATCTTCTCAAAGTTTTAACGAAGATGAATCTCATGCATACAAGACCAAGATTGATACAACAGATCTGAAAAATATGTTTTTACCTGCTTGACAGAGCCATATCGACATTCAAAATTCTATTTATACATTGGAGGAGGAAACGAAAACGCAGTCAAATCTGGACAAGGCTGATGATGTTTTAAGGACGTTGAAGGATATCCGTCAAGGATAATTGTGTTTAAAGGATAAAGAAGGAATTGTGGAATTGTGTCGGGTTAAAGGTGTGAGAAAAGCGTTTTTTAAGAGCACCTTTGTTGGGAAAAGGAAAGACTTTGATAAACAGTGTAAAAGAGAAACACGGGCACACAACAACTAGACTATAGAAGAGATTGAAGATTTGTGCAAGACGGACACTGGATAATTCTGGAGAAAGATAGGGAAGATTGGGGTAGGATTCGAAAGACAAAATACTATACCTATGGAAGTTGTGTGTGAGGATGGATCCATTAGTAGTGACCCGGAGGTGGTAATGGACAAATGGAAATCATGCTATTCGGATCTACTGAATTTCAACAATGAGGATAGCCACACTTCCGTCTCTGATGACACGGAGGATACAGATATGAGCCAGGATATCACACTAGAGGAAGTGAGGTCAGCTGTAACTAGTGCTAAGAAGGGTAAAGATTGCGGTGTAGATGATATCCCTGCCGAGGTCTTGAACAACGATGTTTGTATTAGGTACCTTCATAAACTGTTCACTATATGCTTCAACATAGGGCGCATTCCTACCAGCTGGTCCAATGGTATTATCACCCCTATTCCTAAATCACCCAAGGAGGACCGGAGAGACCTGTTGTGCTATAGGGGTCTCACTATCACAAGTGCTTTGTATAAACTCTATTGCAATGTGCTGAATACACGACTTTCTAGATTTGTGGATGAACACGAAGATGCCCAGAATGGATTCAGAATAGGAAGATCAACAACAGAGCATGAATCTACCCTGACATCGCTAGTCGAAACAAGGTAAGAAAAAATCCACCTTTGCAGAATTTATAGATCTTAGGAAGGCATATGACTGCATTAATCGGGAGACCTTGTACACAAAGTTATTGGATGCCAATATAAAGGAAATATGTTCAACGCAGTTACCTCACTTTATACCAACGTTCAGTGCAGTGTACGGATTAACGGCAACTACACAGAATGGTTTGATGTAAAAACTGGATTAAAGCAAGGATGGCTGTTGTCACCAATTCTTTCCAACCTGTATGTACATGTTCTTTTAAGGGCTATCAATCAGCTTGTAGTTGAAGTTTGAGTAAACGATGAGAGAATAGGTGAGCTGGCGTATGCAGATGACTAAGTGTTACTAGCTGAGAGCGAAAGTGATATCAACCTACTACTGGACTCTCTTAACATCTGGTGCCATGTGAACACAATGACCGTTAATGAAGGAAAGTCCAAAGTTACCGAGCTGCCTCTATGCCCAGGACAAGTGCCGAATTCAAATGTGGAACAAGAACATATGACATTATAGACTGCTACAATTACCTGGGAATACTGGTAACAGAACATATGGACTGTAATCGTATGGCTAGAGCAGCAGCGAGTTCAGCGAGCAGAGCACTTGGGGTCCTCATCTTCAAATTCAAGTTGCTGGCAGGTATGGACTATGGTTCTTACACCAAACTGTACGACGCCATGGTATGGTCAACCATTGAATACAGTGCTAACTTATAGGGAACGTACAAAAGTGAGTTGTATTGAGGCCGTGCAGAACAGGGCCATGAGGTTCTACTTAGGGCTTAGACAATACTCCCCAAACAAAGCAGTGTGTGGCGACAAGGCCTCCTCCTACTGTTATAAGATTCTTCATGCGCCTACGGAATATGGACACGGACATAATGGCACAGAGAGTTTTTTCTTGGAGTTTCCAGTGGGCATAAACAAAGAAACGGAACCAGTGCTACAGAATACACAACAAGTTTAAAGGTAAAGGTTACACAAAAATGAAACTACTTTTGTTTCAATAAAATATCCATATCTATATTCCATATAGCATATTAAAAAGGTGGGAATTGTTATTTTTCTGAAAATCTTAATTTTGAATTAAACAAATTAAAATACCACGTTTCAAAACGTTCCATTGCCAACGAAAACGACCCATGACTTATCTCCCCTTGATTTATTACGTCATCGATGACCATAGCAACAGAGACTCGTTAGCAACCATTGAGCGTCGAGTACAAGCTCGGGTACTTTCCCTATCCAAATGCCGCTTCGCTTTCAGTTGTCTCAACAAACATGTTCATACTTTAACTCATCATCAACAAAATCGCCGATTCAATAAAATAATGTAATATAATTGATTGATTAAAAGAGTAACACAATTGAATCAACCATGATGTTTCCATACCACTCCCCAATTTCCTGAAATCGAGCCGAAGTTCGGTTACGCAAGGCAATGCAAATGTAATCAGCCAAGCCTGGCACACGCCGTGGCAAGTCTAGTTGATGGAAAGTGGGAGCACTATCATGTCAACATGCCGGTGTCATCAACACAATATTATTGTCCGGTGAGTGTACTGTACATGTATTCCTCGTTTTCATGTGTATGCATTCATGTAATACACTGCCAAAATCTTATACAGTACTGCACTAGGCATATTCGTTACTATGTCCTGAATTAATACGATGGAGTAGACGCAAAGCTAGTAAGCTTGTTTGTGAGGCCAAATAAAATTTACAAATTCAAATAAAATGATCATGTCTTTCAATACTGCTTCACTTTGAAATTATTTCTCATTAGCCCAAAAGTTGAGGAAATGTGCATAATCAAAATCAAATGAATAAATTAGGCACATATAACTATTTGTGAATATTTATAATTAATAAACATGGATAAATAAAATCCATCTCTACTGTACTGCAGTTATAGTTTGTATCTCTAATATTTTTATTGAGCCTTAAACTACAAAAATATAATATCATGTTTGTGTTTGTCAAGTGAATTGAATCCATTTAAATTTAAATGTTTAAAAAAAAATTCAATTAGATATTGACTATGTATTCATCATGTGCTTACTGTTAAGTCAATTGGAAACTATACTTTATTACAAGACACATTGGGGTACCGCAAACTGTATTTCTTTTCTAAGATGCCAAATGATCAAATACAGGTAACATTCTACTTCCAATTATTTGGAAATAAATATATTGTTTACATTTTTTATATTAATAATCCAGAACGGGGCAAACGGACGGCTATTCCACGTATGAAACCCACCCGCTAAGATAGACTAAGATCACGTGACTAACATTCAAAAAAGATTTGTGGGTAGAGCTTGATCCAGTCTAAGCATGGTGGCGGAACGTAATTTGTCTCATTCAAATGTTTGCTGCTATCATAAAAGTTGATGTTTACCTAGTTGATGAACTTAATTAAATATTGAATATGTGGTGTATACTATGTTAATTTCTTATTACAGTTGAGAAGACTGGTAAGACGAAACAACGTATCTGCCCTCCTGCTCGTGTAAGTTCTTACTTCAAAGCAGTTTGCAAAGGGTCACTGACCAAAGTAAACAGACTCCTTTCCCGCAGGAAAGTCGATGTCAACTGTCGTGGGAGAAGTGGACGCACAGCAGTCATGGAAGCAGCATTGTTTTCACAGAAGAAACTGTTTGATTATCTTGTGATGAAACAGTGTAATCTATCAGCAGTCGACGAGGCCAATGACAATGTTTTACATTGTGCATGTCAGGGTGGCAGCAAGTATATTGTTCAGAAGTTGTTGGATGACCATAACATTGATATTGAGAGTAGAGGACAGGACGGGAGAACTCCACTTTTGTCAACTGTCTTTTATGGCTACATACATCTGTTTAAGTTCTTACGCAAACGAGGGGCTGATCTCAATACAAAAGACGACCAAAAAAACACTATTCTACATGATGCATGTGAGTCGGGTGAGAGAAGGATGTTGATCTTTGTTCTATCTTTAAACACCACTCACATGGAATGCAAGGGGTCGTTTGGGAGAACTCCTCTAATGATTTCTGTATATGATGGTAACATAAATTCTGTGAAGTTGTTGATAGACCGAGGAGCTGATGTTAATACAGTAGATGACATGAACGACAACATCCTCCATGTGGCATGTCTTGGTGGTCGTGTTAAGATGGTGAAATACGTTCTATCGCTTAATATTGCTGAAATAGATTGCAGGGGATATCAAGGCAGAACTCCTTTGATGATGGCTGTTGAATTTGGTCACATCAAACTTGTTAGATTTCTATTCAATCGTAACAAAGCTCATTTAAAAGCAACCGATAGGAATGGTATGACTGTCCTCCATATCGCCTGTTTTGCTGGTAATTTAAATATGGTCAGATACTTGGTCACTGTTGAGGTACTCAGAGGGTTTGAGAAAATGAAAACCAATACTGGGGACACACCTCTTCAAATGGCAATGAAGAATTGTCATCTTCATATTGTGACATTCCTTACATCAAGTGAATAGGTACCAGTTACACATTTTAGAAAGGAATGGGATCTTCACACATTATTGTATTGTCTTTTATCAAATAATGGGGTCACTCCCTTTAAGGGTGATATGTTATGAATACAACAGTTAAAAGTGGAAGGTGTGTTCTAATTATTAAGATAACAGTTTATTGTTACTACAGCTTTTCTTTTTGTGGTTGGAAAAAGGGAAACCGGTAATTCTTTAGATGATTTTTTAAAATATTTACTTTGGATTTATTGAAACATTTTTTAAAAGAAAAAACGTAGTTTGTACTTTGCAGATAATACTCGACCTTGCTGTTACAACATTAATAAAAGAAATCATTGTGATTGGTTCATATGATATAGTATAGTATGTTCACTAGATATTAATATAGTACGTCCATCTTTAGTTATTGATAAAGATGAACACTAGTACTGAAATGAATTTGCTGGATATTTTCATGTCAGACCGAGATATCAATTATTGAATCCAGCCAGGGTTAATTAAACTTGTTTGCAGTTTGACACAGATGGATGATTACGTCAAGAATGAACTATAGTTGTACTGATAATAAGACCCGAAATTTTCAATATAAAATTCTCCATCGCATTATGACAACACAAACTTTTCTTCAAAAGATAGGGATATCTGACAGTAGTTATTGCTGTTATGGAAGTGTTATTGTGTCGAGGAAGCAGAAACTCTTGAACATCTTTTCTATGACTGTAGGAAATCACAGAATTTGATAAAACAATTTCGAACATGGTTTGAAGAAAAAACAAAGACGAAATTGTCTATTTCAAAATCAACCTTCCTACTTGGAGACCCCAATCAAAGCATTCTGACAAATCATTTGTACTATATTCTCAAAATGTATATATACTCTTGTAAAAACAAAGAAATACACTTACATTTCTCAGGACTGCTAAAGCATATCAGACAAACATACGAAATTGAAAAATACATTTTCGGCCCAGTGAATACCACGCTACAAAACAAATGGTCAACGTTGAATAACACTTAAAACTGCTGAAAACACATAGCCCGCTGGCGTACTTCACAGCTTCACCCCCCCCCCCCCCGTTTTTTTGGGTTTTTTTTGTTGTTATTTTTTTGTTCCAGTTAAAACTTGCATTGTTTAGTGTTTATAAGTGTTTTATTGTGCTTATTATAGAATGATGTTTTTGGTACTCTGTAGTTCAGAAACATATGGTCGTGTTTGATTACTCTTTATGTATCCCGAATAGCCTTGATCTTGGAAGGATAGTACAATCATAAAATGGAAAAGATCATTCAAAATAATTTTTTAAATAGCCGAGAAAAGGAATGATAAGAATTTTTAGTTTGAAATATTAAGCAGCTATTGTTACAGATATGTAGCTTAGTTATAATAGATTACCCCGTCCTGAATGTACTGATGATTTTCCTGTATAGAAGCCCTGGGACTTTTGAATGACTTTCACAATATCAGACTGATATAAGTAGAATATCGTTAGAGAAACATTTTCCTGAAAGTGGTAAACTTCACGAAATTATTCTATTCTTGCTTAATATGTTTGTCTATAATTGGATGGCAACATATTAAAAATATTTGGAAAAGTCTAGGAGGCTCCCTCTTTCCTAAATGATTTCCAGATGTTCCATCAACATTGCTCACTCATTAGAAATTCATGTATAAGGAAACTATTAAGTAACGTATTAAGTAATGTTAGGACTTTTCTGTCTATTTCTTGATATAATAGCAATACTTGTATAAGGCGTTTATTTTGCATAAAGTATGTAAGTAGTATGTGTGTGCTTTAGCGTATATAATTACGAAAAATGATATGTGAAATATTGGAAAAATAAAAAAAAATTAAAAAATTAAAAACCTCCATCATATAATCTCAAAATGATGTACAATTGACAAAAACAAAAGATGAAAAGCAAACAGTATTTTGTATCTAATGTATTGTGGTAGTATGTGTGTAGTATACCATAGTATGCTTTGTCTAATTAGCAATGCAATTGATATTGGTCACTTGTGTGATAATTGTTGTACTTGTTTTATGTATTATGAATTCAATGTATTGTAATATAGTATGTGTGTAGTATATCATGGTATGCTTTGTTTAATTAACAAATCTATAGTGGTCACTGGTATGATAATTGTTATACTTAATACTTATAATGTGTTGACATCTTGAGTCACCTACATTTCTAGCTGGATGCAGTGATTTGTCTCTAAACTCTCTGGTGTTGGTGATGACACAATTCACAGTAACCAGTCTCTACAGCGTGGACACAAGAAGTTTAGACATTTTAAGCATTCAGTTTTACTGACAAGTTTTGTAACGTGCTATGCATGTATCAAAAGTAAAAGGTAGAAAATTGAAAACAAAATGTTTTATGCTGTAATGTAATCAGGTATTTCAGAGCAGTCCTGTTCTTGTGTGAAATACTACTGACTGAGGAGATTCTTTATTAGAAAGGGATATGTTATAGTAACATAATACAGAAACGTACAAGAAAAGTTCAGTGTTTGAACTCGCATTTAAACACAGCGAGAAGATCTGGCATAACAATGAGGACATTTTCTGAGCGTTTTCAAGAGGCTGCTTGAGATGACAAGGACAACCATTTTCTCGATTGGGCACAAAACATGTATGCACTGTTAGAAAGTAGAAATAGATAACAATCAACCATCAAACGAAAGATGGCTTGTACCAGAAAGTGAGATACAGTGTGGACATGGCAAGTGATGTATGTTAGAAGACAGTTGATTAAAAGTGAGAGTAAAACAGTTCGTGGCTTTCTCTTACTTGGACGCGAGTTCATTAAGTCCTTATTTGTATAAGCGAGCATATCAACATAGTGAAACCACCCATCCATGACGCTTTATACCTAGGGATCAATTGTTTGTACAGTCTAAGGAGTTAGAAAGTCAAAAACTTTCTTTTTGGTAAAAAAAAGGCAACTTAAGATAATAATATCTTGTTTTCCCATTATTATTAAGATCAAATGTCAAAATATATCTAATCTGTAACAACCATTTATAACGAATTTCAAAGTATCTGTTTCAGTCATTATGGATTCTTCTCTGATATCAACTTAGAAGAAAGCGACAAAGTGGTAGAGATATCATATTATTTGTCAGCCATGAATCATATTGACATAGAGGTGTTTATGATTTTGATTATTTACTTATTTGCTCATTTAGTCATTAATAATAGCGTATTTATAATGATCACATATCCGTGCTCAGTGCATGCTCAAGGGCGCTACACGATTATTACCCTGAAGGAATCATACTTTCTGTGAAACCTATTAAGTGACTGTATAGGTCCATACATTCCATAAAATGTGAAGTGTCTGTAGTGGATGAACACTAACATATAACACTTGAAGTGTCTGTAGTGAACACTAACATATAACACGTGAAGCGTCCTGAGTGGATGAACACAAACATATAACACGTGAAGTGTTTGTAGTGGATGAAAACAAACATATAACATGTGAACGGTTTATAGTGGATGAACAGAAACATATAACACGTGAAGTGTCTGTAGTGGATGAACACAAACACATAACACGTGAAGTGTTTGTAGTGGATGAATACAAACATATAACATGTGAAGTGTCTGTAGTGGATGAACACAAACACATAACACGTGAAGTGTCTGTAGTGGATGAACACAAACATATAACAGGTGAAGTTTCTGTAGTGGATGAACACTAACATATAACATGTGAAGTGTCTGTAATGGATGAACACAAACATATAACATGTGAAGTGTCTGTAGTGGATGAACACTAACATATAACACGTGAAGTGTCTGTAGTGGATGAAAACAAACATATAACATGTGAACTGTTTATAGTGGATGAACAGAAACATATAACACGTGAAGTGTCTGTAGTGGATGAACACAAACACATAACACGTGAAGTGTTTGTAGTGGATGAATACAAACATATAACATGTGAAGTGTCTGTAGTGGATGAACACTAACATATAACATGTGAAGTGTCTGTAGTGGATGAACACAAACACATAACACGTGAAGTGTCTGTAGTGGATGAGCACAAACATATAACATGTGAAGTGTCTGTAATGGATGAACACAAACATATAACATGTGAAGTGTCTTTAGTGGATGAACACAAACACATAACACGTGAAGTGTTTGTAGTGGATGAACACTAACATATAACATGTGAAGTGTCTGTAGTGGATGAACACAAACATATAACATGTGAAGTGTCTGTAGTGGATGAACAAAAACATATAACAGGTGACGTTTCTGTAGTGGATGAACACAAACACATAACATGTAAAGTGTCTGTAGTGGATGAACACAAACATATAACACGTGAAGTGTCTGTAGTGGATGAACACGAACACATAACACGTGAAGCATCTGTAGTGAATGATCACAAACACATAACACGTTAAGTGTTTGTAGTGGATGAACACTAACATATAACATGTGAAGTGTCTGTAGTGGATGAACACAACATATAACATATGAAGTGTCTGTAATGGACGAACACAAACATATAACACGTGAAGTGTCTGTAGTGGATGAACACAACATATAACATATGAAGTGTCTGTAATGGACGAACACAAACATATAACACGTGAAGTGTCTGTAGTGGATGAACACAAACATATAACACGTGGAGCGGCTGTAGTGAATGAACACAAACATATAGCACGTAAAGTGTCTCTAGTTGATGGGCACAAACATATAACACGTGAAGTGTCTGTAGTGGATGGACACAAACATATAACACGTGAAGTGTCTCAAGTGGATGAACACAAAGACATAACATGTTAAGTTTCTGTAGTGGATGAACACAAACATATAACACGTGAAGTGTCTATAGTGAATGAACACAAACGTGTAACATGTGAAATCTCTGTTGCGGATGAACAAAAGCGATATAAATATGTAGTGTCTGTAGTGGATGAACAAAAACAATTTAAACGTGTATTTTCTGTAGTGGACGAACAAAAGCGTTACACACAGACATATACAACCACTGGAGCGACGACTGTTCTTTCCACTAGTGGAAAGGCGTTCTTTCGGTATAGAAAGAGCGACCTTTCCACCCTTGGAAAGAGGCAGCTTTCCATGCCTTTCCAAAGACGGAAAGGACGACCTTTACAAAACCCTTTTGGAAATATCGGCTTAAATGATACAGCAGAATATATGGCCTTTTTCAACATGATGAAAATAATGAGAATATATTTGAATATATTTTGATAACAAACATTACCATGTTGCAAAGTATATGTTCTATTTAAGTTTTTAAACGTAAAGATGTACACGGTTTTGACATTAATAACATAAAATTAATTTTATTTTAAAAAAACATTTTGGTAGAATTATTTTTTAAAAACCCATTCATTTTCTATTTTGATTTAATCCTTAAGTATGACTTTAATTGGAATGTGATTAGTCTACGAACAAATATCAGAAACTGGCTTTCTTTAACTTTTTGCAAATCCTACTTTCGGTGGAAAAACTGAACGTAAAAGTTTGATTTGACATTGACTGATTTATTAACATTGTGCTATCTATGTTCTGTTTAAAATCGACAAGACATACGTGATTGTAAAATGAAAATGTAAAATTACCCAATTGGGATGTTCATTTGGATTTTATTTGAATAATGGCTGATTATCAAAGTATTCAATATATACTTCACCAAAGCAGTAGAGCTCTAAAACAATTATAAATTTGACAGACCTATCCCGAAAGATAGTCTCATCTTCAGTCGGCCTGAATAACAAAAATACATAACACCGGTCTGTTATAAATGATGAGTTATAGTAAGAACTAGGGCAAGCTTAAAACAACTTTTATTGACAAAGTATGTTAAGTCATCTTGATAATTAACCTATCTTACAATCTGTTTACTGCTCCACACTGCTTCTTAAAGAGCAGATTTGATATCAACATGTCTAAGTGTTTATCATGGGACTGCCTTTCAACTATCATACATCAATTTACATTATCAATGACATTAGATTGTTCACTAAACCTCTTAAGTAGTCATGTTATTGTTGTGTTGGGTAATATCGGTTTCTTTGACATTAACAATTTCGTTTTCACTGAAAAGTATGCATAACCCATCTCGTATTAACCATGTGTACATTTCAAAGAAGAAATGTTTAAAAGAGCATGTACATTTCTTTGATTGGCCTTTGTTTGGCATTCTAGAAGTTGAGGTGATGAAGAGGAAAAGATCATGTACATTAACATATGTTTGTTATGTCAATGCTGTACTCAACTGTTCACATCGACATTCACAGCAATGATCAACTTGCAGTTATACTTCATATATATGCTGTCTCACATGTACGTTATCCCATGGTATCCCTCTGTAGATGTATAGTATGTTTAATGGTGAAGTTTAGTGTCTCTAATTTTCCCTGGATGGTTTTATACCTTTGACACTTGAAAACGATCGTCGTCTTTGATATAAACAGTACAAGAATTATACAACCAATTAGCGATCCTATGTCGGCATCATTCCGTCTGCACAAACGTTGTGTCCCTCCTAATGCATTACGTAATGGTGGCATCAAATGTGGCCGAGTTTCACAGATATCAGCTGCACAGCATTTCATGGTCAATGTGCATACTTACGCTCATTAACAGAGAGAGAAAAGGAAACTACCAATTTGAAGAATGTTATATAAATATTTATAATTTAAGCATTTTAATTGCTGACTTTTTCATTTGAAACTAATTATTTGTTATGATTTCTTTTAAATGTACTTCACTTTCCATAAGGCCATAGGACGTTTTTGTATATGGTGCTAAGCCAATTTTTTAACACCTTGAAAACAAAGGCAATGATTATAGATTATAGAGGGAAGAAAGATTACAATATATTCCAGCATATAAGATGTCTCTGAATACAAATATCGCGGCACTATTTCTTATGACAAATTGAACTTTACGGCAAACACAGATAGAATCTACAAGAAATGCCAACAAAGACTGTGTTTTACAGAAAGTTAGAGCGTTAATGCCAATACCTTTGCACTTATTCTTTATTAAAAAAACTTGTATACTAGAGTTCTGTTTTAGCATGGTAAGTTGGTTTGGAGGTATTTCATTGCAGAACGAAAACAAGCAATAAAAATGATCTTTTTGACCAGTAAAATATCAGGTGTCACTTTAAATATTCGAACTCTATTCATCCTCGGTAACCCAGGGTTTTATATATGCTGCGTTACTCTCCACTATATACCCTGGGTAACCGAGGGTGACTCTACTAGGCACGTGGCAAATTGAAAAACTGGATTCTAAAATTATTACAGACTCCGAATATTTGTTTCATTATATATATATATATATATATATATATATATATATATATAAACTTTTACCATCTAGATGCTGCATCTAACCTCCACTTTCAGAACAAACAGAGAATGAAGACATTCATTCCAACAAACATTGTTGTTTTAAATCAGTTACATGCATCGGTAAATATCTGTCTGCCTGTCTGCTTTATACATATCAGTTTTGAAATTTGCTTTTTCCACGATCTTTCATCCGGTTATTTTGACATGATTTATCCTTTTTTACAGTCTTATATTTAATTAATAGAATTGTTTTATCACGATTGTAATTTACAATTATTAGTTAAATAATTTGTCATAGGCCGATAGGCTCCTTACTACTATCACCCGACTAACTCTTATTGAAGTATATACGTTTGAATATTAATTATAAATGATACAAATTCAACAAATGTTGTTTAAGTGTATCAAATTGAAATACTAATACTTGTTGGTCAACCTGTTCTTTATATTTAAGATGGTATGCAGAATAGTTTCTGCTGTAATACAATTTTGCTATGTTGTAAGCTCAAAATATATGAAGTGAGTATCATGATAATGATGCTGTCAATTTGTTACATTATATACATCTTTTCGTCAATTTCATTTTTGCTATCGGCCCTTCCCCTTTCCCTCCCCCGCGGGCATACTCCACAAACAAAGCCTCTGACACGGCTTTGATCCATTACATATAGTTGAGGTATGTTTCATAGACGAAAAAATAACTTACGTCCACACTATTAGTGTATGTGCTTGTATTTACCAGTTGATTATAGATTAAATGCATTGTTTTAAGGAAGTAAAGACTGCTGCTAATCCAATTTATCAGTGATTAAGTGTAATTGCCCTGTTGTAGGTGTAGGATATTGCTCGAGATATCCGTTCCGGTCGGCTGGCACCATTGTTGAAGATGTGATTGCTGATAACGTGACAGCTGATCAGCCACCTGCAGCGCGATCAAGCAAGGATAACTTGGTGAGAATGGCGAATTGGAACCGAGAAAAGATGAGACCGAAAAATCCTTCAAACCTTGATTTCCAGGTACTTTATGTCAATATGTCAATGGTTTGTTATTAACCTCCATCTCGCAAAAATGTATATATCATTATTTAAATTATTTACAAAATGTACTTCTTTCATATCGTGACAGTTCATCACATATAGTCAGTCTATTTTGTAGATCTGTATGATAAGATGTGTATAATTATATAAAGCTTATTTGGTACAATAGTTTAATGGATCTGTTTTCATTTTCTTCAGTTGGATGATAATCACATCCCTGTCGGCTTCTTGCGTGGTGACGTTACAGTGAATGAATCAAGGCATCTCTTATTTGCTACCGACCGACAGCTTTCCGAACTATGCAAGGTTAGACAGTGGTTTCTTGATGCTACATTCAAAGTGGTAAAACGTCCATTCTACCAACTTCTTTCTATCCATGGATTTGTCCGGTCAGGCAAGGTTGTGAAGATGATACCTCTATTCTTCATCGTGATGTCTCGTCGTAGAAAAATCGACTATGTGGCCTGTTTTCGCAAGCTGCTCGACATCCTTCCTAGAAGACCCATTGTCCAAGCAATCATCCTGGACTTTGAGAAAGCAACCTGGTTGGCACTGAGAACAGTTCCAACCAATATCCGACTGAGGGGATGTCTCTTCCACTTGACATAAGCAATTTGGAAGAAAGTACAAGAACTGGGTCTATCCGTAAGTATGATATAATGTTGTTAATGAAGTATATATAGTTAATAATTTTTATAGATACCTTACTCTATGAGTTTTTGCTAATACTTATATGATTTCTTTCTTGCAGGCTGCATACACTAGCAACCATCAGGGAAGTCTCAACAAGTTCGTCAACAAGTTGATGGCTTTACCGTTCTTGCCAGCTTCCCATATCCGCCCCGTCTTCACTGAAATCATGTCCAGAGTCAGGGGTGAGGGTCGAGTCCGCCAGTTGACAGACTATGTCGAGAGACAATGGGTGTACAGCACAGTGTTTCCCGTCCAGTCACTCTCAGCCTTCAACCAGTCAGTCCTCACAAATAATCATGTGGAAGGTAATGTACAGCATCATAATAGTATAAACACGTGTGCATATTTATAAATAACACGTAATGTTTAAAATTATTAATTTATCATTTAAGACATAAGCGACTCATCCTAAATGTACATCACGCTGTCTTAAAAATATTATATTTTCATTATTCCCTGTTAGTTGAAAGATAATAATAAACGGAGAATCGTTTTATTTCAGGATGGCACCGTTGTCTAAATTCCAAGTGTGGAGAGCAGGAACTGAATCTGTACCGCTTAGTCAGCGCTCTGAACAGGTAGGCATCTCTCATCCCAGTCCATGTTGTCCTTCTAGAGGAGAAGAAGATCAGAACCTTCTTCCGGGAAACCGCAAACAAGCAACAAGAGGAAGTATTTGCAGTTTGGACTCTGTTCAAGAACTCTGCCATCTCTGCTGGAGAGTAACTGACTCAGTGCAGCTGCTTGCATGAACCTGTCATTGACATATCTTAATCCTTGAATGCACAGCGGCAAGATCAAACCTAGGAAGGGATGCTAGACATGCCATACTGCGATAGAGGACTCTTGATAAGAATGACATGTTCTATTAAAAAGTTCAGTGAGGATTTTTATATTCATGAAAGTAAATGTATATCCATACATACATGTATACATAGGGCCTACATATGTTGTAATTTCTTTCTTAGTTGTACCATTCTCTTAAGAATGTTATGAATGATCAAAGTATAACTCTTAACGTTTGGCTTGACGCTTTGGAAGAAGTCGACATGACCGACCTTGCCATCCTCCAGTTCGCAGACTACATGAGGAGACGTGGGTTGAGGCTCCTGGCCGAGCCATGTGGAACCACTTCAACAACGACGGTGCCAGAACAACCAACCACGTTGAGGGATGGCATTCCAAATTGAACAAATCTGGACCCTGCCATCCAAACCTCTTTAAGTTTTAAAGCTTAATTCAGAAGGAAGAATCATGCAATGAGATTGTTATGTGTCAAATTGCTGCAGGTGGACGTCAGCCACCACGGAAGAAGAAGTATAAGGAGTTGGACCAGCGCCTGCAAAGGGAGAAGGACTCTCTCCTAGCTGGCACCAAAACTGAATATGCAGATTCAGTATCTCACCTTGTTGGACTTTGAAGTTTATCTGTATATGTTGTATCTGTGTGTTGTTGAATGATGTATGTGCTATATTGATGACAGTGCTGATTTGTAAAATACATTTGTCGGTATAATGAAATAATAAAATGAATGTACATATTATGAATGTGAAATGATGTCTCAAAAATATTACATATATTATGAATGTCCAAGATATTGTGAATGTGAAAGGAGAATGTTAGAATTTAGAATAACATTTATTGAGACGATCCCCTGCCACCTCTATTGTTTTACCAATTAGCATGCATGACCAACTTTGCCACCGAGAACAATAGGTGGTGGCAAAGTGAGAAGACACCCTGCGAAAGTACTGAACATAGCATATGCATTCAGTTTTAACATAATATGTTTCATAAACAAACCATACATGTATACATTGTATCATTGAAAAAATTACAAATTACAAATTTCTGTCACATCTTCAGTCAGTTTCACTTTATTGTCCACAGACAGATACATATATATGTCATGTTTTGATAATAATGCATTATATCTAAAATCATTAGACTCTTGCGCCATATGCACGTAATATATTTGATTGATATATATTCCACCAGTTTCAAGTTGTGATCAGAAAACGAAGTTCTATGGACAGAACATGACACATGTTATTATTTTTTATATTGACGATTTTATACATTGTACTGTCAACCATAACATACTTGCAAATCATATCCCGACACAATTGCAAAATAGACAGTATATACATATGGGACAACAATAAACCAGACAACTTATGTCAGCTATCTTGATAATACAATTTAATTTGTTGAACAATGAATGCCTGTCCTATATATATGTGGATGTTTATTTGTCAAAGAAGAGACTACAAAGAGTTCACAAATACACAACCGAATATACATCAAGTCGCGAATACACGATGTGTGAAAACTGAAAGCCCATCCAAAGACAGCAATTGCGGGTAATAACACATTCTGCGCAATACACAAGAATGGTAAGTAATTGAAACACTTAATCTGTTCTTACTGACTGTAGTAACCGCCCGTAGTAACACTACTTTTTATTTATAAGATATATAATTGTTGGTTATCAGGGTCTTATGAGTGTTTGTTGTCGCATATATGTCATTTTCCTGTCTATTTGCATTGTATTACCGCACTATTACTGAAATTATTTAAAAAAAAAATGTTAATCACATTTTAATCACGTTGTAAGTAATTGGTCAAACCAAAACCTAGCATATGTTATATGTTTATTTACATCCGTTTGTATATTACTTGTTGGGTGACCCTACCCTTTTATTTTTAAATGAGTTTCTTCCTCGCCTTCTATATTATAAGCATAGTAAGAGGACAGTGATAACGTTGCAGTGGGTTGCATATATATTTACAGATACTGATTGCAGTCGGCTGCAGTCTGGTCGCACTCCGGTATCCAAGGTATATAAGTTATATATACGATCATTGCTGATTGGTTTTGGTCTCCAATGCTCGAATTCCCTTCAATTTTAATTTATGACAGTCAAACATACATGGTCACATTTAAAATGAAGTATTCTCAAATGGGACAAAACAAAATCACCAAAACTTTGATATACTCTAGTGTACAATGCTGAAAATGAGACAAATGTGTCGCATATATTGAATAGCTTCTATAATGTTGATGAAGGTATCCGTATACTATTTAGACATTTGTGTATATGAATGCGAAATATATGTGTTAATTAACAGAATACACAACTTTGTTTATTAGGACGCACTGTGATTGGGTATGTACACACCGCTTCAGTGGTTGTCGTCGTTCCAATTGATTCGCAACAAAGCATGTGAGACATGAAGACTCTGTCTTATGAACATACTTCTCCTCACAAATTGACAGCTTGTGGTATGCTATTGTTGCATTTAAAACATCACAATTCATCTTCAATGTAATGAACTTTTTCTTTAAAATGTAATTCAACACTGGTATTAAACAACGATTTACTGATACCTTAACATATGATTCATATCAAACTCAAAACGTAATTGTAATTTTGTTATTTATTTCTGAATCTTGTTTTAAATATCGAAACCAAACCTTAATTTAAAAATTTGTCTTATTAAACAAAAACAGCAACAGTTGTAACAGAATGGGTCGGTAATTAAATGCAGGCTCTAGTATAACCATATACCATAGCCTGTTCAATTAATCATTCCGAATTAAGGTCTTACACAACCTGAATAAACTAAGTTCTCATAGCTAATAGTTATTCAACTCAGTGTAGAGAGAGAGAGAGAGAGAGAGAGAGAGAGAGAGAGAGAGAGAGAGAGAGAGAGAGAGAGAGAGAGAGAGAGAGAGAGAAAGAGAGAGAGAGAGAGAGAGAGAGAGAGAGAGAGAGAGAGAGAGGAGAGAGGAGAGAGGAGAGAGAGAGAGAGGAGTGGGGAGAGGGGAGAGAGAGAGAGAGAGAGAGAGAGAGAGAGAGAGAGAGAGAGAGAGAGAGAGAGAGAGAGAGAGAGAGAGAGAGAGAGAGAGAGAGAGAGAGAGAGACTGTGCAAGTTGTCTATAATGGTAGACCGTTATACAGTTGTATTTCCTAACTGACAAATAGTAGCCAATCGGGAAAATTCGCCACAACACAACAACGTGTTGGCTTTGTGTATCACGTTTTTTTTTTGTTTTTTTTTTAAACTTTCTTTTAGCCCTACGTATATTTAACTTCTAAATGTGGTTACATTAGCTTGGTAAATCACTGGTTTGGCCAGGCAGATTCCTTTGAGGTTGGCGTGAAAGAGATTTGACTGCGCAAGTTGTCTATTATTGTAGAACGTCATACAGTTACATCTTCCTAATGAAGAACTGTAGCCTGTCGGGCAAATTGGCCACAACGCAACAAAATGTTTCTATTTTCGGCAGCACATTTCAGATGATTCTAATAACAAAATGACATGACAACATTTGTTACATCATTGAAAGCCTTTCTTCTGATTTGATGATTAATTGTGATTTTATGTAGCTACTTGACACATATTATTTAGATAATTTACAATATGGATATTCATGATATTCAAATGCTATAGTTAAAAATGCAATACTTTCTCTTGAGAGATGTCTCCTATTGGTATTTGTTTGTAACTAGGGGAATACTCGATAATGTACAATTCAATTAAACTCTGATGGATTGACAAATATAATTATATATGCGTGTCCTGTTCCTGTGTAATCATTTAATGTACGTTTTGCCTCAGTGATTTAACTGTATAAAACATATTTATAATCATCATGAAGGATTAGTAGCTCAATTTTAATTTAAAAATAAATACTCAGTGATTAAATGAATAAAATATGAATGGATGGTTAAATGTGGGAGCAACCTAATTAGATTTATAACGTTAATTGGTATAAATTTGCATAGTTTCGAATACTTCTTATTTAGTACATAATGGCAATTGAATACTTATTAATGACCAGAATATTACAAATAGAAATGTAAATGTAATGTTTAGAATTGACTAGTTTTATAAAGTCTTTGATGAAGTAAAGACATAAGTGTATGTGCAATACCACTATGGAAACATAATATTGCTGATAATGTGATCCCAACTACATGTATACCAATGCCAAAAAAATGAACTGTGATTTTATACATGCTTCTATTAATGATCTTTTTAAATAATAGTACCGGTAGTTTTGAATTGTGTCGTATGCAACCCAATATAAGTAATTAATACTTATAACCATTAACAAGTACAAAACTATATCCATTGCAATGTATGACTCGTATTTGGTGATTAATATGCTATTGAAACGAAACTACACTCTCTCAATGTTACATTGAAATGCCTCGGCTTTGTTTATATTTGTTTTCAAATTCTGCGGATATGTCGCCGTTTTCTTGGGTCGTAATCAAAATGGCCACATGAAAATAAGGCAGCCATGTTTTAGTATGGTCATTTTGACCTGTTCCCGTTTTATTTATATAAAATAGAATACCATAGGTTGTATGTAAGGATTGTCTAAATCTCATTTGTATTCCTGCCGAATTATCATATTTATATAAAATAATAGTTACAACTAGAAATAAACCATTTTGAGTTGATAATAGTTAATGTTATATAATGGGTAATGATGCACTGTAGTAGTTCATGCTGTATGAGTATTCCAATTAAGTCATTTCCAATCGAAAATGAAAAAGTGGTGAATGTGGAACATTTCTTTTAATTTTCCTATTCAGTCATTATTTATGGTTATCTGAATGTTCATCATTTACTCATTTAAATTACAATGATTCCATCTATCACTTGTTCAGGAAATTTTAGGAAAAAATCATTATTGTACTGATAATAAAACTATTACAACATTTTCTCGTTGCATCAGAAACCTGAAAAACGAGTTTATGAACGCTTCACATAATTACATGAACACAACTAAATACTACTTTAAATGATTAATATATACGTTTTCACTTAAATATAATTATGTTCAAATAAATTAAGATAAAAAGGTTGAAGGAGAATAAAACAAATACTGTCATTTTATTCACGCTGCATTGAAAATTCACAGTTTGGAAAGGTGGGCTGTGGAAATGTGATCATCCCACAGTGTGGAAAGGACGCCTTTCAGTTTTGTAAAGATCGTTCTTTCCAAGTGTGGAAAGGTGTTGAATGGACGGGCGTTTCTCCAGTGAACATGTTAAGTTCCATCAATATATGTATATATAATGATATGGCAATAAGACTCATATTACAATGGGGAAGAATCCATCATTAAAGATAACATAATGGCAAACTAATGGATCCCTAAAGTATGTCTAATTGAAAATACCGATCTTATTGATCTCCTGACACCAAATGGTTCGTAGATGAATATCATTGTTCATCTTGGTAAGACGTGTCGGCATGAAGCGGTTAATAAGAAGCAGCGGTTCAAACACAATTATTCCTGTTTTACTCATCAACTTTGTAATTTTGACAATTTCAAGTTCGCAGACATGGAACCACATATTCATTCACCGTTATGGTAAAAAAATATGTGAAATGTTTGTTCATACAGAAAGTAACTGCACTGCTCACGTTTTTCAAGACATAAGCTTGACATGTGAACACGTCTTCAAAACCTCAGGTGTGTATGTCACCTACAATACATCGAGTCAACTGAGCACCTGTAGCATCTGTGCTGTGAGTCACCAATCTGCCCCCAAGAAACAGGACAGCGGCACTACAGACAAATTGATGAATGCAGTGGAAACCATTTATTTCACGCATTCTGGTGAGTATGTATTCAATACATGTTTTTTTCTTTATAAGGTATTGTTTGAAATATGAATTTAACTGCAAGGTATAAACTTATGGATTGGAAAGGCACATGTATTTTCCACTTTGTATAATAAACATGAGATTCGGAATGATAATACTGTTTATATTGCTGTTCATGTGAAATGTCTTTTAACTTATATCACTGAATATGGTTTTCTAAAAGATGACATCACACATTTAGTTGTGTTGGGCATAGTCCTATTTTAATGAATGTAAGAAATAGCAAATCAATGCATGAATAACATGTTTTATGATGTAAAAGAAATACCCCGATTAAAATGGCTTTCAATGGGGTAAATAGTGATTTGCTGTTTAAAGCTTTTAAGAGTATTTCATTGTTATCACAACTGATAGTATCATTGTAGAGATAACTCCTGCAACACCATTAAGAATTCGGATTTAACCTGCAAGTAACATCTGGAAAAAGTGAACCATACCGAAATTAATTGTAGCATTGCATCTAAACCTTCTTCATGTAGAACAGTTATCTATAAACAGACACATTTGTCAGGCCTTTAGCAGGATTCGAACCCCTGATCTGTTGTTCAAAGCAGAACATGCAAATCACTGCCCAAACATCGTCTCCCATCTCCCCTTACCCACTACCACCACACCACCTCCCCTTTCCTCCTGAACCCACAGGAAACGTGTCATATCTAGCTTCTTGGCATCAGTAGATAAAGTGCGAGCTAAACTATGGTTTGTAACTATATCTAAAATAATGTAATTGGTTAATTTATTCAATTGTTCTCTAGCAGATTATAAAAGTGGTAAGAAGAAAAAGCGTATATGCCCTCCTGGCCTTGTGAAAACGTTTTTTAAAGCCATTAGTGATGGCAGCCTGAACAAAGTGAAGAGACTTCTGTCCAGGGGGATGTTGGATGTCGACTGTCGGAGTAATACGGGGCAAACAGCTGTTATGGAAGTAGCACTCCTTTCCAAGATGAAGATCTTTGACTTTCTTGTGTTGCAAAAGTGTGACCTCTCAGCTGTCGATGAGATGAATGACACTGTGTTACATTGGGCGTGTGAGGGGAGTAGCAAGTTTATTGTTCAGAAGTTGCTGGACGACCTTCACCTTGATATTGAGACCAGAGGACAATATGGAAGAACTCCCCTTATGTCAACTGTAGATCATGGAGACCTACATATGTTTATTTTTTTATTTAACAGAGGAGCTGATATCCAAGCTACAGACAACAACAATGACAATAGTCTCCATGTTGCAAGTGAATCAGGAAACATAAGAACGTTGATCTTTATTCTATCTCTGAACGTCATTGATATAGAATGTAGGGGGTCGTCTGGGAGAACTCCTCTAATGATTGCTGTAAATAATGGCCACATGGATGTGGTGAATTTGCTGATAGACAGAGGGGCTGTTGTTAATACAGTAGATGACAAGAACAATACAATCCTTCATGTGGCATGTCTTGGTGGTAGTGTAGAGATGGTGGAATACGTTCTGTCAAATTATTCAATTATTGAAATTGATTGCAGAGGATACCTCGGGAGAACCCCGTTGATGAATGCTGCAGAGAACGGCTTCACATCAATTGTGAGACTTTTGAGGAGGAGAGGAGCGGATGTAAAAACAGTAGATGATGGTAACAATACCATACTTCACCTGGCCTGTGTTAGCGGTAGTGTAAACATGGTGAAGTATGTTTTGTCACTGAAATTACATGATGTCAAATATCGTGGCAAGTTCGGAAGAACTCCATTGATGGTTGCTGTTGAACATGGTCACATCAAAGTTGTTAGATATCTACTCAAACGAAACAAAGCTCATTTAACAACGACTGATAAGGATGGTCTAACTGTACTCCATATCGCCTGTGTTGTTGGTCAGTTAGATATGGTCAAATACTTGGTCACTCTCAGGAAACTAAGGGGGTTTGAGAAAATGAAAAACAAGGCTGGGGACACACCTCTTCAAATGGCAATGAAGATAGGTCATCTTGACATTGTGTCATTCCTTAAATCAACGGAATAGCTGACAGTTAAAGGGTTAAGAAATGATTTAGATCATATCATAAATGATATCATGATCGTTTATGAAACAACTACGTTCATAACAATGGCATAACAGTCACAGAAAGAGTAGTTAATGCTTTTATATTAAACTTCTTCCTGGAAGACACAACACTTGGTAACAGAAAACATTTAAAAGTGTCCTTATAGTGTAGTATGTTCTTCGGTAGATATTGAGATGTATGAATAGAACTGAATAGTGTCATGGCATATGGAGATAAAGATACCCAGTTTGGAATCAGGTCGCTCATGATCAGAAATTTTCAGTTCGATGGATGTTTCTGCACACTTTCACTGCTAATTTACTTGTCACAGTACAAACTTGCTATACGTAGTACGGTACATGTTTTGTTGTCTTCTTGTGGTAATAATAAAATGATATTGTATTGTTCTGGAGTTTCGACACATATATGATTAAATTTGGAGCTTTGCTTTCATTATGCGTGTCATGGAAGTGCAGTCAGCAAATGACAGAAACCATTCAGAAAGGATTTAAACCAATGCCAATTAAGGAAGTAAAAATTAAAATGTTCAGTTTAAAGGTACTTAACCATCCTCGATTCTGAGATCTGAATGTTCTGAATTTCCCATATAGCAACCCTGGGAATTTGTAATGGTTTCCACAAAATAAGAAAAATGATGATTGTAAGAGTATTACGGTATATTATTTATATAAGTCGTAAGCATAGTCATGTAGCCCAAGGTCATAGTTGTTTTAAATAACAAACACCTGCCTATTATGCAGATTTATTGGTATTTTTATGTTATTGCTCGTTTAAGCATTCAATTATAATTACAGATGGTGTACTGTAATGTATATGTATCATGAGGAAAACTGAAAACATAGAACAGAATATGAAAACTGGAACAATGTTGTATACTGGCATGTAATCTTGCTTTTTTCTTATTATTTCTGTTTACGTGTTAGAAGAAGATATTTTATGTCGATATTTTATGGACATTTAATAATAGAGGTTGATAGTAAAGCTTGCTTTATGCCATGATAAAAACTCACATATCAAATAGATTATATTCCAAACGTCATACTTAACTTATTCCAAAAAGTTAAATTGAAATTGCAAGAACCAATCACACATATTAAGTCAGAATGTTATAAAGACATGAATATAACAAAAACAGTCAATGTAAACCATCATTATTCAGTTAATGATGGCAATTGATGTAAGTTATTGTCAGAATGTGACTAAATTCATTGTCTTTCGTTGACGCATGTGTTATGTTTATTATCCGACTTGGAGACACGAGTACCTCTTAATCTAAATGACAGAGAACGTACAAAGTTAATATTAAAGTTAAACACAAATAAAACATTGTTGAATATGGTGAAGGGATCTTAACACATTATGCTTTAGACAGAATATAAGAAAGTGACCAACTCCAAATGAACTGAAAATGACAACGTGTTCATTCATAGCATCAATGATCAGAACATAGAACTGCGTTGTGATACTGAACCAATTAAAATATCATCACTTTGTGATACTGAATTTTCTGTATTTTGGACCAATGGTCTTATGCTGAGTTAATGTTTCTGTTTGTCTGTCTGATACTAAAACCAGATTACTCAATTGTTGATTTGTTAGATTCAGCCAAAACCTCTCCATTGCAGAATATCACTGATGTTTTGGACTTGACCCAGACCTCTCAATTACAGAATATCACTGATGTTTTAGACTTGACCCAGACCTCTCCATTACAGAAGATCACCGATGTTTTAGACTTGACCAAGACATCTCCATTACAGAATATCACTGATGTTTTAGATTTGACCGAGACCTCTCCATTACAGAATATCACTGATGTTTAAGACTTGACCAATACATCTCCATTACAGAATATCACTGATGTTTTAGACTTGACCCAGTCATATCCATTACAGAATATCACCGATGTTTTAGACTTGACCCAGACCTCTCCATTACAGAATATCACTGATGTTTTAGACTTGACCGAGACCTCTCCATTACAGAATATCACTGATGGTTTAGACTTTACCCAGATCTCTCCATTACAGAATTTCAATGATGTTTTAGACTTGACCGAGACCTCTCCATTACAGAATATCACTGATGGTTTAGACTTTACCCAGATCTCTCCATTACAGAATACCACTGATGTTTTAGACTTGACCCATACCTCCCCATTACAGAATATCACTGATGTTTTAGACATGACCCGGACCTCACCCTTACAGAATATCACTGATGTTTTAGACTTGACCCGGATCTCTTCATTACAGAATATCACTGATGTTTTAGATTTGACCCAGACCTCTCCATTAAGGAATATCACTGATGTTTTAAACTTGACCAATACTTCTCCATTACAGAATATCACTGATGTTTTAGACTTGACCCGGACCTTTCCATTACAGAATATCACTGATGTTTTAGACTTGACCAAGACCTCTCCATTGCAGAATATCACTGACGTTTTAGACTTGACCCAGACCTATCCATTACAGCATATCACCGATGTTTTAGACTTGACCCAGACCTCTCCATTACAGAATATCACCGATGTTTTAGACTTGACCGAGACCTCTCCATTACAGAATATCATTGATGTTTTAGACTTGACCCAGACCTCTCCATTACATAATATCACTGATGTTTTAGACTTGACCCGGACCTCTCTGTTACAAAATATCACTGATGTTTTAGACTTGACCAAGACCTCTCCATTACAGAATATCACTGATGTTTTAGACTTGACCCAGACCTCTCCATTACAGAATATCACTGATGTTTTAGATATGACCCGGACCTCTTCATTACAAAATATCACTGATGTTTTAGATTTGACCCAGACCTCTCCATTACAGAATATCACTGATGTTTTAGACTTGACCAAGACATCTCCATTGCAGAATATCACTGACGTTTTAGACTTGACCCGGACCTCTCCATTACAGAATATCACTGATGTTTTAGACTTGACCCAGACCTCTCCATTACAGAATATCACTGGTGTTTTAGACTTGACCCAGACCTCTCCATTACAGAATATCACTGATGTTTTAGATATGACCAGGACCTCTCCATTACAGAATATCACTGATGTTTTAGACTTGACCCGGACCTCTCCATTACAGAATATCACTGATGTTTTAGATATGACCCGGACCTCTTCATTACAAAATATCACTGATGTTTTAGATTTGACCCAGACCTCTCCATTACATAATTTCACTGATGTTTTAGACTTGACCAAGACCTCTCCATTACAGAATATCACTGACGTTTTAGACTTGACCCGGACCTCTCCATTACAGAATATCACTGATGTTTTAGACTTGACCAAGACCTCTCCATTGCAGAATATCACTGACGTTTTAGACTTGACCCGGACCTCTCCATTACAGAATATCACTGATGTTTTAGACTTGACCCAGACCTCTCCATAACAGAAGATCACTGATGATTTAGACTTGACCCAGACCTCTCCATTACAGAATATCACTGATGTTTTAGACTTGACCCAGACCTCTCCATTACAGAATATCACTGCAGTTTTAGACTTGACCCGGACCTCTCCATTACAGAATATCACCGATGTTTTAGACTTGACCCAGACCTCTCCATCACAGAATATCACCGATGTTTTAGACTTGACCGAGACCTCTCCATTACAGAATATCATTGATGTTTAAGACTTGACCCGGACCTCTCCATTACATAATATCACTGATGTTTTAGACTTGACCCGGACCTCTCTGTTACAAAATATCACTGATGTTTTAGACTTGACCCAGACCTCTCCATTACAGAATATCACTGATGTTTTAGACTTGACCCAGACCTCTCCATTACAGAATATCACTGATGTTTTAGACTTGACCAGGACCTCTCCATTACAGAATATCAGCGATGTTTTAGACTTGACCCATACCTCTCCATTACATAATATCACTGATGTTTTAGACTTGACCCAGACCTCTCCATTACAGAATATCACTGATGATTTAGACTTGACCGAGACCTCTCCATTACAGAATATCACTGATGTTTTAGACTTGACCCAGACCTCTCCAGACAAGAGAAAAAATGACAAAATAATAACAAATAAATGTCCTTCTTACCTATCTGAATTAGTACCTCAGCATGTTTCTTCTGTTTCCAGCTATAATTTACGAAATATGTGTAATGTTATACAACCATCCGCTAGAACGTCTTCATTTAAAAACTCATTCATAATAGATACAGTCGGATCATGGAACAAGTTGAATGATAACATCAAGTCTCTACAGTCTACTTCAGAATTTAAATCAGCCATAAATTCCACTTTCAAGAAAGCCCCATTATTTTATAACAGTAAAAACAGAAGCCTAAGTATCATTCACGCAAGATTAAGAAATATTTGCAGTAGTTTAAATGATGACCTATTCAGAGTTATTTTGTTAAATGTTATTGCCTGTGTATTTGAATGTCCTTGCGAAAATATATATCATTATTTTGTTTTAAATGTAAACTTTATCATAATGAAAGGCAATGCTTAATTTCAATATATTAGATCTCGGGTTTAACCAAACATTAGAACTAATTTTGAGAGGAAATACCAATCTAAGCACAGAATTAAATATTTTAATATTAAAATTTGTGCAAGATTTTATCCACGAAAGCAATAGATTTTGATGATATAACTATATTTCTTGTTACATGTCCTTGTGCTTTTAGTATAATGTAAAACATTTTTATGCCAGTTTATATGAAATATTCAATGTATATTTATTATTTTTGTCATTTGATGTGTCAATTATCCAAGTCCTATTTCAATGTTTATCATGCAAAACCTATGTATTTTGATTCTTATCTCACAACACTGCACTGTATATTACCTGCACATGCATATCTTAATGAAAATTACAATACATTTATTTCATATATATTTATATTTTACTGTTACATTTTTGCACTCTAAATTACCTTCACCTTATCTTAATGATATATCTGTATTATAATATTGTTAAATATGTACATCTTCACAATTATAATCAATTGTTTTAGGAAAAGGCCTTGTAAGTGGCTCCACTTGTGCCTGATCCATTTGACCTTTCTGTCAATGAAATATGTTTAAACCAAACCTCTCCGATACAGAATATCACTGATGTTTAAGACTTGACCAAGACCTCTCAATTACAGAATATCACTGATGTTTTAGACTTGACCCAGACCTCTCCATTACAGAATATCACTGATGTTTTAGTCTTGACCCAGACCTCTCCATACAGAATATCACTGATGTTTAAGACTTGACCCAGACCTCTCCATAACAGAAGATCACTGATGATTTAGACTTGACCCAGACCTCTCCATTACAGAATATCACTGATGTTTTAGACTTGACCCAGACCTCTCCATAACAGAAGATCACTGATGTGTTAGACTTGACCCAGACCTCTCCATTACAGAATATCACTGATGTTTTAGACTTGACCCGGACCTCTCCATTACAGAATATCACCGATGTTTTAGACTTGACCCAGACCTCTCCATTACAGAATATCACTGATGTTTTAGATATGACCCGGACCTCTCCATTACAGAATATCACTGATGTTTTAGACTTGACCCGGACCTCTTCATTACAAAATATCACTGATGTTTTAGATTTGACCTAGACCTCTCCATTACAGAATATCACTGATGTTTTGGACTTGACCAAGACCTCTCCATTGCAGAATATCACCGATGTTTTAAACTTGACCCGGACCTCTCCATTACAGAATATCACTGATGTTTTAGATATGACCCGGACCTCTCCATTGCAGAATATCACTGACGTTTTAGACTTGACCCGGACCACTCCATTACAGAATATCACTGATGTTTTAGACTTGACCCGGACCTCTCCATTGCAGAATATCACTGACGTTTTAGACTTGACCCGGACCTCTCAATTACAGAATATCACCGATGTTTTAAACTTGACCCGGACCTCTCCATTACAGAATATCACTGATGTTTTAGATATGACCCGGACCTCTCCATTACAGAATATCACCGATGTTTTAGACTTGACCCGGACCTCTTCATTACAGAATATCACTGATGTTTTAGATTTGACCCAGACCTCTCCTTTACAGAATATCACTGATGTTTTAGACTTGACCCAGACCTCTCCATTACAGAATATCACTGATGTTTTAGTCTTGACCCAGACCTCTCCATTACAGAATATCACTGATGTTTAAGACTTGACCCAGACCTCTCCATAACAGAAGATCACTGATGATTTAGACTTGACCCAGACCTCTCCATTACAGAATATCACTGATGTTTTAGACTTGACCCAGACCTCTCCATAACAGAAGATCACTGATGTGTTAGACTTGACCCAGACCTCTCCATTACAGAATATCACTGATGTTTTAGACTTGACCCGGACACCTATAACAACATAAATGGCACGACAATATTTTGATTGCCTATTTTACACACAATGTCATGGACAAGAATAATTATTTTTGTTTCGAAATTATAATCACAAAACGAACAATTATAATGGCTCTTGTATGTAATGCTCAGAGAGGTATGTTTCGATGTTTATTATATTTCACAAGGAAACAAACCTATCTCTGGCAGTCTTAGTAACCAACGTGATGAACACAAATGAACAAAATGTTGCATGTAACAAGATAGACCATGATGCTCTTACATATATTATATCATTTACGATGTCATGACGTCAACCCTGGTGATTTAACAATGCTGTATATGGTAATGTAACGTCGCAGTTCTCTTTTAAGACATGTACATGTATCATTCAGAAATATTGGGAAAATGAGTTCTTTAATAACACAAAGATAATCACAAGCATGCATCATACTGATAGTGTTGATATCAGCAGACCCATGGGTTACATTCTCAAACGAAAGTATAGAGTTGAGACAATATCAAGAGTGGACGTTGACAGAGAACAGACAGCAGGTTACAACACAAAGTAAGATTCAAGTCCCTAGTCTTCTGGTAGTACCGAAAGGAGTTGAATTTGACACAGATCAGAAAACAGTCTCATGCCAAGAGTTTAACTTGGTGGATATCAGAAATATGCTTACAAACACAAGGTAAGATTCCATTAACAAAGATATCTTTGAACATCTATTTAGTAAATGAACAATATCCAAGCAGGGAATATTCTAAACTGAAAGCTAATGGTATGTTCCAAACAAACACTTGAACGGGCTGAAGGAGTTATGGTATGTCCGGTGTCCATCTCTTCATCCATGTTTCAACTTTTTGCTTTTTCTATGTTTTCTCTGTTAGCACAAGAGAGTTGTAATCTTGTGTACAGCTTCCTGATCCAAAAGGGATTATAAGATTTGGTGACCCTCTTGCCCCAACTTGAAAAAAAGTGTCATTTCATTCTCATGCCAGAAAAGTAAAGAAATGTGTTAACCATCTCACAATATTCCTTGAAACATTACATTTTGAACTTCATATTGTATTTGCTAAGGCCTGATGAGCTAAATAGTCAATGGCTCTATTTGTTATGTCTATCATACCATGTAATTCCATAACATACATGATAATTTCGCTCATACTTTAAAATTTGCAATCAGATGCGCGCCAGTGTTTTTGACCCAATTGCCAAAGTGACGTTCTCCCTGCAAATAACTTGAATATAAGAGCAAACTTATCACACCATTTGTAAATGAAACTCGTAATGGGCAGCAGGTTGTCGGATAATCACCGTCGTTTTAAGAATTCTCAACTGCCCAGGCATCAACCAACATGTGAAGCGATCAGACAAACTGACATAACATTGATTATATCCGAATTAGGGTAGGGTCATTCCTTGATAACAACTTTCTAACGTTTCCCCTATGGAATTCAAATATATCAGCAACATCGATATGGGTATGTTTCATTCTCATTTCCCATTGGCATACCATCCAATTAGTTGGAAAATTAGACATATTTGTATAATCATAACTTCTATTTGGAACACTTCAATTGAAGCCTATTATTCACCTTTACGCAATCTATGGGATTCAGGCTATTTCATCCATCAGCTTACAACCGCCTTATCCACAAATGATTAATCAAATCTACTCACTTCCCCTCCTCGCATTAATTAGTACCATCACCCTCATTACACTTTGTCCTCTCACCTAACCCCCTTGCATTTTAACTTATCACCTTCTGGCATCC
Organism: Gibbula magus; assembly: GCA_936450465.1. Lineage (NCBI taxonomy): Eukaryota > Metazoa > Mollusca > Gastropoda > Trochida > Trochidae > Gibbula > Gibbula magus. Next base: position 7,775,593 of record OW388302.1, read on the forward strand.
TCCAGATCTCCTCCTTGTTATCACAACTTCACTGTTATGTCATTGTTATCTCATCTTGTTGTAATTGTTATCTCTTTTTCACACCAATAAGTCTTCTGTATAAAACCTGTTTCACAATCTCTTCCATATGCTTGAAAACTCTGTGATGAACGGCAAAACGTCGCCATTGTAACATAAAGAAATTGGTCATCCATAAAATATCATTATTTTTCTTTACGCATATGCTTTTTTACTGATTATTGTTTTAGGAGTGATTTAGATGATAAATAAATCTTGACACCGAGTCTTCTGATATCAAATTTATCTATGTACAGTTTTATTTCTTCATTCAGTCTTTCCGTATGTTCCTAGAGTACTGATTGAATTATTAGCCAATTAATTCGTAAAACATAGACATACTCATTTATCATAACATCAATAAATTATTCAACATTCAACATTGTAAACATCGCAAGGGAAACATCAAGGTATCTACAAAACAATGTCATATTTCTCACTTGGTATAACTCAACATAATTCATACTCAGTTAAGATATTCAAATAGCAAATTAAATGATGATCTATATAGAATTGGACTCTCGGACCACACTGAATGTAATTGTAAATCTCCTTGTGAAAATTCTTATCATTATTTCATGGAATGTATTATGTATCATAATATTAGACATCAAATGTTTCAAAATATTAGTATATTATGCAATAACAGAGTACAGTTAAATTTAGACTTGTTGTTAAATGGCAATGTAAATCTTTCTCATAATGATAACGTGCACATTTTTAAAGAAGTACATAATTATATCTCTCTCTCTGGAAGATTTAACAATTAAGATAGAAATTGCTTACCCATTAGAATATTTATTTTTGTCATTATACTATGCTGTGTCATTTCGGATTCTTTTGTAAATATACTCATATTTCCATATAAACTTGTCTCTGTACATAATGTATGTTACGTTTCAATATTATATGTCAACATTGTACATAGGAGAGGGTTTCATTAAGTTGGATAACTTGTACCCAATCCTTTCTCTTGAATAAATATGTTTAAATCAAATTTAAGTTCTTATTAATTTGATATCCACCTGTTCAATCCGCACTGATTTGATGAATGCACATAGAGTTACATATATGAATGTGTTGTATTCTGTGATGTAAGCGTCATTTTATACAGTTTCATTCTTAGCTACTTACTCCAGTGTCCATCATAAATAGTCCATGTTTCGTTACTATGCAATATTTCAGATTGCCGGTAAAATCAGTCTAATAATCACGCACAGAATTCATTAGATGCTTTATAAAAGTAAACATATCAACTAAATTGCAATCAGTCTATGAATTATATTTAATTTTGCATTTTGTTTTGCATTTTCATTTCAGATTTATGATTAATTTCATGTATAATTTTTAGAATGATTTTCATCATTTCACCGTTGTTGATATTGTTTATATGAATGCCTGTGAAATACTGTATTTTACCAGAGGGACATATCTGCTTTTCAGTCACCAAAATATAACGTGTTATATTCTCTGGATAGAGGATATCAAGGAGTTTATCGCATCAGAAACAATCTCGTTAATTACATATATTTTACTCGTACATGAACATGTCATCTCTACATTATATACATATTGTCTCAGTCAAATCGTGCCTGGGCATCACTGAGAATACTTGAAACTATCCTCAATATCACTTCAATTGAATTTAACATGAATCTGTACTCGTATATTCTTGTATGTATTACTGTTGAGGAATGATTAAGATGATTAATAAAACCTCAACACCGTCTATTCTTATTTAGACTATGTTCAGTCATTGATAAAAGTAAAAATAGACAAGACTCAGATATGTTTTACTTATATACACTCGTGTTGAGATAGTTGATACCATAGAAAAAAAACTCCAGGAATACTATATATAACTGTATATGTATGTATAGAAATATCGACTATATCCACTTCCTGAACATTGGTTTGATTGTACCAGATATGTTTATTTATTAGTCTGAGTATTTGATATACTGATATACTGGGTTGATTCTGAATGATAAATCTTGATTTATATGTATCGGAAATTCGGTGTCTGGAAAGGAAGTGCATATTGAGAACTAAGTTTTATTTAGCAAATTCTATCTAACAAGGACCAAATCATTCGATGTTACAGAAAACTGAAAAATCACGCATTTTGTATTAGGGAAGTAGACTTGTTTTCCAGCTGTCAACTTTAAATTCTCGTTTTCAAACGAAGATTACCTTAATCATGGCCATGGTCATGTTCATGACACACTGTGTGGTGTTAGATGGGAATACTCCTTTCTACATCGTTGGGAAGATGAAAGCAAAGTCACTTATCACGTGTGCTGTTAAATGCAATTTCTTAAAAGATAGATTTCCAAATGTGTGTTTTGGGTATGAGCCGAAAATGAAAGATCAAAACAAATCCCGAAAGGAAACTCACGAAAGAGAACACATCAAGGTGAAAACAAAGAGATCAAAGGGAAGCTTCTGTAGTGGAAAATGTTATTGTGTGTCTCTGGAAAAGCAACATGCCTTGACCTTCCAGTTCAACAACTCTCGTGTCTGTCACTTCAACACTGGTAAGTGAATAAAGTTGCACGCATCTTCAACAAAAACAAAATCAAGAGAAGCGACAGGTCATAGGTTCATTGTCTGAACAAGGTTTCACAAAAAAATCAGTTACAAATTTAATCAGATTCCAGATTTACATTGTCAGACTTCTTCTTGAAAGAAACGTGTACTGATTTGCCAGTGTTGATAGCTGTTTTGGAGTTTCCCATCACATCAGTTTTAAATTGAATCTATGTACATGTGGATCAATTTCAATCAAGTGCTCGGTCTCCATGGTACATCGTTAGATAAAAGAACAACAACACACTGAGGTTTCTCCTGGTAAAGACAATGATTTTATTAATAATGTGGTGGGGATAAGTATAATCACGGCAACACCCATGCATTTTTCCATTGTAAACATCCTTTTAGTCGCATTTTGAAGATGCAATGTTAACCTGTCTATTTTATTGTGTCTAAAAATGTGTTAGTTAGTTAATATAATCCTTTGGAACCTATTTATTTTTTACCACTGGTGAACCTTTTCTTAGCGCACAAAATGATATAGATTTAATGAATGTTTTCTTCTGTTTCTAGTAATTTGCTAAATTTAAATCAACATTTCTTTCATATAAGAACTACATAACATTAAATCAGAATTGCCGAGTCATTCTCGATTTCTAAAACTTCGTTGCTTGTGACCAGTCTTTAGCTCCAACATTTAAAAAGTATACATCATATGGTCCCAGGCGTAGTCAAATTCTTCTCTGCCGTTTGCGCCTTCGTTGTAGTGATCTAAATCCCCATCTGGTTGATAGATGTTTGTCTGAAAATCGTGCCTGTTCTTGTGGAAACACTCGAGAAGATCCTTTTAAATAGTTCCGTGTGTGTCCTCTATATAATACTTTTACCAAAATAATATAACTGTACGTGCTATTCTAAGCGGTGATGAATCTTTGTCACATAGTGAAAACGAACTGTTGATCAAATCTGTGTATGATTTCACAAATGAAACTTACCGGTACCATATGCGTTTTATGTTTAACTACTGCGATTTTACTAAACATGTGTATGAACTTTAATTTATTTCCACAAATGTATTTTAAAACTGATTTGTCTTAGGTTTGTTTTAGGAGAAGCATTTATATAGGCTGGTGTAGCCTGTTTGCTAATCCTTTTTTTCCAATTTAACTTCTCATATTTCATGTACGCGATATGTTATTTGGAAATAAAATACTGTTTAAATCAAATCAGAATTGTTTGACAGCAAGCAGAGAAGATAAAACGGGTGAAAAACAAGGAATATTAAAGAAAAACAAGGTGAAATGTGAGTATCGTGATAGATGTCTATTATTATATAACATTAATATATCTATTGTCAATGTGACAGTATGTATACTTTAAATGAAACTTAGTATGCATATGCCATGTTTTTAGATCAGCTATTTCACTGATTGGATCATTTTCATTTTAACCATATTTCAAAGATCAGGAATATTTTCTGGATAACAACTTCTTTAATGTGAAGATACACTCTTACTCCTTCACATTCCACCTGATGAAGGAGTGAGTATCTACTCCGAAACGTCGGGTATTTTCACATTAAAGAAGTTGTTATCCAGAAAGTCTTCCTGTTCTTATGTATACCCCTATTAGATGCCCTTCAAAGACCATATTTCAAAGCATTATAGAGAATATCAGAAGTTATTATTACTAATAATATTTATATAATATTTAAAATTATAATAATATTTATATTATATAATTAAATATTTATGGATGCGTGTACTTCTTATAAGTGTATTCATATTCCCTTAGCTTTGGTACATTGCTACCTTCTATATCGTATTTAACAGCTTTGGTTGAACAGAGCATATGGGATATAACTTGACTATGCATGTAGTGTTGTATTAAACAGCTTTGGCATATGAGATACGAATCATTTGAGAACATGTATAGTGTCGAGTAGTAAGCGATATTAAGAAAGTTACCTGTCTTATCCTCAAATTCAATAAATAACAATAACAAATATTACTATAGAAATATTTCATCTGCAACATGAACATATGTAAAATAATTTTCAACAACTCTTTGTTATTCTTTATCAAAATATATATTTCAACATTAGCACGCTCTACTGAATGTTTTGTTTCACAGACTTCTTTAGTGCGTTCAACGTAATTTATCATGTAAAACACAGTGATGAAGATTTTTAGGGTGGTAGCTTTTTCGACTGCACACTCACTATGGCAACGCACATGCAAATTAATTATTCACTTTGTGCTGCTGTTTGCTCACTCACTTATTGATGTGTGTAACGATAGTCATATCAACTGATTTTGTTCACTGTCGTCTATATTTGACGTTTTACGTATTAAATTGTATGTTATTGTGATTATACTAGCAACCTTAACTTAAGCATAAATATTATATTACTTGAATGTCTGTGGGAACTGATTAACTGATTTAAGGGTAAATAGATAAAAATTACTTTATACATTTGATATACACTGAGTCATAACAGAAACTTTAGTGGTTTTTGTAATGAATTACGAAATAAAACACAGGTGTTGAGGTTATGACTTAATTGTTATTGTTAGTGAGAATGACAGACATTAGCACTGGCTTTTCAGAATTATGTATTAAATGTTTTTTCACTTTATTCAGTTGAAAACATTTAACAGTATTGTGGGATGCATGGTGTTCGGATTGACTTAAATGTATAATGGTGATATTTTTCCTCAACCACTTTTCCGGGAACAATGTTATGATGACCAAAAACTATTATCATCATATCTGGTACTAATTTCCATTAATATTTTAAATTGTGAAGGTTGTTTTAGACTCAGTATATTCCGCAATTACTCCAAATATACGTACATTACAGTGTATTAAACGAAAACAATACTTTGCACATGGAAATAATAGACTTGTGTTATAGACGGAGAACCATTTTAATTAATGCAAACATATGAGCAATAGATTTATTGAAATGTCATATGTTCAAACATCATCTTGTTACTTTAAGGCAATCAAATGTCAGCATCCATGTACTCGAAACTTAAACATGAATGATTTTATTAAAAGTATGGTGATGCTTCCTAGATGTAAAAGTGACATATTTTATGTGTTTGAGTATTTGCATGCAAGTAGAATTATTTTCGCAATAGATGATTTGAACATTTCAGATTATATTTTTAATCATTTAAAATAAATTTGCATATTAACACATTTTATGATTGTACATAAACTTGATTTTTTAACCTTAATTAAACACTTTTTGAATGACAGTGTCATTTTACTACAACCTTGTTTCGTAGATTATATACATTGGTGTCATTGTGAAGAATGCTACATTCGTTCTTTAAGATATACTAGGTGTATAACTATTGTCGTTCACTTTCCCACAGCCTCCCCCTCCAGATACTTCATGAAATCGGTCCAAATAAGTTCAGTCATCATTTTGATTTTATCCATTTCCAGACAATAAACCAAAGTCTGCTTTCGGTGATGTGTGTGTTCGCACCACTGGTTGTAAAGGGCGAGATGTATACTGTGTGAGAAGAAGGTGTAGATGCAAGAAGGATCACCATTACAAGAAACTACAGAAGAAGTGTAAAAAGAGTAAGTATTCGTTTATGGAGTAGAACTATTCATAAACACTATGCCTACAGTTTATGCACTTTATAACCAACGGGTATAACGACGTCCAATTGAGGCTTCTTTTCGTAAGTAAAACAATACTTTTAGTGTCAAGTGAGGTAAAGTTTTCCATGTTTGCATGATAACATCAACTTTATTATTCTCAACATTAGACACAAGCAATGCAATAATAAAAATAATAATCATAATCATAATCATAATCATAATCATAAAGAAGAGGAAGAAGAATTAATGGCAATTATAATAAGAAACATAAGAATATATATTGGACTGCCGAATAATGATGTTATTTTACAGAAACCTATTCTTATAAAAGTAAAACGGGATAACCATGCTAAAAAATTGAAGAGTTCGCAAAATTGTTATTTCATTTTAAAACGTACTTTTTACATTTCACATTTGAGACAATATACACAAGTCTGCATATGGCTCGACGTGCAAGATCAGCAAGAACTGTAAAGGACGAGAGGTAGTCTGTTTAAGAAGAAAGTGTAGATGTAAGAAAGGTCACCATTACAATGACAGACAGAACAGGTGTGAAACAGGTGGGTAGTCTGTTTAAGAAGAAAGTGTAGATGTAAGAAAGGTCACCATTACAATGACAGACAGAACAGGTGTGAAACAGGTGGGTAGTCTGTTTAAGAAGAAAGTGTAGATGTAAGAAAGGTCACCATTACAATGACAGACAGAACAGGTGTGAAACAGGTGGGTAGTCTGTTTAAGAAGAAAGTGTAGATGTAAGAAAGGTCACTATCACAATGACAGACAGAACAGGCGTGAAACAAGTAGGTATTCTGAAACTCTTGAAATTGCAACCAACACATATAGCATTTTGATGAAACTATTGAAATATATTATCTAAAGTGTTTAGACTCTTTCTATAAAGTAATTGAGTTTTGAGATTGTTGTATATTCCATATTCTATAAACATATGTAGTTTATATTCTGAAAAAAAAAATAATTGTGTGAGTGTTATATAGTCTATATACATATACATTTTATAAGTTTTCATATGTTTTAAGTTTATGTTCTGAAATAGTATTTTGTAGAAAATGCTAATATCATAAGTTACATTTGCAAGTTGACAAATGACCATGTCAGAGATGTTAAGCACAGCTAGGTATTCATTATAAACACATTTATAAGCTCATATGTATTAAGTGAAAAGAATCAAGCTTGGCAACAACTGCACAGACAACTCAGATTGCAATGGGAAGCTACGTGTCTGTGTGGTTGGGAGATGTTTTTGCAAACTGGGGTACTATCCTGTAACAGGGACGAATAGATGTACACGAGGTAACGGAACTGTCACCAGATTTTGTCTTGTTTAAAGACTCTCCCTGTCTGTCCTAATGCACTGGCCCTTATTCTGTCTGTGTTGAACCTACTCTTCTACCCGTGATTCACTAATCCTGTTTCTCACGAACCTGCCCTTCTACCCGTGATTCACTAATCCTGTTTCTCACGAACCTGACCTGTCTATTCTTGATTTACTAATCCTGTTTCTCACGAACCTGACATGTCTATTCTTGATTTACTAATCCTGTTTCTCACGAACCTGATCTGTCTATTCTTGATTTACTAATCCTGTTTCTCACGAACCTGACCTGTCTATTCTTGATTTACTACTCCTGTTTCTCACGAACCTGACCTGTCTATTCTTGATTTACTACTCTTGTTTCTCACGATCCGGTCATGTCTGTTGTACTATTCTGATCCTGTTTCTCTCGAGTCTATCATTGATGTATTGATCATGTTTCTGTCGATATTGACATGTTTAACAATAATGGCCAAGTTTAGGTACTCGTAAACACGACTGATAATTATTGACTACACTATGTTTAGAAGAGACCCTTCCATGAAAACGTTTTTAATCCAATTAAGACATACTGTACTACATTATCCTTTGCCTGTTATTAACATTACATAATATCTTCAATGAATAATGGATTAAAATTACCTGTTTGGTCTCCTAGTACACGGTTTCTTAATATGAAAGTGTATTTAACAATAATAACATAACAGGTAATATCAGAAAAACATGGCATATGTTGCTGATGGCTGAACATATTTTTATAACCATAACTGTTTTAATCTTGTACTGTAATTGTTTTAGATAACCATAATAACAAATCGTTTTTGTAACGAAACCAAAAAATCTAAAATAAATTATCTCTATGTCTTGTATTCTCTATTATTGGTTATCGTATATGAGCAATCACATTCACAAACTGTGTTTTGTTATTACAGATTGCTACAAGTTTGTGGGCACTACAGCTTATCCGAATCTAAGAATGAAAATACAAACAACTGGCAGCATATTCAGTTTCAAGAGATCAATGACTTACAAGCAGTCTTTAAAAAGCTGCATTCGTAAATGCCATGGTGAGATGATGATTTGCAAGTTTGCACATCTTCAGTTGACATCTGGTCATTATGAGTGTCTTCTCTCTTCGGAATTCGACCGTAAGAACCTGAAATTCTACTCAAGAAGAGAATCAAACTCGTTTACATTCCTCATAATGAGCTGTTAACGGAATGAAAGCGAAGGAAATAGGAAACATACATCCATGGGATGGAAGAAACAGCCTATGGTCTATTTAAATAATATCCAAAATGTTATTCATTGTGTTTTTTTTTGGTTTTCGGAGATGAATGGTATGTTTAACATTCCTGCCATAGTTATCAACATATATTATATTTATTATATCATTATTTCTATGTTTTATGTTGACGCCGAGAGTATCAGTTCGACATGAGTATCGAAATAGAAACAAAGGAAATAAGAGAGACAGGATGGGAGGACACGCATCCTTGTTTGGGTAGGAAGAAACAGTCTATGGTCTTGACAGTTTACTTAAATAGTATTCAACATGTGTTTTATTGTGTTTTTGGAGAAGAAGGGTATGTTAACATTCCTATCATATAAATCAACTTTTTGATGTACTTGTTGTTCCAATTTTAACCTACGGATGTGAATTATGGGGGTTTGAAAATTTTAACATTTTAGAGAATATCCGCTGACACTTTTTGAGGAAACTGCTCCGGAGTAAGAAAAGTACACCATTATAAATGATTTATGCAAAAACAGGACTATGATGAATGATTAATGATATCTTACTGGGCAAGATTGATGACAGGAAAACATTCAAAGCTATCAAACTTATTACTTCACATTTTATCAAATAATATTTTAGATAACAAATGGCTAGTATGTATCACAAACATATTGATAAAGACAGGAACAAATGACAAATGGATGTATCATCCACTGGTAAATACTGATTGGATAACATATACGGTCAAGAAAAGTCTTTCAGACCTCTTTATACAAATATGGCATTCAGAAATGAAATGTCATCAAAGGCTAGATTTTACAAAATGATTAAAAATAACACACTGAAACACTTTCCTGAAAAATATCTATTTAATTTATCACACTTTAGACTGTCCAATCATCGTCTTCCTGTGGAACCCGGAAGTTGGTCTAAGATTGATTATGAACGTAGAACATGTACTTTATGCGCTTCAAATGTAATAGGAGATGAGTATCATTATATATTCTGCTGTGATTTTTTCAACAAATTAAGGGAAAAGTTTATTCCAAAACAATATGCTGCAAAGCCTTCGATATTTAATATGATTTCTTTATTTCTTCATTTCAAACCAAAAATATCCACACACTAATGAAATTGTCCATATTCTGCCGCCACGTCTTAAGTAAATTTAGATTATTCGTTGTCCATATATTCATATTATATATGTTATAACTCTTATAAACCTCATTATCATTGTAGCCTTGAGTGAATAAAATTTCAGTTTCGGTATGTTTTGGTGATTTAGGGTTCAACAGTTTTCCAAGAAAATAGCACTGGTGCCGATGCAGACGGAAAATCTGCAACAGCATTGTGTCTATGCATTAAGGTGAAACTGGCAGGCATCAGTAGGAACTAGCAAAATTGGTTAGATTCCAATTTCTTCTTACGAGATTGTTCTGGTGTTGGCAGCCTGTTCATGCTGACCTCGGAAAATGACATTTCTTATTGTATGATTTGTCTTTTAAAACATGTTTGTTTACTATGTGTATCTAAATAACTGAAGTCGCAAATGACGGTCGCACTTTTACTTGTCAGGTTAGTTGGTATCATAACACTTAATATATAGACATATATTTATATATATACGTCTATAAAATATGGGTCAAACTCGTGGAAGGGAAAGGTTTTGATTATACATATGTTGTGTTATAAGAAAGTGTTTTCTATCTAACATTTTGATGTTTTGAGGTGCCAACAGTTTTAGTAATTTAGGATTTTAACTCGCAACAACTTCAGTTAATAGACTTAATATCAACTTCTGAAGTAACCAATCATCTCAATTATGCCAAAACCAAGTGTTGCTATAAAATGACTTTTAGGGAAGGTTTACGTGGTGTAATTTGTTGTAAATAATTGAAAATTACTTATTTTCATACTGATCCATAAAGGTTACATAACATTAAAAATAATATGAAATTGGAGCAAACAACATAACTAGCGCATTTTGATTTTTTTGCCAAAACTTTGCAAATTTTAATGAAAAAAGGCTATATCTAAGTGTCAAAGGATGTATGAATTTCCTTTTATTGACAATTCCCTTCATTACAGAGTTGAGATTGTAGCCATGCTTTTAGAAGTACATTTGAGGTGTGTCTGGGCTATTTGGTAGAAATGTGTGCCAAATGTAAGTTCAAATATGTTCATATTACATGGTCTAGGCTTGTCTTTGAATTCTGTTTAGACCATTCACACCTCGTTGGAACTATTTGTTATTACTCAACCGTGGTGAGATCACTCATTAGATAACAATGAGTTGGTTACGTGCTACCACCGAGTGCTGCGGTAAAGTCATAATTGGCGAGTGACGTCATAGTCGTTTTTGGTTGACGTCACAATGTTAGCCCATGCGAATCCAATGACGGGTGACCTTTTTGCAAGTGAGCGTCACTAACAGCGATTTTCTTGCAATTCAGCGCTATTTAGAAGCATTGACATAAATAAAATACTAAACTTGGTCCCGTTTGATAACATGTTTATGAAACCTGTGAATAGCTTTGGTATTTAACTCGTTTTCGCTCGTTAAAATACCAAACCTTTCACTCATTTCATAAACTTGTTATCAAACTGGACATCGTTTAGTATTCTATATTTACATTATAGATTCATCAGCAAAATGTAAGGCCTTGATGACTTCATATAACTGTATCTGGTATTATATGTGTGACTCTTTCACAACAATTTACTTACACAGTCATTGCTACTAAAGCAGAGAGTCTATTTGAGAACAATAAATCTGGGGTTGAAATCGTTGAGAATGATTGCAAGATGATGCCAAGAACTACATGTCCTTCGATCTCAACACTCAGATTTATCAACTATGATGAGTGTCACATTCTACATTGATTTCAACACTCACATTGACTAATGACGAGTGCCATTAGTAAAATAAATCAAATGTCGGAAATAATAATATTGGAATATGATTTATTTCAACATAGTTTCACGTGAAGGGTGATTCAAATCTCGAAGAGAATTGTTTCTGTTGTTGCAGGTCTGTAGCCTATCAGATCATAACACATTCCACATTTGCTGTCAATGACTTGAACATCGCTGAAGGGCATCGTCATCCTCCATTTGTTCAGTTGGTAGGTTGCATTGAACCTTCCCAAACAAAGGAAACAATTTGTGTCCATTGCACCAAGCTTTCTTAGATGTTCCTCGATTTCACTTGTGAACGGTTTACCTACAAAACCATAGATATATTTAACAACTTTCTTTGTATCGATGGTGATATCCTCATAGAAAACCAATTTCACTTTATCTGCATGGGTTCTTAACAATTGTTTTGTTACAAGAATGTCCTTGTACATACTCGTACAACGGGCAGAGGCGTGTACTTCTAGAGCAGTTTTAAAGTAGCCCCATTTCTTTCCGCTATAGATGGAGGCTCATGGGTCGCGGGCAAGATGAACAACCTTCAAGTGAGTGAGTGAGTGAGTTTTTGTTTAACGCCACTTGGGCAATATTGCAGCCAATAGCGGCGACAACATGATTAAATTAGATATTTAAAATAATAGCAAAACCATACAAGAACGACACATAGGCCGTAAAAACACCTGCAACTTATCACAATTTGGATAAAAGCTGATATAAAATATATACAAATTATAGTTTATCAAAAAGGTTAACTGCATTTAAGAAGTGACTAAAAATTTGAGCAATTGAAATATTGGGGTAAAAGTTTCCCTGATATGTGCAGCGTCTCAATACTCACACAAAATGTGTTTTACTGTGAGGGAACACTGGCAGGGGATACAGGTCGGGGGATCTTCCCCCTTTTTAAAAGATATGAGTGTGTTAAATGAGTGTGTCCAATACAACATCGTCGTAGGACACAAGCTTCCTGCCGGGTAAAAGAGGATAGAGATTTGTAGCCTAAATGAGGTTGGATAGAGTAAAGTATGTTGTACTGTTGTTGGTCTCAATGGGACTTCCAAGATTGTTTAATATAAGATTTAATAGCTGGTTTTGAAACTGTATATGGAACTTTAGTTGAGGGAAATAAGTTTGAGGTTAAATGCTTATTTAGCTGCTGAATCAGCTTTGCTATTACCTCCAATACCCATATGGCTAGGAAGACAGTGAATGTAGCTTGCTTGTAAAATGAAAAGCCCGTCGCACAATATAAACGTTTAGTTCGTTTTAACATTCTAGATACTAATTCTAACTTACTCAAAGGAACGTTGCTGAATGCATATTTAATTTAAAAATTCATGAAGAATTTATCAAAGACCTAAGTCATCGTTTGAAAGGCATATGTGGGCAATTTAAAAAAGAATGTTTGTACAATTTCAACTCACAACCTTCTTGTAAAAATCACCAACATTTGTTTACAATGAAAATATGTTCAAACATACATAATATATGTTTGAAGAGAAGGTGGCAAAACAATTGAGCTGACATTACTGTTTAGACATATGTTATGAAACATGATATTTAAAAAATCGAGTTGAAACATATCAATGGAGGTATATTTTGACGACTTTTTGTTTGCACCAATTGACTTAAGCCATGCATGTATAATTCATATGTTTTCAAACTATATTGTTGCCTCGCTTTCACAGGCACCATCAGCTAGCAGACAACAGATCTCGAGTGGCGTCAGTCAAATATACACTGACCAAACGAAACGCCTACTTGATTTTCCTAAAATTGATAAATGAAATAAATTGGTCTCCACTTAGTGATGAAGCAATAATAAATATTAAAGTCCAACGAACTCGTGGAAAAATTGTGATTCGAGACAATAACATTCATGAAAAACCCACCCAATGAAGACCGCTATTTCCGGTTGATTCACTTGCGCATCGTATTCACATTCATCTGTCGCATTAATGTGAATGAGTGCCAGTATTGTTAGTCCTGGTTGTATGAAAATCTGTTTCAAATGTGTTTCTGCTCAAGCATTGATACATAGCCACATTGCATTGCGGGCTTACTCCCTGCCATAATACTAGCAGCTGCGATATAAGTGAAATACTCTTGAAAGCGGCGTTAAACCCCAACTCACCTCACCTCACCTCAAGCACTGATCGAAAACTGAACAATTTAGGTTTACTCAGTTCATTCTTGTATGACATGACAACTTCTGAAATTTAAATATATTATGCAGAAATTGTACAACTTCATAATGCTATAATATTGCTAGATTATTCAATATAGATTTTATGAAATCTGAAAAAACACTTGACTAATCCGTTTTCTTATCATCCCATGCATCATTAAAGGAACAAGTGCACGCTTTTCGCACTCAAATAAGCTATTTTAGGTCATACGAGGGCAATTGAAATCACTTTAGCTTCCTTTCGGTGCAATAAAATACTAATGATCCTTTACAATTGACTCAAGTTGAGGTCAAGTCACTCAAGGATATCACAAATAGTAAGAGTCGCTGATGTCAAAATGGGAAATATAGAATGAAGAAAACGGCTGACCTAGGATTTCAATCACTTTGCATGTATACTTTAACTAAACAACAAAGATTCGTTAGTCTTCTTTAAGGAGTATCTGTATCTTCACCGATTTGTAATAGGCGTTGTTGTTACATTAACCGTAGCGACTTCCGTTTTTGGTCTTCGGGTTGTGTGCAATGTTTTAATGTTGCTGATATTGTAGTTTATGCGGATTTAATGCAATGTTGCATTTATTAGTTCCGGTCTTTTAAAGTTAACTTTAAAACCTTAATACGTACATATTTTCCAGTTAACTAATGTAAAACGTTACCTGAGGACAGATCGTTTGTTATATCGAGAGATGTGCATTATATGTGCATAATTTATATTTTAAAACAATTGGCGTGCTACAGTGCTTTTAAGCCTTAGAAGGCTACTTTCCAAAAGCTGTTTTATTGTATTTTTCTGGTCTGTGAAAATGTTACTGTCACAAATATCGTGAGATGGTCTAATAAAACTAAAAATATTCAAGAATAAGTAAGTAATCGTTGGTATGAAATTACTTAGAAATAATCAATGTATATAATCTGATTAACTTATTATATAAAGTGTTAAAATGTAAATATTTGTCAAAGTTGGATACATCAGAATATTATCAATTGTAATTTATATTACGATATTTTTTTCAAATTTCAAGAATTAAGTAATTCCGTCGATGGTCGACTACTCTTGTAATGCAAATAATTGTTAACCAAACATTATCATACGCAAAATAGCATTTTCAAAAGGACTGATGATTCAGCATACATGTATGATCAAATGAAAATGTGCCTGACATTTAGTAAAGTAGCCAGCTGTTGATTAGTGAAATACGAGGGAAATGCTCTAACCATACCAACAGCTTACCACATGACAATTTCGCCTCGAAGGTAGTGTTATCCCAAATGTAACAATGTTACAGCTCATCAACGTTGTGTTTTCATTTATACGCATGAACATATACTTCAATAGTGTGGTCCTCTTTCATGTGTAGGTTGATACACCAATTTATCACCTAAATTGATGACTATGTTTCTGTGCGTAATTATACACTCTTTATCATTAGACATTGTGACATACCTGAAGTGAGAGTGACCTGTGCTACAGGACACCCATATTTTCCCCATTTAATCATGTTTTTATTTGTGTGTAATAGATACTATACCAAACTCATTCCCTATGGATACCATATTTATTAGGGAGTATATATTCTTTATTCAGTACAGGTGTGGGCCATCGGCCCTATGTACAACATGGTCGACAGAAAACAATAACAATCATACCTGAAGGATTTCTAGCCGGAGATTTGTTGCATGAAATAAGAAGCATGCCAAATTCCTTATGGTAATTTCACATTGAGACGACATTAGTATATTGAACTTAGACATTGTCGGAAATTCATAATATTTAACTGGAATATATCGTTGTCGAAGATAATGATAAATTTCACAAATTAGCAAAACGTGATACTCTGAGTTACAGACCTTACAAAGTCTATCATGTTTTGGAATATCCAAATACCTGCCAGTCTCAACGGCTAACTAATGTGAACTACAGCGAAACTGTGAAAGTGCCATTCTAAATGTATTTATGGTTATAGCAGTAAGATAAAACTCAGGTTGGAAAACATTCTTAAACATGGAGTAGATGTAATATTTACGGCTATTAAACAGTTTGTCATGCCACTCCTGTTCATAGCAGCATTTAAGCCTATTTGAAAACTCAGCAATAAAGGAAGAAGCAAAACAACTTGTGACTTGTCAAATGTATCTTGGAATGGTTGGTTGCCTGTCGTGTGTCTGTGTTACTGGTCACATAGACTTGATTGAATGTTGCATTCAGTATGTTGCCCCTCTTACACGTCACAGATTCAGATACAGTCCAGTCTGTGGGACATGTCTTCTGCAGGGTGATGTACTTGATCCCTCTTTATCATATACTCATTTTTTAGACTAGCATTGTGTTTGCTATAATTTTCATTATGAATATTAAAATGCATGCAATGAACAGTTGCAACTCCAGTCATTAAATTTAAAATGATATATCGTCATTGTAAACTGTTAACATGACATCTACACGGGTAGGAGACTTCCAGACCGCTATCCAGATCAAATAAAAAAAATTGTTGAATGAATTTAAAACAAAAATAGTAATTTCCATGAAAGTTATGTTTTAATATAAATATTTGGGTCTTGTATTTTCCAGTCAATTTAATTTGACCATGACAAGTAAAAGGCTTGTTGTACAAGCCAAGCAGTACCGAACAGAACAGAACAGAACAGAATTTTATTTCTCGTAATTCACATTAGTGACATAGAGAACAGTCAAATACATTATATATATATATATATATATATATATATATATATATATATATATATATATATATATACATATATTTACAAATTGGAATAATGTGCCGTATACATAATTATGTGTTGTTTGTGGTTTCATATAGATTAAAACTTACACATACCTTCTTTAACGAATTTTGCCAAGTTTAATGAAAGTGGTTTATATGTGGTTTTCATAAGAGATATATACTTTTCAATTGAAGGATACTTACAATAATATGAAGGAAAGTATTTACTTCTTAAATCTGATAGAGAGGGGCAGGCCAAAAGGAAATGAAATTCGTCACTGGTGGAGGCATTACATAGATTACAAATTCTTTGGTCCTTATCAATTTTACTCCACCGACCAGTTTCAATAGGTAATCTATGGTTTTGAAGCGGGTAAGCCAAATTCTTAGATTGGTAGGAAGTTCTAGAATATATGAGTCGATATGGGGTTTAACTTTGTAGATTTTGTAGTAGTTAGCTTTTGATGATTCAATTTGAGAAGCAGTCCACATTTGAAAAAAATGATCAATAAGGACTTGTTTAATAGATGATTTTAAAATGTTTGAACTGTTAAATTTTTGACGAGTCCATGTCTAAATTAGAGATTGTCTGATGACATGTCGGGCCTTGGTTGTCAGTCAACGGCATCCATGGTCAGGTTTCAGTAGAATCCCAATACTAATTAATACCAATGAAATTATGTTGTGCAGTATTCCAGCATGAAAATCCATCTCCCCATACATCAACAATAAAAATCACCCTTAATGTATAACACATTATGATTTTTCTAGGGCACATTTCATCAGTGAAAAGACCATTAGAATTATCATTTTACATATATTGGAATAAACAAAGATAAGGAAAATAAATCATTAGTCATATAAATGAGAAATGCTGCCAATAGAGACACATACCTTTGGAGGACAAATGGACGGTTGATTTTGCAATAATGATGCTACGTCTTCAAACATTGTTTTAAAGGACACTATGTTCGAGGAATTTTCTTCAAATTTCATATTTACCTTGCGATGTTTCGAAATTGTAAATACATATTGAACAAGGATATCCATACACTGAAATTATTAGGTGGGTTGCAAGATTTGAGAAATTACTTAACATGTTTTAAATTGACTGAACAACGTGACATTTGTACCTTGTATATAAGCTAATATTTGTAAACAGTCCATTTAAATCCTACAAATATAGACAAATATAGATGAAACCGTTAAATATGTTATATTTCTTTTATTTGATTTAGTGTGTAGTTAAGTTCTGAATCGTCTTGTAATAGATCTGTTTTAAAACAAGAGTTGGAATTTACACTCTTTAAAACAACATATTTTTCATTTGATTCTGCTCACTTAGTTTTTGACAATAAGACAGTGCCAATTCAATTATATGGTTCAGAAACTTTGGGATCACATTATTTACAAGTCATAGATAATGTACATGCAACATTTTAATAAACGCCCCCTTTTTCCAATTTTTTAAACGCCCACGGCTTCTTTTACGGCGAGTACAGTAATTTGACATCATAAAACAATGGTCTCACGTGGCGAATTGGCTTATGACGACACAGTGTTACTGTGGTGGCGGGTTGTTCCCAGCGGCCGCTCTGCGTGAAAAGGACCCTTTTCAGGCGTAATTACATGGATACTATCATATAATATATAACAATAATAGAATATCCGTCAATTCTTGACAAATACCATGTTTATCTCATCTCGTGGGGTCGAAAAGTTATATATAACCTTTCTACCTCACTCGATGATATAAACATGGTATTAGTCAAGAAAAGACAGATATCCTCTATATAGTATCACAGGTTGCACAGGTATTTCCCTCATGAGATGACATAAACATGGTATTTGTCAAGAATTAACAGATATTCTATCTATTACATATATTATATTATCCCTGTTGATACGTGACAACACAGTATCCTGTTCATGTTGAGCAGTCACCAGGTAGGGCCTGTCACCACATAAGCCAATTGGCCACGTGAGACCATTGTTTTATGATGTCAAATTACCGTATTCGCCGTAATAGAAGCCCTGGGCGTTTAAAACATTGGAAAAAGGGGGCGTTTATTAAAATGTTGCAAGGACATTATCTATGACTTGTAAATAATGTGATCCCATAATAACATCAAACATAAACATAATAACAATTAAACTTAAACCAATAAAACGTTCAAGTTTCAAGTATATAAAGAGAGAAAATGATATGTTATATACACGAAACAAGCATCAACTAATAAATATATAATAACTTTAATAATCTCTTTAGAAAGAAAAGATGTTGATGACTTTGTTCCATGCTCAAATAAAATGTGAGACATTGAAATAAAGCATTAGGTAGCTCATACCGCCAGTTGTTACTTAATTATTCTAGAACTAGTATAAACATCTGCATCCCAATAGTTCTGGGACATACAAAGCAATAATATCCATTAAAATGTATTTCATTTAAATTGAGTTCAGTAACGAAATATCTAATGAATAAAGGAAAAGCAATCAAAGGTCTTTACAAACTGTTTCTATAAACACTACATTAACATTGTGTGTATGTAGTTTTAGAAGAAATATTACTGTTTTACTGATACGGACACAAGCTATCCAATTCAGGATAGAGATTAGTGATGTTTTGGAACATTGCTTTCCTCCTGTTCTTGTCCATACAGGTTGTGTTCACCAGAACATCCAACTTCAAATGCAAGAAAAATGCAATTCTCAAACTATCAAATCACCTTCATCTGACCACCACCACCTGTAGAACAGCTATCCAGTGTGCTGCGGCCTGTATGTCTATCCCTGGCTGTGTCCTTGCAGATGTTGAATCTGGGAACTTGTACAATGAGGCTGAACTGAATGTCATCAAGACACGAGACATAAGAACTAGTTATGTTGTGTCTTCCGAATATGATGATAAACCGAGTCCTGTAGCAAAGGTCATCGGGTCTTTTCTGATGGTCTTAAATATAGGACCTGAGAACGAAGCCAGGGACGTTCATAAAGTGTCATTTAAATCAAATATCCCAAGGAAGACAGGAGTCACTGTGACAAAAAGAGTGTTTTCGATTGTTTATGACCGATCATCCAACACTTTATTCTGGTCTCAGATGAACGGAATATTTAAACAAGTTGTTGCATTTAACTCGAATATGAAACAATCTTCTAAAGCAATGGCTCAGTCTTTGAATATATACAATGGAAGCCTGTACTATTGCCAGAGCAGTGCTCGAGCTGGTTACATATATACTCACTCACCGAGAAAAAAGGACAGCGCAAACGTGTGGTTTACTATAAATAATGCTCAGATCGTTTCCCTTGTGGTTGATGGTAATATAGCTTGTTGGGTGAAGAAGTGTCAATACCGTGCAATCTGCTGTGTCGAGATGTCTTCAAAGAAAGAAATATATACTCAAACACTTAAACAAGATTTTGAAGATCTGTCTCTTATAAAGACACCTACCTTTGGAATGCTTGTTTTCGCTGAGAGGTTATATTCAGTCTCATTCGTCAAAGTTGTTGAAATATCAGTGGAAATACAATTCGGTAAAGCACGAGAAATAGCTTCTTGGGGGAGAATGAAAAGGAAGGTATATATTGTCAATGGATTCCTGATATACACGTTTCGATCCTCCACCAAGGTAGAAGTTTGGGAGCTATGTCAGAATGGAAGTGTTGGCAGGAAAGCCTCTACAACTCAGTACCCTTTAAGTAAATCCTTGTCAGCATTCTACCCAAAAACAATGATAGTACAAGTGGCTTTTCTCTGAAATAAGAGTCAGATGACTTGTAATGGAATTATTTTTGTTCAGACGGTAGTTTTATGATGACACAAGTGTGAAAACTTAACTCGAATGAAATGTAAAGAAGCAGGGCTTGCAGAGCACAACTAGCTCTGTTGTCAGTTAAGATATATCGGTGGTGCCTTGATGTATCTTGTGAAGCTACATGTAACTGCATGCTGTCGTGTCCAGGTTCACAGACGAATAGCTTGTCAACTTTTGAACTCAAACATAATGTTAGACCAGGAACATTTTCTGGATAACAACTTGATGAATGAGTGAGCGGATACTCCGAAACGTTGTGTAGTTTCACATTAAATAAGTTGTTGTCCAGAAGACCTTCCTGTTCTTATGTATACCATCTATTAATGTCCTTCAAAGACCCAAACATAATGTTATCTTTGCTTTCCCTGTACTATCTATTCAGGTGTGATTTGTCCAGGTGATGAGTCCCTGTCCAGGTATCAAATCATATAGTCTTGTACTGTCACTTGTTATTGATATTTTATAAATTATTTAAATATTGATGTGGATATAACATTAAAATATTACCTGTTACATAGTATATACTGCCTTTGACTGAATGTACTTTTATCACCTAATGCTGTATCGTATTGGGAATGTGGGAGGGTATCACTGAGATATGTATTCTCTATACATTGTATTCAATACTGGATAAAGAGGTTTACAAATGCATCAAAATAGATATCAACATCAATCCTATTAACTTATATTTTCAATTGAAATAAAAAAGATTCAAGCTTAGACTCGGCATACTATTGATTTGTCATTAAACTTATTAAATTTCGCAAGATATTGGTGACATAGATACAAGCATTCTATAGCTGGCATAAATATATGTTAATTATATTCTTATCCATGTACATATTCATGATTGAACATTAGCAATAGGTCAAAGTGACTGTTCACATAGTTAGCTCAGAATGTTGTCTACAAGGGAATAACTATATTAAAGTCGTTGTCACTTGCTTTGATGATATTGTAATATGTAAACATTGTAAAAGTATTGAAGAAGAAATCCATGTTGTCTGTGTTTGCAAACACTTTGAGAATATATGCATCAGCGTTTAATTCTGGAAACGATCGTTAGGTACCATGACTTACTCCAAAGTTTATGTACATCCTAGACTCCTCGTGGGTATACAGAGAGGATGTGACGTAGGAAAGCTGAGTGCAAGTTGAGAAAAACTTGAATTGGGATTCATTGTCTTATAGATGTTTCTGCACGGAACAGGGCAAATAAAACAGTGAGACATGCAAAGTGCAGTTATATGAGTGTCTAAGTAGACGAAATCACATCCAATCCCAGAGCTTTGTACAAGTTGATGTTCTCTCTAATGGGTAAACAGTGTGATCCATCTCCCCCTTCAGGTGACAATATCCTTGAACTAGCAGAGCGATTTTCATGATACTTCTCAAGCAAGATCGAGTTGATTCATCAGCACTTTGATGACAACTCATACAGCAAGAGCCCTGTCAGCTTTGAGGATGAACCTTTACACTGTTTTGTACCTTTCTCAAATGCAGAAATATTGAGGTTGATTAGAATTATCTAAACCAACCACATCTTTAGTAAATCTAAGCCTCACAAGTGGAATGGTGACAAACTGTTGCCAATTTGCTGTTATCAAGCCTTTCTTGAAATCAATATGGTCTTGATATTGGTCTATAACATTCAATAGCTCAGTTTAATTATTTTTGGGTCACAAAAGTTTAGTTGTATGTGTCACTATCCTTTAGACCGTTACACTCATATCAGTGAAGCAACTAATAACAGTTACCATTAGTACAAATAGAGTTACTTCCCTTCCCCTCTCATAACTTCCGTTGCATTCTAGGAAGCTTGATGACAACGAATCGTGTGACTGTTAGACTACTGTTCTGGACGCTGAAATGTCTATAAATGAGGGAATGACTGACACAAAACTACACTCGGATTATACAAGATAGGACTCATCATTTGCATCGATCCAACAACTGCCATCATTGCCTCTCCAAAAACATTTACCTTTCAAGATTTGTGCTGTGTGGTGACTTTTGATTGACATTGATAGCTGTTAATATATCCGTGCCTCATCATTAGCCTACTATATTTATATTGTATTTCATGTAAGAGTTATTGTCTGATTAATTTTAATAATAAGTTGATTTGTTTGAGTACGAGCAGCACATGCATTTAAAAACTAGCTGACTGCTCAATGAACTTGTCTGCATTAACAATGCCGTCATTTGGCTATATCAATTAGATTTGGAGCCCTGGACATGGATAAGCATACAAGACAGCACGTGCTGAGCGTGCCCAGGAGCAGTCACAGATGAGACCCAATCTGGGTTGTGCGTTTTATAAACACGATAGTTTACAGCTGTATGTGTTTAGAAATATAATGAAATAGTTTACGTTTACACTTGACAATACATGTAATTGTGGTGTAAGACAGATTTACCAATGAGGTACATAAGCCATGCCCATTTATTTACAAACGTTTTTATTTAGCATCATGTAAGACTGATTAAACAGACATGAAGCAAAGATTAAGATGGGATTGTTACAATTAACCTTTATTTTGTAATCATGTTCTGCAACCCCACCGCCCTAATCTTAATTACTTTTTACCGCATTTTATTAGAATTTACTCCATTATTACATTTTACTACGATTTTATTAAAATTTATCACAGCTTTTTCAAGTTATCGCATTTATTACATCTAAAGTCGTAACACAATCATGCTACACTAGAGAGCAATCAATATACACGAAAAATCTGCTGAGGAGACGTTTTACAAAACGCATGCATAGTTTATAACTTATATCTTACGAATCAAGCACATATAGATCACTTGGCCTTCTGTGTAGCTTTTTGGAGAGAATACCTTTTATGAAATTGTTTATGTTTACATTTGATCATACATGTAAGAGTGGTATGAGACAGATATACCCGGCTACACCTCGGAAGGACCCCATGAGGAAAACTGCATTGTATCCCCAACCTCTTACATAAGCCGTAGCCATGTATTTAGCATCATGTAAGACTGCTAAAACAGACAGTCACAGTAGACATGACAATATCAAAGATTAAGGTGGGATTGTTACAATTAACCTCACTTTATTTTGTTATCATTTTCCTAAACCGCACCGCACGAATGTAATTACATTTTACCGCATTTTATTAGAATTTACCCCATTATTACATTTTACCAAGATTTTGTTAAAATTTATCACAGCTATTTCATTTTATCGTAGTTATAACATCTTAAGTCGTAACACCATCATACTCCACTATAGAACAATCAATATACACGAACAATCTGCTGAGGAGACGTTTTACAAAACGCATGCATAGTTTATAACTTATATCTTACGAATCAAGCACATATACATCACTTGGCCTTCTGTGTAGCTTATTGGAGAGAATACCTGTGATCAGTGAAGATGAACAACTTTATGTCTTATTTTCGACTGCTATTTTGCATTCCTATTCTGTTAACAATACTGAAAAAGGTAAGTTGTTTCCTTCATCATCGATATAATTTGATTATATTATTTCTATTAAAAAACCTTCCAGATCCTTTTTTCTTGGCCAGGGACTCCTCTCAGTCTCTTCTCAGACTCTCACCCATGATCCAGTGTTTGCACTCTCTTCTGAGTATGTTCAAAGGGTACAGCTTCTCCAAGAAATCGTAAAATCTAGGATTACACAATGTGGTGTGTGGCTTTTAGGCAGCAATAGTTTGATGAAGTTTGATAATGAAAAGTGCATGGATATTGTTTGGGGAATTATTGCCCTTGTTCCGATTTTTGGACTGTTCATGTTATCTCAGAAAGCGAACATCTTTTCTCAGAACATTTAAGATAGCATAACCAAATT
The DNA here is from genome assembly GCA_936450465.1 of Gibbula magus. Classification (NCBI taxonomy): domain Eukaryota; kingdom Metazoa; phylum Mollusca; class Gastropoda; order Trochida; family Trochidae; genus Gibbula; species Gibbula magus. The sequence goes on from OW388302.1 coordinate 7,799,872, forward strand.
CGGTGTTGATGAAGATATCAATACCCAGAACAAGTAGCATGCTTTCAATTTTTCTATAATTATTAACATTGTTCTGATTATTTGGACTCAGTTCAAGGTGAACCAATCTTGTTGGTGAATATGTATTCTTGAACAGTATTCTAATCAAGGGATTGCAATAGTTCATTATTAGGGTTTATATAGAATTGTTGTTGTTGCCTTTGTGAGATTAGACATTACAGGAGATACATATTAAGCGGAACTAGTTTTAATACTCTCAATTATATTGTGTAAATAAATATAAATTAAAGACATTATAACTTGTCCAGAAAACTCATAACAAAATTGGAAAACATATTGTATACGAATCAAACTCTATTTGAAGGTTCTCAATTGAAACGTCGGCCACAATGTAAAAGGTTGTATTCACAATATAAAATACGGGAGGACCATTTACAATTTCATTTGGCAAAGTTATTGTCATTCCAGTTTAACTTATACTTGATACTTGAAGGTATTGACCATCTAGTCATCAGAACTATGGACAGTGACTGGTAAATACACAGACTTGCATCTGAAATCTATATCATCTCTTTCCTTTTTCACACATTGAGAAATAAAGTGGTTGCCTTTACACAAGCTTGTCAAGAGGGAAAGAGAGAGACAGAGATAGACAGACAGACAGACGAGACAGACACACAGACACACAAGATCTGCGTCGTTGGTAAATTTGACAATAGACAATCATCCTGCTTGTGTATAATATGATCAGTAGATTGTGAAGATCCAATGTTGACTGTCGATGTCTCTGACTGTGATGTGATAAATTTACCAAACTGCGATATTCCTATTATCAAGTTGTTATTCATAACAAAAACTTAAATTTATCATTCGTATATGAGTTCAATTAAAACACCTGGTTGAATGGCATTAGATGTAGATGAACGTTCCACAAATTAAAGTGCCACTCGTCTATATTCATTCAGGCTAGTTAGTATTGCCCCCTTTGCAACAGGGAATGAGTGAGCCAATTCTTGTTCAAGACAGTATTGCAGCCAGTAGCAGCGAGATATTGAATTTTTTTGCCTAATTTAAACGATTTTGCAAAAAAGCAAACAGAACACAGTGTCAAAACACCAGAACAGGTTGATTAAAACGTGATAATAACAAGTTTATATTCCTCATTTATCAAAGGTGTGCACAGACTCTGTGTGTGGGGTCTTCCCCATTTATAAGATTAGAATGGGTAAGATACGAGTGTCCAATACGAAATCGTCGTAGGACACAAGCTTTCTGCCAGATTGCTTCCTGCAAGATTGTTATGCTGTTGTTGGTCCCATTCTGACCTCCAACGCTGTTTTATGTTATATTTGATAGCAGGTTTAGAATCTGTATATGGACCATTAGTAAGAGAAATAAACACCGCATCATCAATATGGCAACACCCATTAGAAATTGAAACCAGAAAACTAGTTTTAAAAGTGTTTACATAACAAGTACATATCGAATATCATGTGAGCATGACATGACAGACACACCTTTTTCCGAGCTGCAGGTGCAGGCGTGCTTTGGGCAGGGGTCGGTTTGCAAAAAATACATGACAGACAAAAGAAATAGCTAGGCAATCAATCAGACGTCCACTCCTGAGAGATCCCCACATCTATGTCCGTTTACGCTAATGCCAGGCACGTGCTCAACTGAATCATAGGACGTAGAGAGGAATCATTGTTCCGATGAAAGTCTTTTTTACTGGTCATACAGACGGGAGGCCTGGATTTTGAGGCAGAGAGGTACAGCTTATGATCAGAGGAACATTCAACCTCAAGTCCTTTTCGGAGGTGGATCCGTCATGGTGTGGGGGTGTTGTTCCTGTGAACCTGATCGTGGATAGTTCTGTACTCCCTCATTTCGGCAACCACGCCCTCCCGAGACGTCCCATCTTCATTGACGATAATGACACACCACATTGTGCACAAGCCCTTATTCTCCAAAACACTTCTGCTAAAGGAACCAACCTCGGAAGCTCGTGGAGGGCACCTGGTGAGAGCGTTATGGATTGAGTGACAAATGAAATGATGACGTCATTGAGATGTTTTATTACATCTGTTACATCATGGTAGTTGTACATTGCTACAGATACAATTGCAGGTCAGCTGTGAATGGTGATGGCGGCATAATGACCACCAAGGGAGCTTTGAGGTCTTCCCTTGGTTCTTGTCTCTGCTGGTCACACTCTGTTCCCGGTCTAAATCTAAATCTCAATATGTATCTTAATCTCAATCTGTTGTCACTGAGAGGTCTCTATTTAAGGGATTTGTGTGAGCAAACACAATGTCATCATAGGGACTGATTGATTTCTACATTAAACAATTGCCGTATCTCCAATGCCAAAATCTACAATAAAAAAATAGATAGACACCGAAGCATATAACATTAAACCTCTAGCCCGAGGTGATACATACAAGAAAAAAACTTTTTTTATTTTGAGAATTAATCTAAATAACTTGCAAATATTGGCAAAAAAACACACAGGAAAATATAAAATTACAAAGAATATATATTTACAGATTTAGCACTATCACTATACACTAAATGTTCAGAGCAAGGGATCATCCAGTGCAAACCCTTCAGGAGTTGACCCAGGCTTTGCATGATTAGTGGCGACATTTTTCCCAACAGACATTCAGATGTCTGATGTCTAGCATGAGACAGAGTGTGAAAAATGTTATCCGAGTGTGAGTTGGTTGCACCAGACATTGAGTTTACCTTGATAGTGTGTTTAACATTTCTGTAAGATCAATTTTCCTGTGTTTTTGTTGTAACAGCCCCCTCACTACTTATTCACCATATTTTTCAACTGATCTTAGTGGGCTTTCGTTTGCAACAATTAATCGTTCGGCTTCGGAGATCCGGGTTTCGAATCCCGTCAGAGGCATATAAACCTTGCCTGCAGTAGACAACTGTTCTACACGCAGTAAGTTTTTGGTACAATGTTGCACTGAATTTCAACTTAGTACCACCAAAGGTTCACTAGTTTCAGCCAATGCTCGCAAGTTACACCGCAATGCATAGTCACATGGCGTTGAAGGCTTTCTAACTGCCATAATACTAACAGCCGCGATGTAAGTGAAAAAACTATTGAAAACTCACCTCCCCTCACCTCATATCACCTCAATTAGTGCCCAAAGTCGGTCTTGTGTTGTCACTTTTGTAACTGAACTTTCACATGAGGCCATTTAAACAGTATAAAGTATTTCCACTGTATGAACTGTTTGAAGTTGAAGATCCAGTTTTACTTACTGATGATATGTGGTGAGATATTTATGACGGAGTGTATATGTTTGAGGTTTAAGGCTGATTTATATACCGAGTCAGCTGTGTTATTACCTTTTATACCCATGTGGCTAGGAATCCAGTAAACAACGATGTCGCATTGGAGACATTTGTTATAGGTGGTTATAATATTCCTGATAATGAAGTGCTCACTTTTACAGTTTTACATTGCCTGCATGCAAGATAAAGAGTCAGAAAAATTACTTAATTATGAGCATATGAGGTTTTTATGTGATGGATGGCCTTAAGGATGGCATATCATGACATAAGCTTCAGCTGTAAATATGATGCTGCCATCATGCAGCGTTGAAGCGTATGTTGTTGAAGGAGTCACAGTTGCTGCAACTGTGGTAGAACCATAAACTATGGATCCATAATCCAGTTTGGAGCATGTATTATTTGATGCGACCTTTAAACGGTCATTTGCCGTTAAGCATTAGTTTTAAGGTGTTTAATGTATGGGGTGAATGATGATTTACCGTCAAAAGAAAGATCAATAAACTTGGGTCAGGAACAACTAAGATTGGAATTATATCCAGAAATGGCTCTGGCTCTGTGTGCCTTTTGCGTGCATGTAAATAATGTTTACAGGATGTTTAGCTTTTGCAAATTGAAAGCTATTTTCCAATGAACATTTGTGAATTTTAACGAGGCAGAATTGCAGATGGCCATGATTGATGGAATTGTTTTGCCTGTGTAGGAAACTCCAAAATCATCCACAGAAAGTTAACAAAATGTATGGTCATTTAAAACTGGTTAGATCACTCTATATATTTATATATATATATATATATATATATATATATATATATATATATATATATATATATATATATATATATATATATATATATATATATATATATATATATATATATATATATATATATTATACTCCAAAATCATCCACAAGATAACCATCTGGTTTATTTTTAATTTAGCCATATTATGCAAGGGAACAGTTGGTATGAATGATAAATGAATAGAGATATTGGTTAATGCAACATTATGGACTATTCTACAAATTAAACGGACTGATAATGATTTTGATTATGGGTTTAATACTTTATCAATTTGTATAAATTAGCCTATTAATACTATGTTTCTCTGCAAGTGATACTTATGACTAATCTAAGTTTTCATGTTCAAAATTAATCTTTCCTCTCAATTGTTATACTGCTTTTGATATATAATAAGATACGGTGTGACAGATTAATGTTCATCTTTGTTTGAAGACTATGGATATGGCTTCGAAACTAAGATAAGTGATGCAATTATTGTATTCTGAATTAAGATGGTAAAGATACAATTATTAATTCATATGTCCATTGTTAAATTAGTTGCAAAAATACCCACAAAATGTTTTAGCTTTTAAAAATGTTCATTGAGGCAGAGTCGTAGCTGGCACTTGATTTAAGGGTAAAGAAGTTAGCAGCAGTTTCATTTTTAGTTGTTCGTTGTTCGAAGAATGAAGAACTAGACAGAATAGAAACTTTTAGTTGTTCGATTTTCGAAGAACAAAAAACTAGCCAAAAAAGATATGTTTAATTCTTCTTTCTTCGAAGAACGAACAACTGCAAAAAGAATTCACTTTTTGTTCTTCGTTCTTTGAAAAACAAGAACCAGAAGTGTGAAACTGTTTAGTGGGAAATCTCAGTGTTTATCGATTTCGGCTTCAGATCAAGGGGTCTGTGGTTCGTGGTTCGAATCCCGACAGGGGCATTACAATTTTGTCTGCAGTAGAGATCTGTTCTACACGCAGTAAGGTGAAGGTGCAATGATTTCAGTGCACAACCCATGGTTCGCTTGTTCCAGATTTTGCTCACAGATTTCACCGCAAGACATAGCCACATGGCGTAGCGGCCGTTTTTCATAATACTAGGCGCCGTGATAAATAAGGGAATAATATAGGGGATATTTGACATTTAATAAACTGAAAGATCCTTGATTCGGATCCACTAACTCCGGGAGACATTTGCTGAGTCATCAGCATTACGTTTTTAGTTTTTATAATTTTGGATAACCAACACCAAACGAGCAATAATGTTTTAATTCTTCATTTTGTAACACTGTTCATTGTTCATTCTTCGTTGTAATACACATACTCAACTTTACCGGGTCGGACAATCAGGATACATTGTAACTAATCAGTAAATAAACTTTGGGCTATATATTCCTGCTTTGTTCTTAATTCTTTGAAGAACGAAGAACTAGAAAACTGGGATATCCAAGTTGTTCGTTCTTCGAAGAGTGAAGAACTAGACAGTATAGAATATTTTAGTTTTTCGTTCTCCGTTCTTCATTCTTTTTTTGTTATACACTCACATTATTTTACCTGCACTAGTGTAAGGTGGTCGGAGGTGAGGTGAGGTGAGTTGGGGTTTATCGCCGCTTTCAAGATTATTTCACTTATATCGTGGCTGCTAGTATTATGGCAGGAGAAAGGCCGCAATGCCATTTGTCTATGCATTGAGGTGAAACCTGAGAGCATCGGTTGGAAAAAGCGAATCATAGGTTGTACTACCCTGACATACACTGTAGCATGGCACCCAAACCTGACTGCGGGTACAAAGTTCTCTACTGCTCTACTCTACTAAGTTGCCGTGTCCCTGGCGGGATTCGAACAACGGACCTCTTGATCCGAAGCCGAAAGCGCTAACCATTGCGCTATATTTCCCCCGTAAGGTGGTTTGACAATCAGGGGATAAGTTACCTTCAGTAATTAAATAAATTGTGGCTGATAGATTCCTGAGTTGTTCTTCATTTTTCAAAGAACGAAGCACTAGAAAACTGGGATATCTTAGTTATTCGTTCTTCGAAGAACGAAGAACTAGACAGTATTGAATATTTAAGTTCCTCGTTCTTCGTTCTTCATGTTTTTTATTAATACACTTTACATTATTTTACCTGCACAAGTGTAAAGTGATCGGACAATCCGGGGATATGTTAACTTCACTCAGTAAATACATTTTGGGTGATATATTCCTGCTGTGTTCTTCATTTTCGAAGAACAAAGAACTAGAAAACTGGGATGTTTTAGTTCTTCGTTCTTCAAAGCACGAAAAATTAGACAGTATTGAATATTTTAGTTCTTCATTATTTGTTCTTCGTTGTTCATTCTTCGTTGTAATACACTTACTCTACTTTACCTATACTATAGTGTAAGGTGGTCGGACAATAGGTGGATATGTTAACTTCAGTCAGTAAATATTATAAGAATAATCAACGAGTTGCGAGGAATTACGGATTATCTGTCCCGAGTTAATTATTGTGATAAACTCCGAGCTTTAGCGAGGAGTTTGACATAATAATTCACGAGGGACAGATAATTCGTAATTCCGAGCACCGAGTTGGTTATTCTTTTTCTTACCCAAGATCATTTTAATGCGTAAAATTCGAAAAACAAAACCCCAATTCACGATCTTTGATACGACTGTAAATTACAAATTGTAGTCATACGCCATTCATAAACTCTTTCACACCTTCAGGATGCGCATATCTAAATAGTTTCCAACTTGCTCTATTTTTTCAGAACTATTCTAAAGTAACTGTTGAATTTTATTGCCAAAACGGTTTACTGACATAGTAAACAACTCGTTTTATATTGTAAACTATGTCACAGAATGAGAGAAAATTAATGAAAACGTGAACTTACAATCGCACTGTTGGAATACAAGATAGAAGTGTAATTACGTCACCAAATGACGTCATGGTTAATGACGTCACAAAGCAATGACGTCACGGCAGTGCAGTCGGCGACTCTTGCATGTTGCTTCGCCTTGCAAGTTTAGTACTGTAAATACGGTCTCGGAAACTTAGGTTGAACATGATTTTATATTTAATAAGTTTTACTGGCATGTGACTTCAATTAGGTTTGCTCAAAATTGTTCAATTATGTGATTTAGCTTAAACAGGATAGCTAAGGAATTCATGAATGAGCGCAAAGTAGTTCCGTCAACCAGTCAAAACGCAAGTTATATTTAGAAAAACTGTAATTCCCATGACCATTATGAAAACTTTAATACCCGGCATATCTGTGCCCGCTTGGGTAAGAAACTTAAATATTCCTGCTTTGTTCTTTATTTTCGAAAAACTGGAATATTTCAGCCCTTCGTTCTTCAATCTTTCGCATGCATCGGGCCATATATGCATTTTTAGAAAATGCATATTGACCCTTGCGACAACTCGAAGAGATTTCTGAGACAGTAAGTAACACGACTATTGAACTATGGTGTAGATCAATCAAATGCGCGCTTACAAATCACACACAGACACGTTGGGTCAAAGTTTCTTCTTTTAATTTGAATTAACCGTACTACGCTGATTATACTCGATTAGTAAGTGATAAAACTAAATCACAACGTGTGAGTTAATGAAAGAAACCACAATTTATTCAAGATCTGATAATAGCTCTCTTGTTTATTTTTCCCATTGAAGTTAAAATCCCTTTTGAAACTTATCCTATGCAAATGAGCTTAACATCAGAGATGAAAAATCCCAAAGTATTATAAGCAATTTGTAAAGATGTCAACCGATTTGATTGGTCAATAGAGGAGACATAAATCTCTTTGGACGATAGTTGTCGCTGACCCTGTCTAAGATATCCCTTTGAGTTGTCGCAAAGGTCAATATGCATTTTCTAAAAGTGCATATATGGCCCGATGCATGCGGAAGATGTCGTTCTTCGTTCTTCATTCTTTGTTGTGATACACTAATATTTGACCTGCAGTTGTGTAAGGTGGTCGGACAATCAGGGGATTTGTTTAATTCAGTAAATAAACTTTGGCTGATATGTTCCTGCTTTGTTCTTCTTATTCGAAAAACGAAGAACTAGAAAAACTTGGATATTTAAGTTGTTCATTCTTCGAAGAACGACGAACGAGAAAGTATGGATTAATTTAGTTCTTTGTTATTCATTTACTCTACTTTACCGACGCCAGTGTAAGGTTGTCGGACTATCAGTCAGTAAATAAAATCAGGCTGATGAAGCAGAACCTCGGATACACTCGACTGGGTATCACGCAAACACAGCATTTCAATTACTATGATATTCATTAGTATGAGTTACATGTACTTTACATTGCTACACCTTCAGCACAACTAGAAAGAGCTGCATTAAATACATTCTGAATATAACTCACGCATTAATATATAATAAAGTAGCTGATTAATGTTAGTATACACATAGATACGGTATTAGCTCATCAGGGCTGAAAGGCCAGTCGTCCGGCGTCGTCCGGCGTCGTCCGGCGTCATCTGGCCACGTCCGTTTAATTTTCAGATTTTCTCCTCTAGAATTGCTAGACCCCAAAGCTGAAATTTTCTTGGGAGGTAACTTGTATTTTGTACAGTTTATTATATTACATTATTTGTGTAAGCGTAACATCTCATTATATAGGAAAGCTAATAAATACAAGACTGAAGTCGTGTCAGTGCTATATCATTAATAATGATTAATTAATTAATGATACTCACGATTATTTGTTTGATTATCTGACGAGCGAAACAATACACATCCACTCCTTTCATAATAATTGCATTACCCGGGAGATGTTTATTATTCTAATTCTGTATTAATACTGCTGTGTTTATATTTTACATTTCTATTTATGTGTATATTTAAGAAATAGATTTCATAATGTATCTGTTCACTTGTCTTAAGTTAATTCAGACACTAAGCCCCTCCTACAACACTACAGCATTACTCATGTGTCATCACGCGCAACCTGTTATTCACAGGAAATATTAAAATATCTAATCTATGGCTCTTACGTACTGTTTAAACTAACGTTTAACTACTAATATAATTCTCATTTGAAGGTTTTTTTAAAAGTATACATAAGAAAATAGCATGTGATAGCATTGTCATCATTTAATTTTGTTTAAACTTTATAGTATGAAGGTCATAATAAAAACGAGAATACTTTCATCACAAAGTCATGTCATTTACACATTCTTTTAAATTTCATTACACTGTTACATTTATGTCTATATGCTGGTTATGTCCGTGCAAATCCTAAATTATTAAAACATTAAAAAATATGCCACATCTTATTCTCAATGTATTGATATTATGCTTAAAATTTATAAACGCTTTACGTTTGAAATCATTTAAGATAATATATCCTATAAAATGATAACAGATGAATCACCATTTTGTAAATCCAGTTGAAATGACGCCATCATGGTATGGCACACGGTGCTATTAGTTACATTTTAATGTTACTATTCATACACGTTTCAGAGAAAACTGGTTTAATACATGAAATGTCGAACTCTTCGATCCACATAAGAACTCAGTTACAATGAAACCACAGTTGATGATTTGGTGTATAGATATTTATGTTCATGTTCTACAAATCCAAATCCCCTCTAACCATTGAATCACGGGTATTACGTGGAACCCCAATCGATATTGGACATAGAAGAAGTAATGAAACGCTTATCATTTACTCGCCTTTAACATTCGTTTTAACAGGATAAAGATCAGCAGGGGTCGTTTTTCGATATCATGACATAAATCGATCAAGGGTTGTCTAAGCTTGTGCAAGTTAATGCAAACCGATGTTTTATTGTTTTTATTTATCATAGTTCTACTACGGACCAGCACGCAAATTCGGAAAATTGACAAACTTTTACGAGTATAAAAGGGGGCGGGATAGCCACAGGGGCACGCCAACTTTGTCTGCAGTAGAGAACTGTTCTACACGCAGTAAGGTTTGGGTGCAATGCTACACTGAATTTCAGCGTAGTACCACCAATGTTCCAGCCCAATGCATAACCACATGGTGTTGCTGGCTTTCTTCCTGCCATAATACTAGCATACTCTTGAAAGCGGCGTTAAACCCAAACTCACCTGCCATTATTTAAGGTTGTCCATCATTTCCACAACATCAACAACTAACTGAAGTTGTAATATCCCCTGATTGTCCGACCACATTACACTAGTGCAGGTAAAATAATGTTAGTGTATTACAACGAAGAATGAAGAACGAAGAATGAAGAACGAATAACTTAAATATTCCATACTGTCTAGTTCTTCGTTCTTCGATATATATATAAACTGATTTGTTAACATGACAAGCAACGTTATGCGCTACTGTTGACGTTTGCCGAGAATTGATTGTGGTTGCAATAACAATTTCACACTGAGCTCGGTAAGAAACTACTGGTATACTCACATCATAAATAGATTGCACAGTTACTTTTATCTCATAGTACCAGAGCTACAGATAACCTGCGTATTTGCGTAAATTACGCATTATTTTTGGTAAAAACCCAATTCCTCTAAGTTCTATTGCGTACAAATACGTTTACATTTTCGAAAATACTCAATTAAGTTTATGCGTACATGATGTAATGTCAAAGATTGACTTACGAACATGTAATCGGTGTCAGTAACTGAGATCTGAAAACCGATGTCGACTGGTATTACAGGGCTATAATATTATATCAGCAGTTCTCTGCGACCACTCAAACGTGTTGTGTTTATCAACTGGTATTGAAGTACTTATAGTCGCGCTTCTAACGTTCCTTCTCTACGTAAACTATCTCCCGCGAAGCAGTTTGCGCTGGTCTACAAAGCAACCAGTTTTATTCGCGACCTTGCATTCGATAAAACTGACCAGTCAGGCTGTCTTGTTACTGTTTTAGTGAAAAATAAATCCTGGTTGTGTTGTTTGTAACATAAGCTAAGGTTAAGCATGGACTTTGGCTATGTCCGGTTTGGATACTTGAACAAATATGCGAAATCATAAACAATGAATGAGCGGTTACATATTTTCACATGTTACATAATTCAGCTTGGAAGTCTTACGAATCATCTCTAATATTACACTACATATCGAATATATACTAGCTGAATCAGCATTAAAAGAGGTGCAACAAACCTTATTTCTGAACACTCATAGTTGTCAGAAGTGCATTGCCTTATAGCTTCTATGGCCATTTTCAGTAACAGTGTCATACATGTGCATTGGAATTTTTAATGTGTCTATAGGAATAGAATCATTATTTTATTGTAACTAATCAAAATAGACTTTGTTAAATGACACAAAAACATATTTTGTCCACATATATTTCAGTGAAAATGGTATTTAAGTAGTATTCAGTCCAGCTTTGGAGTTATCTCCCTTTGGACCAAATTGTGACCATATCTTAGTTTTCTAAAGATACTATAAAATAATATGGAAAACTCCCTTTTTTCTTTCGTTATATGGGTTTGTATATTAAATTCTATGGTGTTAAACATTTTAGGGTGCCTGTAATGGGTTTTGCATTTACAAACGTCCTTATCCCCCAGAATTCCTAGAACTTAAGATAAAATTTCCTCAAACATGTATACTTTTTGTTTTTAAACATTATTAATCAATATGGAAAAGCCTTTTATTTCATTGATACTGTCTTCATAAATTATACTCTTTCAATTAAGATCAAAATAAGAAACAAATATTGCAAATTTAGAAAATTTCTAATTGTGTAAGACAGAGAGTTAAGGTGTGGGGTCCCTATCAATTTGCAGCCCCACCTTGTAGACTTTTTCGATGGTCAGGACACTCCGGTACTTTTTTTCCTTTTCTTTGTAAGAGTTAGTATTTACTTTGTCATATGACCAATTGATATTAATATTTGATGGCTTTTACCTAGTGTGTGAAAACGTCTATATGTGTGGTCATTTCGATAGTTTGGTAAATGCAAAATTGGTAAAATACCCAATTGATTTGACTGAGCTGCGTACAATTTATTTGGTTACTCAAGAGAAATGTTGGTTACTCAATTAAAGTGAACACAAGCGAGTACATTACTCAATCAACCAAAACCTTATCTGTAGCTCTGAGTACTCTTATCAGAGTTGTTTACTGTTTTCTTCAGTATATTGGATGGAATAAAGGATATTCATTTATACATTGTCTAAACATAACTTAAAAAATGCACAATTTGTTTTTGCATTCCCTTGCCGCAAAATTGTTCAATAACATTGCATTTCTTCAAATTCTTGAATTGATATATTATTATCCCCCTAAAAAACAAAGTTGTCGCTGGATAATGAAATAACCTTTGTCACTCAGTCCGTCCGATTTTCCTTTCCGTACAAGAGCTCCAAGTATATAAGGCCTAGCTCAATGAAACTTTGTATGTGGGAAAGTAATCATATGTTGAAATGCCTTTTGGGTTTTTTCTCACCTTTATGAGACTTATTTTTTTTATCAATTTCCATGGAAAAATATCTTCTCGATTCCAGAGCAAAACTGAAAATGCATTTTTCAATTTCACTTCCAGATTAAATCTTGAAAATTGATAGGCAGAGATTAATAAATCTTATCAAGTTATACTTATGAGTGATTTAGGATTCATAAATGAATAAAGCTCGATGACAATTATTGAGTATATTTTAAACTTTTCCCACTTAGTGGAGGATATAGTAGACCCTGTCTTCTTGTTATTATATGTAAATGAGCAGTGGGATTACTTTAACAATAAATGATAAAGTAAATAATACATAATTATTGCTCCCATATGATTATTTTAGTAAACATGATTGTTATTTTATCATAACCTACATGCACACATGAAGTGTAACATCGTTGAAAATGTTTCAAAATACAATTAGTTTCAAATGAAAATTAACCATTTCAACAGCGTATTTGAACATGTGTTCTTTCGTCTTTGTGCACTTAGTTTGGCGATATCTATCCCATTTTGTGTCAAGAGTAGGGACTCACATAACATGGCGAGATAAATTAAAAATAACTCTGTTCATTCTCCAATCTCATTTACTAAAGTCACATGTATTAACCATTGAAGGTGAATATAAGCTAAGTGAACACTGGACCCAAACTGCCTCAGTAACCTGTGAGCAGAATTATTTTCCTCAGTAGATTTTTAGTAGATTTCCCAAAAAACTTATTTGACATTGGTTATTCGGAAGATAAATAAGTGACAAATGCAATACTCATACTATTTATCTTAGACGCCCTTGGGGTAAACAAAATTATATAAGTCTATACATTGTGGCCGAAACTTTATACTTCTATAGAATTTTGTATTGCAGACATGTTGTGACAGAACGTTTCAGCCCTGTGGTCCGAAACTGTGTGAAGAACGCTGTCAACGGACGCACGACTGTTCCTCTCACATTTTTGATGAAGTACAGTTGATATGTCGACTTGTTGCCAATAAATCTACCTTGAACCTCAGTAGTAATACTGGAAGAAACTTTATTGGTGAAGCCTCTGTACAAACGATCCAAAGTTCCCCAAAGGGAGATCTTACTGCACGAGACAGAACTCCAGGTAACTTTAATCAGTGAACATATCATCGTTCATCAGTGTTCTTTTTATTTTCCACACAACACCACACTGAATGACATCTAATATTATGTAACGTGTTTCCCACATGCTATTCTATAAAGGTGTTTCGTAACACACACAGTGTTGGAAAGTGCTAATGATGAATTTGACCTTACTCTGACTGTTTTATTCATTCATAAACAAAACATGAATTCATTCATGAAATTTGTTACAGTAATTACTGTTGTCATTCTCTGTTTGTTTATGAAATCGGTAATTATCGCAATGACTGGTTTGACTGAATAAATAAAAGATAGCTCACTTAATGTCATCATATGAGCGTATCGAATAAGACATAACATATTTTGCCCACAGCATGTGTTTTTGACTGCATTGACCCGTTAACTCTACACTTTGCGGCTCCTTCACGATTGGGCTTTGTTTTTGTATCGACTAGAAGATTGCTTTTCTTACAGTTTATTCATTTTGTTATCAGCAAGCCTTTGTTTATTCAAGTCAGGTACCGTAATAGATGGTTTAAAGACGATGTTATCTACACACATGGCTCCATTAATATAAGACAATAACTCATGGCCATGTAGTAAGTCGTCACTATGATATAAGTTAACCAATAGAATTACAGTTTTGGTCCGTTATTATATGTTTTTGATAAAGCAGGAGGTAATGCTTGATTTTTTGGACATAGGTAAAGAAAGCTAGGCAGGCAGTAAGACTAAAAACGCTGAAGGACTTACTTTTCTGAAACTTATATTTTAAAAGTCTTACAATACAGATCATGTATCTTATCTGCCGTGGCTATGATAGAACTTACTCAATATCTCTTGGTCGACTATTTTATTGAATTTCCATCATTCCATTACTGATTAAACTTAGTCAAGTACAAACCTTTACAGTGATATCATCATTTCTATCTTGCTATTTACAACCGGTTAGAATTGTATAATTCAATTTGTATAAATGCTAAGGTTTAACAAATCAAATAATTAATTGAATTCAAATTCATGGCAATATATGTTATGTAGTGAATAGCATTTTTCTCATTGCACATTAGATTTGTGTAATTACTTCTTCAGTAAGTTGAAAGAGCACTAAAGTGAGAATTCTACTTTGAGGGCCTTATACTGGATAATATCCTGTCAGAAAGGTTATCATTCTGTACAAGTCCCTCCCAGCGGGGTATAATCCAGAATAGGCCTTCTCAATAAGAATGGTATGGCCTTAGTTAATTTCGTAGAGAAGTTCTCAACAACTGGATTCAAAGACTGTTAAATGGGCATTGAGGTATAAGAATGCTTGGGGAAGTAATATCTCAAGCATCCCTTTCATGCTTGCCTCCATCTCAGCTTTGTTGCATTGATCTTAAGTCACAATATATGGCCTATATGTCCATTATATCTTACACATACTATTGACTACCAAAGTTGGATTTATATTAGTTAACTTGAATAGTGGTTACGACTTACCATGTGTATTGTCTCCATT
Organism: Gibbula magus; assembly: GCA_936450465.1. Classification (NCBI taxonomy): domain Eukaryota; kingdom Metazoa; phylum Mollusca; class Gastropoda; order Trochida; family Trochidae; genus Gibbula; species Gibbula magus. Next base: position 7,814,976 of record OW388302.1, read on the forward strand.
ATATTCTACAACTTATTATATTCTGACTATGCACAATGTGTGTTTTTCACATCGCATCATAAAACATTTCTTAAATAATTGTGCTAATTTTAACAGGTGGGAAGAATTCTACATTGAAATCACCCGACTGCTCTTCTATTGATGTGGCAAATTTACATAAAGCCTGTAAAGATGATGATCTGGACGAGGTGAAGAGGCTAGTGACCCAAGGTGTGGTTGATGTCAACTGTCGTGGGAACGACGAGAAGACCGCCATTATGCTAGCTGCATGGCAGGATAACGAAAATATTTTTGATTTTCTAATAATAAAGAAATCTGATCTCTTAGCTCACAATGTATATGGCGCCAATGTCCTGCATTATGCATGTGCGGGTGGAGGTACTAACATTGTGTTGAAACTGTTGACTGACCATAACATGGGTATAGAGCTTAAAAACAACGCAGGGATGACCCCATTGTTGGTCGCCGTACATGAATGCAAAATACAAGTAGTTCATTTGTTGAGGGCTAGAGGTGCTGATGTCAAGGCAGTTGATAAGTTTAACAATACGATTATGTATATCGCATGTGATTGTTGTCGTATAGATATGTTGAAGTATGTCCTGTCACTTAACATCATTGATCAAGAAAGTCGAGGTAAATATGGTAGAACTGCTGTCATGAACGCGGTTATCTTTTGTGGAGTAACATCTATTAAGTTTCTATACCAACAGAAATTCAATTTGACACTTTCAGATGATGAGGGGTCTAATGTGCTCCACCTTGCCTGTTATTTTGGTAAATTAGAAGTAGTTAAGTACCTGCTTACATTGGATGAACTGAGAGGGTTTGAGAGTAGGAACGACAATGCTGGAAGAACACCTCTTCAGTGTGCAATCGAAAAAGGTCGTAATGACATTGTGATGTTTTTTCGAATGTTAAAGGTACAATCTCTAAAGGCCTGAAAATAAAGCTGATTTTCTGTCGAGTATGTAACAATCTTCAGAAAAAGCTACCTATTTTATAATTTGAACTTCTTGTGCACTTTGTCAGACTGAAATTCAAATGAACAATAAATACTTCATTAAGCAAAAAATTAAGCTTAAATAATTATCAAATGAACTCTTCTCACTTTTGCACATCACTGCCATTTTATTTTATTTCATTACGACACTTTCACCAAATGTTAACAATAAATGCACTAGGCCTTCTGCAGTAATTAAATTTGTAAAAAGGAACTACGTAGCTCCTTTAAACATGCGAGTCTGGGGCATTTTGCGTGGACATTGACGCTGACAGAGACGGGGATCCCACATGTGCTCTATATTGGGTTCAGACCCGAGGAACCTGACCACCAGGGGCACGTATATATTGAATTCCTTGACACGTGCAGATATGTTGTAACACAGAGGGGAACAATGAGCATATTGTAGGTAGCGATCCTGGCATGGTGTGGTGTGGTCACTCCAGGTATGGGACAGTTATTTGTTGAGCTTCTTTTGTTGTTGTGAGTTGCAAGCCAGCTTATATGATTATGATTATATTTCATTTGTCTGCAAACAGCGAATAGGGACTCTGCAGCTTGTAGTCTTCCAATGACGATGTTTCGAAGGAGCTTATTGATTGAGCTATTTTGGGTATTCATTGGCTGCTCACTCTAAGCAAATCACATCAGTTTGTGCAATTTCAAACAAATTCGATTTGTTGCGAACGCAAGTGTGTAAATTGATACTCTCACAAGTTTTTATTACCATTTTGATAATAATAGGTAGTGTTTTCGTTTAGACATAAAAAGGCATACTTATGCATCACTTTTCAAGAACATATGCTCGTTTTAATAAAAGTTTAATTTATTCATTTCTCACATGACTGAGTCTAACACTGATGTTGTGCCAATATAATTCTGCGATAGCTTGTGATTTCTGCAGCCTCATCGTTTCTTAGTACAGAGATGTCATAAAAAATGAACAATACATTATTTCATAAATGTTTATCTAAAGTAAGGATAAGTGTCTTGATTGAATTTAGGATTTGGACCCTACTTAACATCTGATGTCAAAAACGTTTTGTCCTGACTACAGTGGACATGCTCTAAGTTTAGTCTAATTGAGTGTGTGGGCAGATATTCATGATTGTGGTAACAGAAAATATTTATCCTATCAGAAATGTAAACTCTCTAAGAACTATTGGATTAAATGCTACCAGCATATACCCACTGACAAGTGTTAAGATGAGGCTCTAAATGATTCTTAAAACAAGTCTTTATGGCTGTGGAGTATTATCAACTATCAAAAGCTGACATTTTATGGCGTTACATGAAGAAAGTGTACTTTGTAAAAGTGAAACAACTGAAAGTTTTTCAGTACTTCTTCAATGCGAAACATTGACAAACTGATTCTCTCTCTCTTTCTCTCTCTCTTTCTCTCTCTCTCTCACTCTCTCTCTCTTTCTCTCTCTCTCTCTCTCTCTCTCTCTCTCTCTCTCTCTCTCTCTCTCTTTCTCTCTCTCTTTCTCTCTCTATCTCTCTCTCTCTCTCTCTCTCTCTCTCTCTCTCTCTCTCTCTCTCTCTCTCAGTATTTTGTTTGACTCGTGCAAGTTCTGATACAAGATCATCATCAATTTCTATCATTACATTCATGAAATTATGGTCACATATTGGCTACATCAATAAAAACAAACGTACAGCTGTCTATGTCTTGGGTGACTATTTGACATTGGGTGTTTTGCAATGCATATATATGGTGATGTTGGGTGTTTTGTAACAAGTTTACAATGCATATATATGGTGATGTTGGGTGTTTTGTAACAAGTTTACAATGCATATATATGGTGATGTTGTTACATTTCTATCAATATATGAACTATATTGCCTAACATGAATGTTGACAGATGTATATAAATCTGTAGAAGTGAATTTTATTTTGTTAATGTTTATGTTGTGTTATGATTTAATGTGATTGTATATAATCATATAATCTTCGGCAATTACCATCTCTCTCAAGGTGAGAGAGTGTGAGAGTTTAAGACCATTTGATGCAGTATTAAGATGACAGCCCTTGAACGTTCTTAGTTGGGTTTACTGGGTGATTGTTATTGTCAGTGGATGCAATACAAAAGTACGGCTATTAGCGAGTGATTGATAGATATACTAAAGATGGAGGTTGGATTGTACTGACTTTATAGCATGAACTTTGAATTCATGAGTCTGTGTTATTCATTATGCTTTAGATGTTTTCATAATGAAAAGTAGAAAATGTCTCCATGTGTACTCTATTGTCGAAAGTGAACATCTCATTGGTAAGGCTAAGCAGGTTCCACAATGAAAATACCAACGCTTATTTTGATGAAATGGGACATTTTGTATCGTGTCCCTTTGAAATCTGTGTTAAGGAGAGATGGAAGATGAAACGAAATATTTTAGAATTTGCTTATTTGTTCAAAATAGCATGTTTATCATGTCTTTTATCAAAATATACGAGACAATTTTGCTTTCACAGAATGATTTAAAATGTTATCGATATCAATAGTAACGCACCTGTCAATAGATTATGCTGTTTGGACCAATTTCATCTTTTCAAATAACCTGGGAGCTTTAAACAATTAAAGTCAAAATCCTTTCAGATATTATTTCAACGCAGCATGGGTTCAAAGTGAGTTAATATTTTGAAAACTAATGACAGTAATAAGGGAAATAAAATAAAATTAAGCAGTTTTTAAATAAAAACGGCGTTTTTATCATCGTTTTTCACATATTCAACAGGATTTGTCACTGACACTGTAATATGATGTGTGCAGTTGAATAACAAACGAATTCAGAAATAATAATTAGGGGTTATCGAACGTTTTTCATCAATTAAACAACATTTTTTAAATTACCAAAATAGACGTTTAAACCTGAGGTCACGGCAGCTTTGTTAAATTCAAGTATAACTATGGCCTATCATGTAATTATTATGGAATATACTATCAATCTAAGAGTGCTTGATGAAAAAACAACTATCAGTTAATTATAAAGATGATTTATATTCATCACTGTAATTGTAAAAACACACATGGTAACCTATTTACTGCGAATATATAACGCAAATATATGATTTGAGTAACATGTGACGGTATGATTTGAGCAACCTCTGTGGGGGGAGAATGTAACAGAGATAACGTGTGGCAATATAATTTAGCAACCTCTGTGAGGAGAGAATGTAACAGAGGTAACGTGGGAAGGTATGATTTGAGTACTTAACACTGAATGTCTCAACAACCTATGATCAAACGTACTTCTGTCATGTATTATAACATATCTTCTTACCGTTCTTTGATAAGCATCCCCTCCGAGTTAAGCGCTAACTGCAGACACAACATAATACCTCCTAAATGCTATGTTCAATTAAAATAATTGTTAGTTTGGCATGATCTTAATTTTCAATGTTTAAATACGTTTCAAAATACGTTTTCAAATGAGACATATTTAACGTAAGGACGGCACATACTCCCGCCCTGTTGCTTTCGTGTAATCATGACTCCGACGGGCCTCACTACAAGGAACGAGAGTTGCTTTCCTTCCACTCATATGCATATGGCGACTCGCATATCGCACGGGCAGCTGAATTGAATATTAAGCTGCTAATTTTAAAATCCCCTATTCAGAAGTCACATTTATGGAACAGTGAAGATGGACGTTCGGTAAATGAATATGTGACTTAAACTGCCGTTGTTACTCAAATCATATCTTTTCACATAACCTATGTTGTATTCAATTTATCTAGACTTGCTGAAAAATGATCTGTAACACAGTCATGTGGCAGGACTACCTCTGTTACATTCTCTCTCCACAGGGGTTACTCAAATCATACCTTACCACGCAACCTATGTTACATTCTCTCTCCACAGATGTTACTCAAATCACACCTTCCCATGTTACCTCTGTTACATTCTCTCTTCACAGAGGTTGCTAAAATCATACCGCCACACGTTACCTCTGTTTCATTCTTTTCTCACAGGGGTTACTCAAATCATACCGCCAGCCGTTACCTATGTTACATTCTCTCCTCACAGACGGACAGAACAGACAGACAGACAAACTGTTATCCGTCTGTTATCTGTTATATGTTCTGTTCCCACAGTGGTTGCTCAGATCATACCGCTACATGTTACTCAAATCACATATTTGCGTTATATGTCCTAAAGTGTCAGGAATAATGTTGAAGGTTCAGATATTATTTTAAATGTCATTTCCTTTTAATGCTAATTGTCTGTTTAATGTCCATTCCTACTCCTGCTTTTGTACCTTGATTCCATGCATCTTCCATTAAACTATGTGTTTGATCCTAGAGTCAAAATATTGCCTAAATCTGATCCTATCGTCAATGTATGTGTGTGAAACTGTTGGAATAAACAGCTGTCAATTCGAATCACAACAGATATAATTAATCAGTATTTCTGAATTCGTTTGTTATGCAACTGCTCACATCATATTACAGTGTCTTTGAAAAATCATGTTGAATATGTGAAAAACGATGATAAAAATGCCGTTTGTATTTTTAAAATGCTTAATTTTATTTTATTTCCCTTATTAGTGTCATTAATTTTCAGAATATAAACTTACTTTGAATCCACGTTTGCCATGAAACAATATCTGAAAGGATTTTGAGTTTAATTGTTGAAAGCTTGCACTTTATTTGAATAGGTGAAATCGGTCCAAATAGCATAATTGTTTTACAGGTTGGTTACTATTGATACCGACAACACTTTCAATAATTCCGTGAATCCAAAATTGTCTCGTATCTTTTTTACAAGACATGATAAACTTACTATTTTGAACAAATAAGCGTATTCAAAAATATTGCTTTTCATCCTCCAATCTCTCCTTAACACAGATTCCAAAGGGACATGATACAAAATGTCACAATCCATCAAAATAATTTTAACGTAACTTGCTTAGCCTTTTCAATGAGATGTTCTCTTCGACAATAGAGTACACATGGAGACATTTTCTACTTTTTATTATTACCCACGTGGTACTTCCTAAAGGTGTTTCATAACAAACTGTTATGACACATATGTGTCATAACACCTTCAAGTAATTTGATTGGCTAACAATGAACTTTGACACTGCCTGGACTTCTTTATTCATTCATAAAATGAACGTGAATTCATTCATGAATTACAAGAATTTTACGGCAACACATTCTATAATAATTGATATTTATCTCATTTTTCAGTTAATTCAGGAACTCGTACTCACCGCAATTGATTGATTTTAATGAGGTTGTTTTAGCTTGTCTACACATTTCGACGATAAGAAACATGCGAATGGCGGCCGCCATGACATGACATCATTCAAAGGACAGATAACTCTTATCTCATGTTCTCAAGCAGGAATATGTTATATTACGTACAGTTCTTTCAGCATGACTAGTGCAACTGGTTTAGCAATACCGAACATCAAGGATTATTGAATGATTTGATTTTAAAAGCATGAATATTTAACGTCGTAATATTATGAACTTATAGAAGCCGTGACAGGGTTGATATAACTCCGCTGTTCCGTTCCTTTATAGGGACAACAGAATATATAATATATAATACATTTTAAAACACAATAAATCCTATGAAATACATGTTGGTAATAAATAGGATACATAACTCGTTCCCCTTTTATATCAAGTTTATGTCCCTCGTTAAATAATTTTGGTTTGTCTCTCGCCAAGGCTCGAGACAAAGCAAACATATTTCACAGGGGACATAAACTTGATACGAAAGGGGAAGCTCGTTAGATATCCTATAATTATGAAAACATCTAAAGCATAATGAATAACACAGACCCATGAATTCAAAGTTCATGCTATACAGTCAGTACAATCTCACCTCCATCTTTAGTATATCTATCAATCACTCGGTTATAGCCGAGAGAGAGAGAGAGAGAGTAACTGTCGAAGATTATATGTAACAGTCACATTACATCATAATACAACATTAACATTAACATAGTAACATTCATATCTACAGATTTATATACATCTGTCAACATTCACGTTTAGACGATACAGTTCATATATTGATAGAAATGTAACAACATCATCATATATATGCCTTGCAAACTTGTTACAAAACACCTAATGTCAAATAGTCACCCAAGACATATACAGCTGTAAGTCGGTTTTTATTGATGTAGCCAATATGTGACCATAATTTCAAGAACGTAATGGTAGAATTGATGATGATCTTGTATCAAGAACTTGCACGAGTCAAACAAAATACTGTGTTTGCTCAAATATGTCAGCTTTTGATATTTGATAGTGCTCCACAGCCATAAAGACTTGTTTTAAGAATCATTTAGAGCCTCATCTTAACAGTTGTGAATGGGTGTAGGCTGGTAGCACTTATTCCAATAGCTCTTTAGAGAGATAGAGAGTTTAAATTTCTGATAGGATTGATAATTCCTTTCACCATAGTCATGATTATTACACAGTAAACGTACAACTAATGACATAATAATCTCGTCTGTCACACTTGTGTCGTATAACGTTGACATGTGTCGTATCACGTTGACCTGTGTCGTAACGAAGTGACCCCGCATTCCAACGATCTGATTGGATAACCAATGACCTCTAAGTTAGGGTCATGTTGAAACGGAACTACTTTTGAATTAAAAACAAACCCGTAACATTTCATGTTCACAACTTTATATGCTAGATATATGCGTCAACATAGATTGTGAATGCTTTTAAAATGATCCACATTTGGCCAGTATGCAGCATTGAATAGCTGTAACTATAGGCACATGCGCCGCATTTACTTACAGTTCAAGGGTCGTATGGAAATCCGGACACATGTCACATTCATTGTCGGTGTCGGTTCTCAATGCGCCGAATGTCAAATGCAAACATCATGTAACCATCACCAAGAACGTGATGAACAGCTTGCAACGGTACTTGCAATGATACTATATCTGGTCAAAGTAAAAAAATTTCACTCTGCGTTGACCTTGCCCTTCGATGTTGACATCATCTCGATCACGAGTCGACAACGTCAAGGCCATGCATGATTACAGTCATAACGCGTCTGTTGTTGCTGTTCATCCAAACCTCAAACCTTGGCACTGTTGCTTGATTCTTTCAGTAGATTGAATATAAAACTTGGAAAGTCACAAATAAACAAGGTCAACTGTCGCTAGTCACTAGGCGAGCCGACCGAATGCGAGGTGAGTCGAGGCGAGTTGACTATTTATATAAATGTTTGCATTAAAAATAATACCTTGCACAAAATAAGAAAACAAATACAGGTCATTTGCATAAATCTTTTCGTTCATTTTAACAGTCCATGTTTGATTTAATTTAACTGAATCTAATGAACTACATTATTTCGTCGTAGGTATACGCAATTACTCACTCGGTTATTGAAACCGGTTTCGGTTACCTGGAATTTTTTCCTATATGACAGGTAATAAAATTAAGTGTTGTGTCGAATCCGTGTATAAAAAACGTGTGTAATAAATAAAATACCACAGAAAATCTGACCTTCCTATGGTATCTGACCTCGCTTTCGCTAGCTCAGATACAGTCAGAAGGACACACGTTTCGTATAATTCGTATCTAATGAGACCTCGTGTAGTATTCTCTATATATCTGCCCACGCACTCAAGTAGACTAAACTTAGAGCATGTCCACTGTAGTCAGGACAAAACGTTTTGGCCATCAGATCTTAAGCAGGGTCTAAATCCTAAATTAAATCACCTATCCTTACTTTACATTTACATCAATGCAATAACATATTGTTAATATATTACAACATCTCTGCAATAAGAAACAATCAGGCTGCAGAAATCACATCCTATCACATAATTATATTGGCACAACATCAGTGTGAGTCATGTGTGAAATGGATAAAATAAACTTTTATCATAACGAGCATATGTTCTTGAAAAGGAGATGCATAAGTACTCCTTTTTTTGTCAAAACTAAAATAATATATATTATTATCAAAGTATTTATCACAACTTGTAAGAGTATCAATTTACAGACTTGCGTTTGCAACAAATCAAATTTGTTTGAAAATGCACAAACTGATGTGATTTGCTTAGAGTGAGCATCTACTGAATAGCCAAAATAGCAACGAGTGACGTTTTGCACATGACACGTGTGCAGTACAAAAAAGATGCAGTATCAGGCTTTCTACTTTCTACTCGGGGAAAAAGGTATTCATTGAGAAGCTGCTTCCAAGCTCAATCCAAATACTCCTTCGAAACATCGTCATTGGAAAACTACAAGTTGTAGAGTCCCTATTCGCTGTTTGCACAGACATGAAAATGACAACATCACACCATGCCAGGATCGCTACCTACAATATGCTCATTGTTCCCCTCTGTGTTACAACATATCTGCACGTGTCAAGGAATTCAATATATACGTGCCCCTGGTGGTCACGTTCCTCGGGTCTGAACCCAATATAGAGCACATGTGGGATCCCCGTCTCTGTCAGCGTCAATGTCCACGCAAAATGCCCCAGACTCGCATGTTTAAAGGAGCTATGTAGTTCCTTTTTTATAACTTTAATTACTGCAGTATTTGTCGAAGCCTAGTGCAATTTATTGCTTACATTTGGTGTAAGTGTCGTAATGAAATAAAATAAAATGACAGTGATGTGCACAAGTGAGGTGAGTTTATTTGATAATTATTTAAGCTTAATTTTTGCTTAATTAAGTATTTATTGTTCATTTGAATTTCGTGATTAAGTGATCAAGAAGTTTAAATTATAAAATAGATAGCTTTTTCTTAAGATTGTTACATACTCGACCGAAAATCAGCTTTATTTTCAGGCCTTTTTTTGTACCTTTAACATTCGAAAAAACATCACAATGTCATTTCGACCTTTATCGATTGCACACTGAACAGGTGTTCTTCCAGCATTGCCGTTCCTACTCTCAAACCCTCTCAGTTCATCCAGTGTAAGCAGGTACTTAACTACTTCTAATTTACCAAAAAGACAGGCCAGGTGGAGCACATTAGACCCCTCATCATCTGAAAGTGTCAAACTGAATTTCTTTTGGTATAGAAACTTAATAGGTGTTACTCCACAAAAACAAACCGCGGTCATGACAGCAGTTCTACCATATTCACCTCGACTCTCTACATCAATGATGTTAAGTGACAGGACATACTTCAACATATCTATACGGCAACACATACATGCATAATGCAGAATCGTATTGTTATCTTTATCAACTGCCTTGACATCAGCACCTCTAGCCCTCATCAAATCAACAACTTGAAGTTTGCATTCATGTACGGCAATCATCAATGGGGTCTTCCATTTGTGGTCTTTACTCTCTATGCCAATATTATGTTCAGTTAATAGTTTCGACACAATGTTAGTATTTCCACCCGCACATGCAAAATGCAGGACATTGAAACCATCTACATCGTCAACTAAGAGATCCGATTTTTTGATGATAAGAAAATCAAAAATATGTTCTCTATCATGTCCTGCTGCTAACATAATAGCAGTCATTTCGTCTATCCCACGACAGTTGACATCAACCACACCTTGGTTCACTAGCCTCTTCACCTCGTCCAGATCATCATCTTCACAGGCTTTATGTAAACTTGCCACATCAACAGAAGAGCAGTCGGGTGCATTCTCTCCACCTGTTACAATTAGCACGAGTGAATTAGTGCAAACTGACAGAATCTAGGAGAGTGATCCAATTCAGATATTATGAAAGACTATATAATAAATAATAATCTTTAAAATGTCAATTTCAGCAAATCAAAATATTGAATATAAAGTACATGTATGTTACTTGATTTTACATAGATGTTTCAGAATTCCTTTAGATTAACGAAAAATAACGATTTTAGTTGAATATATCAGTATATCAATTCGCCCAAATTTCGGACACTTTTGACCTAACTTCAAACAGTACAACCTAATGTTCCGCATGTGTCAGTGGTTTCAACTTTTCATCAAAGTGATTTTTTATATTCCAAAACGCGTGATTAATGGTCCAGGAATAGTACAATATCCGTAGTTTAACTGCTTGAAGTAATTTGTCATTTATTCAGAGCACGTTATCCGATGCTAAATCTTAGCAACTGCCTCGTTATAATAAATTACATCACAATCACATTCGCAGGTATACTGACGCATAAACGATATGAAGGCTAAACTTCTAACATTCTTACTTTAATTCTGTTGTCATACATGTATGTGAAACCGAAATATGTATACATATTTCCATAGTTTTTCCATGGTCATTTAAAACTTTACAAGTGATTACAAATAAATTGTAATTGTGTCCGAACTTTGATCAAAACTGTCTGAACCAAGATCATTTGGACATAATATCGAAATCTCAATACGCAACCCCAGGGTCGCATTTGAAGTACCAATATTCAATTTCATTGTAATGAATAAATGTTTGTACTGGTATATTGATATAATTTGATGTATTCTGGAGCTTCCTATATGTTTTAAACTGTGTGCAAACATTTACATTAATAAAACAAATATTTCTCAAATTTCTTTCATGAAACCGTTAATTGAACCCCAGGCAAAGGCTAGTTTTGATAGAAAGTCAAACTATCAACTATTTATCAAAAGAAAATACAAATATAACATATTAAAAAGGACATTTTGAAACGAAAATATTACATTTATTGCAGATATTTTGCGTCAGATCAAAGTGAAAAGTGTCGGATGTTCAGGTGATGTGTGAATTTATTAACATGTAGCATGACATAAAAGTGGTGAATCGATGATTTGAAACAAATTATTTTGTCAAATGTCAAATCGATTTAACTTTTCTTACTCTACATGACATCCAACCATTTTGACGTATCGAGAATTATTGTAGGAACATTAAAGTAAACTAAAAATCTCAATTCATGTAATGCTATCGAGAGTCTGACCACCGAATGTCCAAGCTTCATTTATTTGCCTTGTGTCTGATGGAAAGTGACACCTGGTGTCTTTGGTACTGTTTTGGATTATGTTGAAGAATGTGAATGCTGAATGATGTGTGATGGGTGGCGTATGAAAACTGACATGTGTTGTTTGATGTGTGGTGTGTGAATTTGTATATGTGATGTTTAACGTATGTTTGATGTGTGGTGTGTGATGTGGGACATGTGATGTTAAACGTATGTTTGATGTGTGGTGTGTGAAGTGGGACATGTGATGTTAAACGTATGTTTTATGTGTGGTGTGTGAAGTGGGACATGTGATGTTTAACGTATGTTTGATGTGTGGTGTGTAAAGTTGGATATGTGATGTTTAACGTATGTTTGATGTGTGGTGTGTGAAGTGGGATATGTGATGTTTAACTTATGTTTGTAAATTAGTATATTGTAAAACTCTCATTATGGAAGTTCCATGGAAGTTAGGCCTTTAGTTTTACTTTAATTCTTAGTTCGTGCTACGTTTTCTTTAGCCAGGTCGTAAAAACCAATTACCTTTGCGTCCTGTATCATCCATAACCGATTGATCTTGATTGAACTGATCGGCATTTGCCATAATTGAAAATGCAAGGGCTTGCTTATAACAAATGTATGAGCTGTAAACAATGTAACGGTCAACTCAATATCAAAACATGAACCACTCGACGTACTAGTAGGTGTCCCAGGGATCATAAATGGTAGAGTATCAGAACATAACATCCATTGGTTATTGCAGTCAGAAACACATGTTGCATTCAAAAAATGTTATGTCTTATTAGCCATGCTCAAGTAATGATATTAAGTAAAACATCCTATGTTGGTACACCATGGTGTAAAATTAATCATTGTGCTAAGAACAATTTCATACACAAATAAAGATTGAGATACCTATAAATGTCATAACAAATATCATGAAAGAATTCATGTTCTGTTTATGAAAGAATATATAGTCAGGGCAATGTCAAATGCATCATTCGCACATGGAATTACTACTATGACGTTAATAGGTAATGTAATATTGAATATTATCAAGAGTGAGGTGATGTAATCAGTCAAATAACACAGATGACAGAGGATATGAGATTATAATTACCTTGATCGCTCTTAGGTGATGTTTGCATTGTGGGTACAGAGGCTTCAACATTCTCTTTTCTTCCAGTATTACTGATGGTAGGTGCAGTCACAACGAGTCGACATAGCAACTGTAACTGATCTAATATGTGAGAGGAGCAATCATCAGCGAGTTGAAAACGTACTCCACAAAGTTTGAGACCATAGCGCTGAATTGTTCTCTCACAACAAGTCTGCAATACAGAAGTATAGCTTTATTGTTTTCAACATAAGAAACACACCACATCTATGTTTCTCAATATCTATAGATTGGAATATATCATTATAAGTTTGTAAGATTAATTTACTTTTTTAATAAATACATCGGCTATTTTATCGAGTTATTACATTGCGTGAACAACACAAGCTGTAAGACCATTAATCTGATTGTTCTCTCCCAGTTGCTTCTTGTTGCAAACAGCAGATTGCAGACAATGTGTCTTGGAATACTCCAGCCTCAAGGTCCAAAAATGTGTGAAGATCGTTATCACAGATGCAATGTTTGCTCACTGTTTACTTTTATCTTTAATGAAATACAGTTGATGTGTAAACTTGGCAACAACAACATAGGTGTGAGTCCTATGAAGAAGGATGGTGTGAACGTCTTCGATTAATTTTCTAACATTTCCTCGACTCCAACGGCAGATATAACGACTAATCAACGAGAACCTGGTAAGTAATAAGACACTGTTTATGTCAGTTTTCCCTCATTATCAATCAAAGGATTTTTGTTTTATTACGCAGGTATCTTAATTTCTTGTAAAAATACAAGCATTACTTGTATTGTAGTCTTATAAAAACTGGGTCTCAACAAGGTTCAATATTGTTGAGCCCGGATCTTCATGTGTCCTCGCCTCTTAAGCTCATCCTAAATTGCATTGGCTTACTTTGGAATTTCGAATGAAATTTAAAAAAGCATTGATTTTTCCTTCATGTTGCTCCATAGACAAGCTCTGTTGCAGCGTTAAATAAACAATTACGACTATTTCTAAATATTGCTACATCAAGTTCATCAAAGGTATTTTTTTTAATCTTTTTTTTTTCAATTTTGTGAACTTGTTATCACATCAAATCTTATCCTGTATCAGTATCTTGGGCTGCTAACAAATGATAACACCCATACATCCGCATCCGGAACGATTACTCACCTGCCTTAACAACATGCTAGACATATAAATCATTGAAATGCCGTTAAATGTGTGCATCTTATATCACTGACTAATGTAGCAATGTCCCCTCATAATCAAACACATCCTGTGTGAATGTTGGGACACTGCACATATCAGGGGAAATGTTTACCCTAATATTTATAATTCTCAAGATTTATGTCAATTCGGACAACATAGGCAATTTAAACTTTTTCATAAATTATATTCTTTTTACATTCGTGATAAGCTTTGAACAATGTTAAGATATGTTGCTGATGTTTTAACGGCCTTTTTGTCGTGTTTTGTTTGTTTTTTTTATAATATTTTAAATTGGGCAAATAAATTAAATGTTTCAACGCTAATGGCTGCAATAATAATTCACCCACTCACATTCTGAGCGCAACCTTAAAGTTTTTGCAGTATAAAATTCACCAAGTCATGAATTTTTCAATAAGCTCATCAAGTAGGTGAGCGAAATTTCGGAATGCAGCTGTACACTTCTGTCCATGTACAACAATACATTTCTGTCGTAAATCTCAATCAATAGCGTTAAAACTACCAAATTATATTCACTTTCTTTCTTGTGTGGATTCCACAAAGATCCATATATGACTCATTGAGTTCACCTTACAGTACATATATATAAGTCTGAATAAACACTTAAATACATTCTCTTCGTTTGAATACAGTCATTTTAAAGCTGTTCTTTGATAAGCTTTTCATTTGGTCCCAAGTGACCTGTTCAACAAATCTATATCAAATCAATACTGAAATCTATACTAATAGTTTTTATTAAAGACAATCTTTTAAGTCAACATTTACTTTCAAGTTGAAATTTAAAATCAAGTTGTAAGAATGAAGATCGGATTGAGATCTCTGTAGACAGTGTGAAAAACGCTTTTCTGAAATTTAACATTATAGAAACCTGCGCCCCAATGGCCTGCAAGTAATTGCTGAGGCAGTGTGCTGTTAAGCTCAGTGATGTGTTTTGCCTACTATTTCAGACTCTCACATGATGACACAGATCTGTAAATCTTCTTACACTGGCTCCTTTGTTTCATTTGGGTGTTCATTTTTCACACTTACTTAAGTTGTTGTTTTTTTTGTGATGAACGCACAGAGGTGATCATTATGCATACTGGGCGTTCATCATTAACACCTGGTATAGCCGTGAACACCTGCTATCAGAGAACTTATTGTTGGTAAATTTACTTTTTGCATCTTTCAAATCTAAGTGATGATAATTCATAACATAGCTTTTCTCAACACAAGTAATCGAAAATACTTTCAACGATATGTAGGACCGAACCTGTAACCCTATGGTTTCTGGTCGAGGGATCTTACAATAACACCTCTGCCTCATTAGAAAATGGCTTTAAATTTTCAAAAGCTAAAACATCTTGTGTGCATTTTTGCAAATTATCTTACAATGAAAATATGAATTAATAACTGTATCTTTACCATCTTAACTCAGAATATAATATTTGTACCACTTAATTCCTATCTTTGTTTCGAAGTCATCTTCTTCAATTGTTCATGAACATTAAGCTGTTACTCCATACCTTATTATATATCAAAAGCAATGAAACAATTGAAAGGAAAGGTTAATTTTGTACAATAAAGTTTAGATTAGTCATTAGTATCATTTGCAGAGAAACATGGTATGAATAGTCTAATTAATACGAATGGATAAAGTATTAAATCCATTATTATAATCATTATCAGTCCGTTTAATTTGCAGAACACTCACCGATGTTATATATACCATTATCTCTAATCATTTATCATTCCCATCAATTGTGCTCGCTTACAAAATCTAGCTAAAGTTTTAAATGACCATACATATTGTTCCTGCAGAGGCAAACACATGCCATCAATCAAGCAACTCTAATTCACAAATTGTCATTGGAAAGTGGCTTTAAATTTTCAGAAGCTAAAACACATATTTCAATTGTGCGCAAAATGTACACAGATCCATAGCTATTTCTGGAGAACTGAATTTCTCAAATCAAAGTGGTTTCAGAGGCCAAATTTTCTCTTGATAGTTAATTATTATTCACCACACATATTTAAAACCTTAAAGCTAAATCCTTAAAGGCATTATAACTTTTAAGGTCGTATCATATAAAACATGGGATGGGGATGAAGAAACTCTTCTTCATTTTTATCGATCACTCATCCGCTCCAAACTTGAGAATGGATCCATTGTATATGGATCTGCCCGCCCCTCATATATCAAAATACGAGATACCATCCACCACAAGGGTCTTAGACTTTGTCATTGGGCAACAATGTGCCTGTTGAATGTCTTTATGATGAAGCTGATGAGCCAACTCTTCCAGATCAGCGCATCAAGCTGGCACTTCAATATATTACTAAACTTAAATCCTACCCCTCTCATCCTGCATACAACTGCGTAATCTCGAATACAAACTTTTTAAGCTCTTGTTATTGATAGACAGCTTCTTAACTGACACATATCAATTTGTTAATGTTATCACATCAAAGTCAAAGATAATGACAGTCAACACTGGATCATCGCAATCTCACAAGTGATGATCATATTATACACAAGTGACTTTGTGGGCCATGATGTTTTGTTGCTTAGACTTGAAAATCAGTTCAACATTCACGGAATACCTCTTGCTTTACTTCCTAACTGAGAGACAGCAGACAGTGTGTAACTATCAGAGATCTGAAGTCTGATAAAGTCTCTCAGAAAGTTTGGAGTTCCCCAAGGCCCTGTATTTGGGTCTGTGCCCTTTGTTATGTATACCACCTGTCTTGGAACATTACATAGCATCATGATCTGGATCACAATGCGTATGCTGATGACATGCAACTATTGGACATATGCAACACAGACTACATCTATGTGTCTGTTGATAAGATTGTAAACTCGTGTCAAGATTTGAAGTCGTGGATTATACACAAAAAAACTTCGCCTGGACGATGAATAACAGAGGTAATGCTAGATGGTACAACTCAACATCGTAGATCTGTCCCAGACACCAAGATAGGAAATTGCGTCATTAATATATTTCAAAATGTGAAGAACCTTTGTGTTTATATGAACTCTACTCTGGGCATGGTAGACCAAGTTGAACACATTTGTAAGGTCTGTTATTTCCACCCTCGCTCCTTTGGAAATATTTGCAACCTCACAACTGAGGCAATGAAGTTCAATCCTTGGTTCATGCCAGGATTGACTATTGTTATAGCATACTATATGGTATCAACAAAAGAACTCTTGCACGTTTGCAGAAAGTGCAAAATATGGCTGTCAAAATTTACCCATACCAGAAAACCCCTATATAACCCCTGTCTTGAACTAACTTCACTAGCTACCAATTGAAGCAATACTCTCTTTCAAAATCCTCTGCCTTGTATATAAATGCTTGAACAACTTTGCTTCTCCTAACTTCTCTAGATCTGAACTCCTGTCTATGCAGAAGCCAGTCCGTGCTCTTAAGATCTAATGAAGACAGTTTACTCTCTGTACCACGTATCTGTCCCAAACAATATGGTGAATGATCCTTCGCAGTTGCGGGCCATATCCTGTGGACCAATCTACTTCAATCACTGAAATCTTCTCCAACACCAGAGACTGTCACAGGTCACCTTAAAACGCATCGATTTCAACTTGCAAATCGAGTGTAATTCAATATTTGACTCCTCTATTCATGTGTATATGCATATATTTGTAGTTCATTATCTTGCCTGTAGGGCTTTGAGCATGCTTCCATGTATGGACTATTGTGCAATTTACGTTTCCATTATTATTATAATTATTAAGCCAGCAGGTTGTTTGTCTATTGTCTATTTACCTACAGCACCATGCCAAAAGTATTCGCGGAAATGAAAATAAACGGTGTGAAGCCAAATTCTTTGGTTGACAACCCGTCGCGCAGCGTTCAAAATACGGCGTGCATGGCTTTGATACGACCCCCATATATGAAACGTCACCAACAATGCTCGCGCTATGACGCCATTACTTTGTCGTCTGCTATCATGACGCCAGTGCAGATGGATAAATGTAAACATGGGCCGAAGATCGTCAGAGCTGACAGATGAAGTGAAATCGTTAGTCGTGGAGTTAAAATTGAAAGGTAAACGATTTGTAGAGATATCTGAACTCTTAAATGTTCCTGAAACTACATGTTCCTACATATGGTAAAAAAAACGGGGAGTGTTGAAAATAAACAAAGAAATGGGCGACCCTCAAAGATCACTGACAGAGGTCGGAAATCCTTTTTGCGTACTGTTCGAAAAAATCGTGGAAGTGTTCTGAAGGACATAACTTTCTTGTACAATGAGGGGAGAGATGTTAACATTACATCAAAATTAAGTTTTTCGACGTGTTATTAGGAAGAGGATGCGAATCAGGGAAGTGAATCGGAAAAAGAGACTGTCGTGGTGTCTGGAACACAGAAGATTGACTGTCAATGGTCACTGGAATCAATGAATGATGAGTCTCAGATTGTCTGATGACTCTCAGACAAAATCACTGTGTATTTGTTTGGAGATCGTCATCCGAAGCATACCGCCTGAAATGTATGAATCCGCCATATCAGCGCAAGGTATTTATTATGATCTGGGGGTGCATTACCTGGTTTGGTGTGGGAACTATTTGTAAAGTACAGAAATATCCTCGATGACAACCTTTGGCCGGCTTTAGCTCATCATTTTATGAATAAACCATACCGTTTCCAAGATGGCAATGCACCCGTACATCGGGCAAGGATTTTGGAAGAATACAAACCTGACAATGATATTAGTTATATCACATGGCCAGCCCAATCTCCAGACACTGGGTGAACATAAGCTATTTATAACCTTTACAAATATGTATTATTGTAAATATCATCTTTTATAGATATTTAATCTTTGTAAATATCATATTTAATCTGTATTAACTTTTTGTAAATATCATTTTTAATAATGTTGTAAGGTTTTGTAAATATCATCTCTAATCCTGCTGTAAATGTTTGTTAATAGCATCTTAATGTATGTAGTAATTAGTGAAGGGGGGTGGGGGGGGGGGGGGGGGGGGTCGGGTGTCTCTTGGTTAGGGGTTGGATGTTACGGGTGACTGGTGTGGACTGAATAGAGATTGAGGGTAAACAGAGTGAGTGTATGTTGGAATTGGGGATGGTTAAGTTGTGAGGTAGGGTGGCTGGGGTTTCGTTGTGGTCGGCGTTTGAGTGTTGGGTGGTGCAGGGGATACCATTGTTCTGTGTTGAGCTGGAGGGTGAGAGGCGAGTGCATTTGTACGTATGTTTGAGGGGGGAACACTGGCAAGATGGGTGGCTGCCGAGTTTGGGATTGCGGGTGTTGACTTTGTAGAACTGGAGGGTGATGGAAGGTAGCTTTGGGTTAGAGTAAGTTGTGGGGGGGCGTTGCCTGTGTTGAGTTGGATGGTTGAAGGGGAGTGCATGTCTATGTATGTTTGAGAATGTTGACCGAATAACTGGAGGATGAGAGTGGTGTGAGTGCGTGTGTATTAGCCAAGATAGTATTCGTTGATTCTTGGTCAATTGGGGTTGTGGTATATGGTGCTTGAAAGGTTTAGGAGTGCGTATTTGAACAGTGGTTGAATTTCATTGTAGATGTACATGAAGAGGCACAGTTTGTAATCTGCCCTAAAGTTAGGCGTTGTGAAGAGGTCGATCTACGGTGGGTGAAAAAATGATAGGTGAAGATGGGAGCTGGGGATAGTCAGTAATGAATATAGTGAGTGACTGGGGGTTGGGAGAATGGATCGAGCCGGACTATGGCGCGGATGAGAATGTAAGACGACTTAGGCAGGGTGGATATGAGGAGGTTGATGTAGGGAGAATGCCAGTCAGGGGATATACTGGGAGCTTTGGATACATGTGCCTAGCGGTAGACGCAGTTGTGAGAGCTTGGATATCTATGCTGAGAACATATACAATGAATAAGACATAAAATGTAACACATGAATGGTTTGTTTAGCGTATAGTTGTATTCAGTGAAACTTAGAGTTGATTATGGATGTTACACGTGATTTAACACTTATATCAGGGTCAAAAGACAATAAAACATAGTCATAGTAAAGATGTATCATAGATTTAGCGATCAATGTTTGGGTTTCAAACATTATTTTAATTTCGAAAGTGTTACATTGCATTCTTGTATAATTCCATAGATTACAGACTCATGCTAGATTTACAATACAAATACGTATAAAAGCTTCAAATACAGCAAATGTGATAAGTCTTAACATAGAAAGATTAATAATTATTATTATTAAACATGGTCTTTTCATACTATTTTCCTCGTTTTATGCGTGAGTGGTTCTATAGTATATGTCATTCCAATGTCATTTTTTCTCAAATACAAAGCTGTACTACCATATTGTATTAAATGTACCAAGTATCGTAGTCTTTAACGAACCCTAATGGAATTGTGAACTGCATAGATTTTGTAGATCCTTTTGAAGAGCGAGTTTATTGGGGCAATAAATTAATAAGGGAATAGTTGTTTGTACCGATAACAGTGATTAACGATCCGTAACGGAAATGTGAACTGCCTAGATTCTAAACATCCTTTTGGATAGCTCGTTTATTGTGGCAATAAATTAATTACAGAATTAGTGCTAGCTTCATTGCCAAATTAATTGTGGGTTATTCATTTTAGTAAATGTTGTGCAGAAATTAAAATGTCAGTGTTTCAGTGTTGAAAATCTACATTAGCTATATAAGATAAGAACCACTTGTAAAATGCATGTGTCCAAATACTTGAACTCGATATACTGTCTCTACTGAAATTTGCTTATGTGTAAATAATAGTATTTCAATCAAAATGTGTACTTCCTTAAGATTTAGTTTATTTCATTTCGGGAGCATATTCCTCATATAAACATTAGAATAACGACTTTGCTTTTACCATTGTGTTACTTTTCAAACATGAACTCTTTTGATATTAAGTCATGTGTAGTCTTGTTTAGATATATCTTAATTTTATGAATGCATGTAACATTTATAACTGTACAAACGATTTTAAATATGTGAGCGAATACAGACAGAGTCAACACACAGGCAAAATGATAATCAAGGGAGAGTTAAACCCTTTAATATTCCCTCTAATTACGAAATAAGATAAACATATAAGCATATAATGATATGATTCATATAGAGCTTAGTCCAACCCGAAAACTATATTTTACATTTAACAATACTTGTCTAATTAAATTATAAGATAAATAGTTGCGTTTGTAAAATTTCCGGGATTCATTGCTATTCAACACCCGCAAATTTAGTTTAAAACCGACGGCGTTAGCAACTATTTATCAATATTGTAACATGACCGTTAGTTATCAGGCGTTTTGAAACGAACTCTCTTTTTGCGTACTATCTCTGAGTGGAAAGGACTTTGCGACTGTTCCATTGTTGTAATAGGTGTGGTCAGGTAAAAAACAAATGAAAATACTCGGCGTAATATGTACATTAGCAACAATTTACAAATAAGCTCAAACAGTTTCACTCAACTATGTTCACTTTACAATATTCACGTATCCTTTTAGAGGGCGATAAACATTTATCTACAACATCAACACAGTAAAATACCTAGGAACAAACATCTTAAACTTGCCCTAACCCATTGTGACAATGACGCTAGCATTGTGACGTCAAAACGGTTGATCACTATGACGTCATGTCATGGCAACGGCATTCATTAAACACAACGGCATGGAAGAAGGCGTCAAACTTGGACAAATCTTACTAGTTGAAAACATTTTAGTTACTTGAAATTAAATAATTTTGAGAGTTATTTGTTACCTATACTGCTATACACAAGTTAGAAAATGACAATGCCACCTGTCAAATTTGAGTAAGGGGCACATATTAAGATAAGTAGAAAAATACAATTTTGAGTCGGGCCGGATCTTGGGAAAATGATGTATATGTTCGCGGTGATTCGCCCCAAGTAATTTGCGGGTATTCATTGTCATTCAACATAGGCAAATCAACCAATCAGAATCAGGGATACACCGAAATCATGTTACAATTCACTTTCATTGTGTTGTTACATATTCCTGTAAATGATCAGATAAATTTAGTTTCTAAATAGCATAATGTATTAACTAGTAATTGTAGAAACACCCTTGTATTTTTTCTAATTACATACGAGAAGCGCTTGCGCAAAGAAAATATGTCAATTCATAATAACTAATTAATGTATTTGTAAAATGTTATTGTTTACTCAACAAAATTGTAATGTTTAGATGCATTGTACATGGGCCGAGGGGCGATAAACCAAAAAAAAAAAAAAATTGAACTATAATATAACAGTCAACAGAAACAGAACACTATTTATAGACAGGTAAGTAAAAAAACATTTGTTCGGTGTCATTTTAATTGTGTCATTATGCAATGATATTCTTTATTGTAGAGATTTCCCTTTTTAGGGTCTGCCGGAATTTCTAAAAGAGGTCAATTAGCAAAGCACAATACACGCAGTGCAGCTTCCCCACCTTGAGACATCATTAGACAGTAATTAGACAACTAATACACATTCATGTTTCACAGTAAAACTTGTTAAACATGAATTTAAAGCTGTTGGCGGTTTCTCCTATGATGTTTACAATACTTTATATAGATTGTTGGTCCTGCCTATCTTATATGCAATATGGGGCCCCAGGCAATTTAATATTATCAATGGGCATGTAGATTCTTTCTTGGTGTTGGTTGTAAAACTCCAAATTTGGCTGTACGCGGAAAGAAGGGCTGGGTTTTGCCCTTTACAAATACAACAATTGAAATTATGTCCTTTTGGAGCAAGCTTAAAAAAATCGATCGTTCTAGATTCCCAAGTTTAATTTTCAGATGGTCTGGTCAGTTCCTTAAGTCCTGGAATAATGCAGTCCTGAAACTTGTTGAAAATCTTAATTTGCCATTTGATTTTAGTAATATTTCTAGAATTGAGCTTTCTTAATCAGAATTTGGATGAAATCCCTTGAAAGCCAATGCTGGTGCAACGATTTCTATAATGACAGAGGTGAACAGAATGGTAATAAATTATGTACTTATAGATTATTCAAGAAACTTTTGATTCCGGAATTACATGTTACTACTGTGTTAACAAGAAGTCAACGTAGTGTATTGAATAAGTTACGCTGCGGCACATTACCACTGGAGATAGAAGTCGGCAGGTATACGCGCCCTTAAACACTTTTAGAAAAGAGGATCAGTAAATTTTGTAATAGCAATGTTATTTCAGATGAAATACATTTTCTCACTGAGTTTGACTTTTATTCTGATCTTAGGTATAATTAATGGCAGGATATTTCTCTTGTCTAGCCTCTTGCCGCTCTGGTATTATAAATGTATAATATGCGAAAACATGCAATCAGCCCCTGCAATATATAATTATCATAACAATATTATCTCTTGTACATGTTGGTGTTGTAACTTGTAACATTATTTTTATATATATGTGTATATTTTAGACATGTATATAATAAAAATATGTATGTTTCTCATAGGCTGTATGGTACGAGTAGTAGGGAGGCCTGCATACTCCCAAATTTACTCCTAAATTCATTGATTGGCTATTGTTTGGCTATTTTCTTGGATATTTTAATTAGGATATTTTTTGGATATTTTTTAATTAGGGCTTGTATAGGATATTTATAGAGTGGACCGAAAATTCGGTCAAACTGATTTTCTCAGACATGTCCAGACCTGTAGCACAGGTGTTCTTAGTGTCGTATATATGGTTTGACCAATTTAATTGTTAATTGAATTGACCGATTTGTTTAAAATTCGGTCAGACTGATATCATTACTTTAGCCAGCTCCACACTGTCCTCAGATGAATACTGTGAAAGGATGAACTTGAACAAACTAAGTGACCAGCCAGTGTTTACTCTGTCAACACTGGCGCGAGCTAGATCATCAAGCACAGCAGCGGGCGAGCCAGTGTTGACTCTGTCAACAATGTATGAGAGAGAGAGGGGGGATTAATGTTTAACTATGTTCAGCTAGCCCTCGTCTCGCATTTTCATCCCTGGGACTAACCCGTGTTTGGAAGATTATTCTGATACAATTTTAAAGAATAATATATAGTTCTCCACTTGATAATTATTTCTTTAATGTATATTCAGATTATTTATCTGGAGGAAAAGAAATCACATATAGCTAACATATATAATATATAGCTGGAATGTCAACACTTTGAATAAATTGGGATTACAATGGACTAACTACATAAAACATGTTAATATCGTGTCAATCTGTTGATTGTCTTTTTAAGGAAAACAAAAGCTTAATTATCATGAGCTTTCTTTTCACACTCCTTCACTTATTGAATATTCAATCTGAAATAAAAGACTTGCACTCAGTCTATGCTATTCTAGAGTTGTAGCAGGACAGTGGAGCGTTAATCCTTAATACACACAGACTACGCACACACCGACTGAATAAACAAACAAAGGCGCGTGTCTACTGTGATTGGCGTATCTGTATGGAGTAAGCGGGAACATCTCTGAGCTGTATACTTGAGTGAAACTACGGGGTCTCTGGCCTATTTCCCATATGTGCTGAAAATTATCTATTTTTAGGTAACGTCATATATGTTGCTATGGTGACTTAACTGAGTTATGAACATAATTAGGGTGACCCATTTTCTATTGTATACCTCCTAATTCTTTAAACAAACAAAGGCTCTCGACAAAGAATAAAAGAGATATTCATTCATTCATAATAATAAAAATTATATCTCTATAACCAAATGACAGAAGAAAAAAAATATGTAACTATGACTTTTATCATAAAGCTGTAAATTGTTTTTTAGACATTAGTTTTCCAAAATCTTCCCCTGAAAATATATAATAAATAATAAATTAAAAATAGAGACATCAACTATGTTTATGTGTGCTTGAGTAGTGTTCTTCTAAATGCTTATTTATATCAGACTACCACTTGTATATGTGAAACTAGATTTACTTCAGTTTATGATTATTGATGTATATCGGAGTTACTCCTGATAAAATTGGTTTGATATATCTCCAACCTTAATACACTTGACAATATGTTTACCTGTAAGACAGATCATTAAGTCTTTTAATGTAAGTTAAATAGACACTACATTATTATCTAGTATGTGTTCTATATCATAGAATAGTTTATAAAAATCAGGCAATATGGTGTTCAAATAAAGTATCTATAAATAAAAGATAAATAAGACATCTTTAAGTAAAGCCTAATCCATCACGGCTGGTCGCATAATTGATTCAACTCACTAGGCCATGTCATTCACCTTCAGTGAACATGTCTTATTCAGCTAAAATCATAATGTAATCAAAATGTCATTGTTCAAGAATAATGTTACTATTTCTATATTGAATCTTAAGGTGAATTCTAACTATATCGTATGAATGTTGAATTGATATTCTGTATTACAATTGTTGCATATTTGAATAAGTGACTATCATGTATGTTTATTGTAATATGGACTTATGTAACTATTATTATTAATGGAGTTGAAGTTGTTCTGTATTCTATTTATATATCACCTTTTGTATTGAATATGATGTACTGTTAAATATGTTAAGACATTTATTTGACTGATCATTCTGCTGTTTGTGTGTTAATTTTAGGCATGAAGACCTGGTACCTTTTCCCTATAGCGCAAGTTATAATTCTAGGCCGAAACTTCTAGCGAAAGCAAGAAGCAAGTTTTCAGTTATAAGAACTGAGAGAGGGACAATGAAAACTCTGTGGTCATTTTCCTTTTATCACATAATGCATTCTTCAGAAATGTAAGACAATGGGCAGATGAATGTAAATGCTTGAAATGTCATTTGATAATGGTTTTACATAATTTTAGACAGTAATACTAAAGTTGAATTTATTCTAATCCTTCAATTAACATACATACACCATTTGAGGTACATATCCTATATTAGAATGAAATGTGTTTAATGAAATTTATAAGATGTCATTATGGTTGAAAAAGGTGGTTGTTGTTTTTGTTGTTGTTGTTGTTGTTGTTGTTGTTGTTGTTGTGGTTGTTGTTGTTGTTGTTGTTGTTGTTGTTGTTGTTGTTGTTGTTGTTGTTGTTGTTGTTGTTGTGGTTGTGGTTGTTGTTGTTGTTGTTGTTGTTGTTGTTGGTGTTGTTGTTGTTGTTGTTGTTGTTGTTGCTGTTGTTGTTGTTGTTGTTGTTGTTGTTGTTGTTGTTGTTGTTGTTGTTGTTGTTGTTGTTGTTGTTGTTGTTGTGGTGCTAGTGGTTGTGGTTGCTTTTGTTCATGTTTGATAGTCATATGTCGCTTTAGACTATCTGGCCAAGAATATGTCTTGAAACATACTGGACAGGAGTACATTATGCCTTCTTACTGTAACGATCTGGCTTTCCCTGTTTTGGAAGAGACTTCTTTTTGTGTGATGTGTCTTCTTTAACTTTCTTGTCAGGAATGACACACACTTTCTGTGCTCTCCTTTGTATAGCCCTTTCGCGTTTCTCTTGAGCTTTGGCTTGCTCCATGACTTGTTGTGTTGGAGAGACAAAGTTAATTTTGGGTTGTTCAGAATAAGGCATGGCCAGTGCTTGTTCTTTTCGTTTCCTTTCTTCCAAAATTTTAGGCTATTCTGGATCATAAAGCTCCAGTGTTCTGTCAACAGACAAGTTGCCATGCTGTGCACATTTACCCTATACTTGCAACATATAATAGCGAGTCCATTTCTCGGTGTCTGGGACAAAAAGTTTATACTGACTAATGGTGATGTGTCCTCCCTGAATGTTCTGAAGCAAATGAGGTCGAGATAATGACTAACCTCATTTGCTTCAGAACATTCAGGGAGGACACATCACCATTAGTCAGTATAAACTTTTTGTCCCAGACACCGAGAAATGGACTCGCTATTATATGTTGCAAGTATAGGGTAAATGTGCACAGCATGGCAACTTGTCTGTTGACAGAACACTGGAGCTTTATGATCCAGAATAGCCTAAAATTTTGGAAGAAAGGAAACGAAAAGAACAAGCACTGGCCATGCCTTATTCTGAACAACCCAAAATTAACTTTGTCTCTCCAACACAACAAGTCATGGAGCAAGCCAAAGCTCAAGAGAAACGCGAAAGGGCTATACAAAGGAGAGCACAGAAAGTGTGTGTCATTCCTGACAAGAAAGTTAAAGAAGACACATCACACAAAAAGAAGTCTCTTCCAAAACAGGGAAAGCCAGATCGTTACAGTAAGAAGGCATAATGTACTCCTGTCCAGTATGTTTCAAGACATATTCTTGGCCAGATAGTCTAAAGCGACATATGACTATCAAACATGAACAAAAGCAACCACAACCACTAGCACCACAACAACAACAACAACAACAACAACAACAACAACAACAACAACAACAACAACAACAACAACAACAACAACAACAACAACAACAACAACAACAACAACAACAACCACAAAGCACCACAACAACAACAACAACAACAACAACCACAACCACAACAAACACAACAACCACAACAACAACAACAACAACAACAACAACAACAACAACAACAACAACAACCACAACAACCACAACAACAACAACAACAACAACAACAACAACAACAACCACCTTTTTCAACCATAATGACATCTTATAAATTTCATTAAACACATTTCATTCTAATATAGGATATGTACCTCAAATGGTGTATGTATGTTAATTGAAGGATTAGAATAAATTCAACTTTAGTATTACTGTCTAAAATTATGTAAAACCATTATCAAATGACATTTCAAGCATTTACATTCATCTGCCCATTGTCTTACATTTCTGAAGAATGCATTATGTGATAAAAGGAAAATGACCACAGAGTTTTCATTGTCCCTCTCTCAGTTCTTATAACTGAAAACTTGCTTCTTGCTTTCGCTAGAAGTTTCGGCCTAGAATTATAACTTGCGCTATAGGGAAAAGGTACCAGGTCTTCATGCCTAAAATTAACACACAAACAGCAGAATGATCAGTCAAATAAATGTCTTAACATATTTAACAGTACATCATATTCAATACAAAAGGTGATATATAAATAGAATACAGAACAACTTCAACTCCATTAATAATAATAGTTACATAAGTCCATATTACAATAAACATACATGATAGTCACTTATTCAAATATGCAACAATTGTAATACAGAATATCAATTCAACATTCATACGATATAGTTAGAATTCACCTTAAGATTCAATATAGAAATAGTAACATTATTCTTGAACAATGACATTTTGATTACATTATGATTTTAGCTGAATAAGACATGTTCACTGAAGGTGAATGACATGGCCTAGTGAGTTGAATCAATTATGCGACCAGCCGTGATGGATTAGGCTTTACTTAAAGATGTCTTATTTATCTTTTATTTATAGATACTTTATTTGAACACCATATTGCCTGATTTTTATAAACTATTCTATGATATAGAACACATACTAGATAATAATGTAGTGTCTATTTAACTTACATTAAAAGACTTAATGATCTGTCTTACAGGTAAACATATTGTCAAGTGTATTAAGGTTGGAGATATATCAAACCAATTTTATCAGGAGTAACTCCGATATACATCAATAATCATAAACTGAAGTAAATCTAGTTTCACATATACAAGTGGTAGTCTGATATAAATAAGCATTTAGAAGAACACTACTCAAGCACACATAAACATAGTTGATGTCTCTATTTTTAATTTATTATTTATTATATATTTTCAGGGGAAGATTTTGGAAAACTAATGTCTAAAAAACAATTTACAGCTTTATGATAAAAGTCATAGTTACATATTTTTTTTCTTCTGTCATTTGGTTATAGAGATATAATTTTTATTATTATGAATGAATGAATATCTCTTTTATTCTTTGTCGAGAGCCTTTGTTTGTTTAAAGAATTAGGAGGTATACAATAGAAAATGGGTCACCCTAATTATGTTCATAACTCAGTTAAGTCACCATAGCAACATATATGACGTTACCTAAAAATAGATAATTTTCAGCACATATGGGAAATAGGCCAGAGACCCCGTAGTTTCACTCAAGTATACAGCTCAGAGATGTTCCCGCTTACTCCATACAGATACGCCAATCACAGTAGACACGCGCCTTTGTTTGTTTATTCAGTCGGTGTGTGCGTAGTCTGTGTGTATTAAGGATTAACGCTCCACTGTCCTGCTACAACTCTAGAATAGCATAGACTGAGTGCAAGTCTTTTATTTCAGATTGAATATTCAATAAGTGAAGGAGTGTGAAAAGAAAGCTCATGATAATTAAGCTTTTGTTTTCCTTAAAAAGACAATCAACAGATTGACACGATATTAACATGTTTTATGTAGTTAGTCCATTGTAATCCCAATTTATTCAAAGTGTTGACATTCCAGCTATATATTATATATGTTAGCTATATGTGATTTCTTTTCCTCCAGATAAATAATCTGAATATACATTAAAGAAATAATTATCAAGTGGAGAACTATATATTATTCTTTAAAATTGTATCAGAATAATCTTCCAAACACGGGTTAGTCCCAGGGATGAAAATGCGAGACGAGGGCTAGCTGAACATAGTTAAACATTAATCCCCCCTCTCTCTCTCATACATTGTTGACAGAGTCAACACTGGCTCGCCCGCTGCTGTGCTTGATGATCTAGCTCGCGCCAGTGTTGACAGAGTAAACACTGGCTGGTCACTTAGTTTGTTCAAGTTCATCCTTTCACAGTATTCATCTGAGGACAGTGTGGAGCTGGCTAAAGTAATGATATCAGTCTGACCGAATTTTAAACAAATCGGTCAATTCAATTAACAATTAAATTGGTCAAACCATATATACGACACTAAGAACACCTGTGCTACAGGTCTGGACATGTCTGAGAAAATCAGTTTGACCGAATTTTCGGTCCACTCTATAAATATCCTATACAAGCCCTAATTAAAAAATATCCAAAAAATATCCTAATTAAAATATCCAAGAAAATAGCCAAACAATAGCCAATCAATAAATTTAGGAGTAAATTTGGGAGTATGCAGGCCTCCCTACTACTGGTACGTTCTTTTATTGAATGTATTCTGATATATAGTTTACCACGTGAGACAGAAATAAAACAATTTTCTTTATTTCCTTTATGAATTTTGCGAATATATGTTAATAATTACTTTCACATGCTTGATGTATATGCTTTGGTAGGATAGATTGTTTTGATACGAGTGGATAATACAACATAGTGAACAGTCCGATCCCATCCCGTTCCTAGCCAGCCACCCTCACACATTCAACCCTCTAACATACACACACGCTCACTTCTCTCAGCCTTCAGCTCAACCAAGCCAAGCCAGCCAACCTCGACTACTGCCGCCTGACACCCACAATTCCTCTTCCCCTCCAAGCCAGCCTCCCCCACCCCCCCCCCCCCCCCCCCCCCCCCCCCCCCCCCCCCCCTTGCCCTCTGACATACACATCTCTTCTCTCACCCTTCAGCTGAAGACCTGAGCCTGACACCCAAAATCACCCCCCCCCCCCCCTCTCCAAAACAGCCATCCTCACAACTTCACCCCCTCTGACATACGCACACGCTCTCTTCTCTCATCTCAACACATGTACATTCATTTTCAATTAATTTGTTATTCAAATTCATTTTTTCATCAAATTTATTTTTTCCTCAAAAGTAATTTTATAAAAATCCAAAGTCATGTTATCATCACAGTCAATATGTTCATAAAATATATTTTTTCTTCAGCAAAGTCATTTTTCCCCATCAAAGTCAGTTTTTTAATCAAAATCATTTTTTCGTTAAATTCATTTTCTCATTAAAGTCATTTTTTTCATCAAATTCATTTTTTCATCAAATTCATTTTTTCATCAAATTTATTTTTCTTCAAATTTTTGTTTTCATCCAAATTAATTTTTAAAAATTCAAAGTCATTTTTTAAAATTCAAAGTCGGTTTTCTAATCAAACTCATTTTTCATTAATTTCATTTTCTCATTAAGTTCATTCTCTCATTAAAGTCATTTTTTTCATTAAATTAATCTATTCTTTTCATCAAAAGGCTTTTTTTTAATTCAAAGTCATAATCTTCATCGAAGTCAGATTTTCCATCAAAGTCATTTTTTTTTCATTAAAGGCATTTTTCTCATCAAAGCAATTTTTTAATCAAATTCATTTTTTCATCAAATTCATTTTCTCATTAAAGTCATTTTTTTTCATCAAATTAATTTTTTCACCAAATTAATTTTTTCATCAAATTAATTTTTTCATCAAATTTATTTTTCTTCAAATTGTTTTTTTCAACCGAAGTCATTTTTTAAAATTCAAAGTCGGTTTTCTAATCAAACTCTTTTTTTCATTAAATTCATTTAGCAAAGCACAATACACACAGTGCAGCTTCCCCACCTTGAGACATCATTAGACAGTAATTACTTGACAACTAATACACATTCATGTTTCACAGTAAAACTTGTTAAACATGAATTTAAAGCTGTTGGCGGTTTCTCCTATGATGTTTACAATACTTTATATAGATTGTTGGTCCTGCCTATCTTATATGCAATATGGGGCCCCAGGCAATTTAATATTATCAATGGGCATGTAGATTCTTTCTTGGTGTTGGTTGTAAAACTCCAAATTTGGCTGTACGCGGAAAGAAGGGCTGGGTTTTGCCCTTTACAAATACAACAATTGAAATTATGTCCTTTTGGAGCAAGCTTAAAAAAATCGATCGTTCTAGATTCCCAAGTTTAATTTTCAGATGGTCTGGTCAGTTCCTTAAGTCCTGGAATAATGCAGTCCTGAAACTTGTTGAAAATCTTAATTTGCCATTTGATTTTAGTAATATTTCTAGAATTGAGCTTTCTTAATCAGAATGTGGATGAAATCCCTTGAAAGCCAATGCTGGTGCAACGATTTCTATAATGACAGAGGTGAACAGAATGGTAATAACTTATGTACTTATAGATTATTCAAGAAACTTTTGATTCCGGAATTACATGTTACTACTGTGTTAACAAGAAGTCAACGTAGTGTATTGAATAAGTTACGCTGCGGCACATTACCACTGGAGATAGAAGTCGGCAGGTATACGCGCCCTAAAACACTTTTAGAAAAGAGGATCAGTAAATTTTGTAATAGCAATGTTATTTCAGATGAAATACATTTTCTCACTGAGTTTGACTTTTATTCTGATCTTAGGTATAATTAATGGCAGGATATTTCTCTTGTCTAGCCTCTTGCCGCTCTGGTATTATAAATGTATAATATGCGAAAACATGCAATCAGCCCCTGCAATATATAATTATCATAACAATATTATCTCTTGTACATGTTGGTGTTGTAACTTGTAACATTATTTTTATATATATGTGTATATTTTAGACATGTATATAATAAAAATATGTATGTTTCTCATAGGCTGTATGGTACGTTCTTTTATTGAATGTATTCTGATATATAGTTTACCACGTGAGACAGAAATAAAACAATTTTCTTTATTTCCTTTATGAATTTTGCGAATATATGTTAATAATTACTTTCACATGCTTGATGTATATGCTTTGGTAGGATAGATTGTTTTGATACGAGTGGATAATACAACATAGTGAACAGTCCGATCCCATTACGTTCCTAGCCAGCCACCCTCACACATTCAACCCTCTAACATACACACACGCTCACTTCTCTCGGCCTTCAGCTCAACCAAGCCAAGCCAGCCAACCTCGACTACTGCCGCCTGCCACCCACAATTCCTCTTCCCCTCCAAGCAAGCCTCCCCCATCCCCCCCCCCCCCCCCCCCCCCCCTTGCCCTCTGACATACACATCTCTTCTCTCACCCTTCAGCTGAAGACCTGAGCCTGACACCCAAAATCACCACCCCCCACCCACCCCTCTCCAAAACAGCCATCCTCACAACTTCACCCCCTCTGACGCTCTCTTCTCTCAGCTCAACACATGTACATTCATTTTCAATTAATTTGTTATTCAAATTCTTTTTTCATCAAATTTATTTTTCCCTCAAAAGTAATTTTATAAAAATCCAAAGTCATGTTTTCATCACAGTCAATATGTTCATAAAATATATTTTTTCTTCATCAAAGTCATTTTTCCCCATCAAAGTCAGTTTTTTAATCAAAATAATTTTTTCGTTAAATTAATTTTCTCATTAAAGTCATTTTTTTCATCAAATTAATTTTTTCATCAAATTAATTTTTTCATCAAATTTATTTTTCTTCATATTGTTTTTTTCATCCGAAGTCATCTTTTAAAATTCAAAGTCGGTTTTCTAATCAAACTCTTTTTTTCATTAAATTCATTTTCTCATTAAATTCATTTTCTCATTAAATTCATTTTCTCATTAAAGTCATTTTGTTCATTAAATTCATATTTTCATCAAATTTATTTATTCTTTTCATCAAAAGGCTTTTTTTTTTATTCAAAGTCATAATCTTCATCAAAGTCAGATTTTCCATCAAAGTCATTTTTTTACATCAAAATATTTTTTTCAGTAAAGGCATTTTTCTCATTTAAGTCTTCTCTTTTTTTTTATTCAAAGTCATGTTTTCATCAAAGGAATTTTTTTCATAAAAGATATTTTTTCTTCATCAAAGTCATTTTTTTCCATCTAAGTCAGTTTTTTATTAAAATTATTTTTTCATTATAGTAATTTTTTCATTAAAGTCATTTTTCTCAGCAAGGTCATTTTATTAATCAAATTCATTTTTCATCAAATTTATTTTTTCATCAAAATTCTTTTCTTTTTTTGTAATCAAAGTCATGTTTTCATCAATATCAAATTTTTTCATCAAAGATATTTTTTATTCATCAAAGTCAAATTTAATCAAAATCAGTTGGGGTAAAGATGAATTCGAACACACCGATATGATATATGGAGAAAGCAGTAGGTATCTGCTTATAATTAATTCGCAAATTAAAGTAGTCAAATACTGACTGAGAATATTATGTATGTCCGCGTACCCAAAATATCTTATGAAATGATGGTTTTATATGACCAAAATGGAGACAAGAACTTGTTAATGGATATAAAGAAGTTATTATTCTCAACAGGTTTAATCACAAATGGTATTAACAAAATGTTGAATTTCCTACAACTTTTATAAACTCCTTAATGCAAAGGCAAACGTAACTGGCTTCATAAACTCCCCTACTCTACCAAATATGATTATTATTCAGCTTTCAAACCATATATTTCCAATGAATATTATCAATCATGTGTAAATATAAGAAATTTCAAGTAAGCTTGTCACGTTTCGGATGTCATCACATAATTCACGGATTGAAAAAGGCATATATGTAGATTATAAAAAAGAATATAGTTTATGTTAATCATATCAGATGTATCAATATCAAGTTAATATATAATTCAGAGTGAGATACTCAATTCTATCAGTGAAATAAACCCTCTATCAAGCTAGAGTGGCGATAATCTTTATCACCACTCTACTGAGTGACCATAAACTTTATCACCACTCGCGTGACATCATACTGACAACTTGCAAAGGTTGCATGTTTACCATGTTTACTGTTGAAATCACTCCACATCAACATAAAACACAGAAATAATAATAATAAATATATTATATGTTTGAAAAGCTGCGCCACTCGTAAAAATATGTACTTTTCTACCTCACTCGATGAGATAAACATGATATTTGTCCAGAAAAGACAGATATCCTCAACAGTCCCTGGCGCAGAAAAAACCCTTTTGAAGCATGAAGGCACTAACATGCAGAAGGAGCCAACATCTACCTTGAGGGTTCATTTATATATATATCATGGAAGGTCAGTATTGTATTAAAGAAGCTTGATCCAGTCAAAACCATCTGATGTTTACTCTTTTCTATATATTACCTTACTTCACGTGAGAAGCAACTCATCTTACTTATATATATATATATATATATATGATTGATGGAGGAAAAAAACCTACCTTTTCAACTATCGATAGCAGAATAAGAAAGCAAAATGAAAGTTGAAAATAACGCTTGAAGACATTCATTTTCGCTGGTCACACTTAGTCTCTTCAATAAGCTACACAGAATGCCAACTGCTGTATTTGTGCTACAGTCGGAAGATATAGGTTATAAACTATGCATGTGTTTTGTGAAACATCTACTCAGCAGTTTATTGCGTGTATATTAATATTCTAATTTACTATATTGATTGTTCCATAGTGGAGCATAATGGCGTTACAGTATAGAAAGCTGATCCTAGATAGTGTCCTGAGTTTCGACATAATATATTATAAATGCAGTAAAATGAAATAACTTTAATGAATTGTTTTAAGAACATTAGATGTAATAATGGGGTCTATTGTAATAACATTTGTCACAATGTAATCAGGATTAGTACGATGTATTGTAAAAACCAAAACGAAAAGTTAATTGTAACACAATATGCGGTAAAATGTAATAACCCTACCTTAATCTTTTTATAATTTCATTTATTCTGTGACTGTTGGTTTTAGTAGTTTTGCAATGATGCTTAAGATAAGTTTTGTAAAACAGTGGGTATGGCTTATATTTGGTTGGGGACTTGGGTTGGTACATCTACTGAACCACTTTCGAATATTGGAAGAAATATACATATATTGATAAATGCTAGTATTTTCAACGTCATGCTGTCTTGCTGCTTGGTGGTGATAAATGAACAGTATGTATCCCAAATGCAAACTCAAAGTTCACTGTTGTTATGTACTAGTTCGATGTCCACAGAAACAATAAATTAAATGTAACATAAGTCAGTGTAAATCTTGATACTGTGACATTCATTCTCGTTCGAAATCAAACTATTTTATAAGACATCATAACAGATGTTACCATGACCAGGTAGCTTGGTAGTCTCACACTCCCATATCACATGTTTTTTCTCAACCTGTTTTCAAAATTGCTGTCAAGGCTTATCGCTAATTTGCAACAGATCAATGTTCATTACCCACATGGTTAAAATGATATTTAATATTTTCGATACGAGCATGTTTGCACATATAAAGTTTGCTTAGTAACCACTGTATTAAAGCGATTTGCCATAGTTCATAGTTTGATTTTATAAAACATTTGTTTATGACTTAACTTTGCCAGCTAGCTAGTACTTTCTTTAAAATTTTTCAGCGAACTAAGTGGAATAGAATTGGTAATAACTTATTACAATCGAAATGGGATCAACAAGTAAACAGAGTCAACTTTTATTATGTCAATTAAGTCTTCTTGTGAGCAATTATTTTATCATAATTTTTAGGTGCGGCGACAACAGACAAAAGCCTTTAAGTGGTCATATTACTACTATGCATGTAAAAGGGTTTCTGCATACGTAGAAGGCAGTTGCCGGATTTACATTTGATGCAAGTATTTAGCATATATTTTAGGATGAATATGCAAGTTGCATAAAATCATTTCAAATTAAATCAGCACATATGGTATTATATGATGATACTGAGCACGGAGTATCCCAACAACTTCAAAATTTACGTTCTGCTGACCAGTGTTATAATAGGTCACCACCCACCAACAATGGGCACCAAATGTCTCAACTACTCACTAACTTCTACTGTCGTGTGGTATAACTCGTCTTCTTCCATTCATTTGAAAAGCACATCCTTAGAGTCATGCACAAACCGAATTAAAAAACTTTTTTTTGTTTTTTTTTGTTTATTTAATGAAAAACGTTCGGTGACCCCTAATTATTATTTCTGAATTTGTTTGTTATTCAACTGCGCACATCTTATTAGTGTCAGTGAAAAATCCTGTTGAATATGTGAAAAACGATGATAACAATTACGTTTTTATTTAAAAACTGCTTAATTTTATTTTATTTCCCTTATTAGTATCATCCATTTTCAAATATAAAGTTACTTTGAATCCACATTTTCGATGAAATAATATCTGAAAGGATTTTGAGTTTAATTGTTGAAAGCTTGCACTTTATTTGAATAGGTGAAATCGGTCCAAATAGCATAATCTATTGACAGGTGAGTTACTATTGATACGGACAACACTATTAATTATTCCGTGAATCCAAAATTTCTCGTATTTATTGATTAGAATTTTTTTTTTACTATTTTCAACAAATAAGCAAAATTTAAAATATTGCATTTCATCCTCCCATCACAGATTCCAAAGGGACATGATACAAAATGTCACGTTCTATCAAAATAATTTTAGTATTTTCATTGTGGAACGTGCTTAGGCTTTCCAATGAGATGTTGCCTTCGACAAAAGAGAACACATGGAGACACTTTCTACTTTTTATTATGAAAACATCTATAGCATAATGAATAACACAGACCGATGAATTCAAAGTATATATCAAAAGCTATACAGTAAGTACAATCTCAACTCCATCTTTGTCTATCTATCAATCACTCGCAAATAGCCGTACTTTTGTAATGCATCCTCTGACAATGGCAATCACCAAGTAAACCCAACTAAGAACGTTCAAGGGCTGCCTCCGATGGAATTAAACCCTCACAAATCAACAGAGAGACAGAGAAATTGCCGAAGATTATATGTAACAATTTCATTACATCATTATACAACATAAACATTAACATAATAAAATTCACGACAAATGACAATGTCAAATAGTCACCCAAGACATATACAGCTTTAAGTTTGTTTTTATTGATGTACCCAATATGTGACCATAATTTCAAGAACGTAATGGTAGAAATTGTTGATGATCTTGTATCAAGAACTTGCATGAGTCAAACAAAATACTGTGTTTGCTCAAAGATGTCAGCTTTTGATATTTGATAGTACTCCACAGCCATAAAGACTTGATTTAAGAATCATTAAGATCCTCATCTTAACACTTCAGAATGGGTGTAGGTTGGTATCACTTAATCCAATAGTTCTTAGAGAGTTTACATTTCTGTTAGGATTGATATTTCCTTTTACCGTAGTCAGGAATATCTGCTCAAGTAGACTAAACTTGTCCAGCATGTCCACTGTAGTCAGGACAAAACGTTTTGGCCATCAGATCTTAAGTATGGTCTAAATCCTAAATTAAATCACCTATCCTCACTTTACATTTACATCAATGCAATAACATATTGTTAATATATTACGACATCTCTGCACTAAGAAACAATGAGGCTGCAGAAATCGCAACCTATCGCAGAATTATATTGGAACAACATCAGTGTGAGTCATGTGTGAAATGAATAAAATAAACTTTTATCATAACGAGCATATGTTCTTGAAAAGGAGATGCATAAGTACTCCTTTTTGTCAAAAGTAAAATAATATCTATTATTATCAAAGTATTTATCAAAACTTGTAAGAGTATCATTTGACAGACTTGCGTTTGCAAGAAATCAAATTTGTTTGAAAATGCACAAACTGATGAGATTTGTATAGAATGAGCAGCTAACGAATATTCACAATAGCAACGAGTAACGTTTTGCACATGACAACAGTGCAGTAGAAATATACAGTGCCATGCTATACACTTTAGTGAAATCAGCATTCATTTGGAAGGTGCTTCACAGAATTAGTACCCCTGTTTATTTCAAAACGAAAATAAAACCTATTATTATCAAAGTATTAATAAAAACATTTACATACTTGCGTTTGCACAAAAATGAACAAACTGATGTTATTTGTTTAGAGTGAGCAGCTAATGAATAGCCAAAATAGCAGCGAGTGACGTTTTGCACATGACAAGTGTGCAGTACAAAGATACAGTATCAGGCTTTCCACTTGTTTTCGGGGAAAATGCATTCATTGAGAAGCTGCAGTGATATGCAAACGTGACAAGAGTTCATTTGATAATTATTTAAGTTTAATTTTTTGCTTACTGAAGTATTTATTGTTGATTTGAATGTCAGTCTGACTAAGTGATCAAGAAGCTTAAATTATAAAATAGGTAGCTTTTTCTGAAGATTGTTACATACACGACCGAAATCAGCTTTATTTTCAGGCCTTAAGAGATCGTACCTTTAACATTCGTCAAAAACATCACAATGTCATTACGACCTTTTTCGATTGCACACTGAAGGGGTGTTCTTCCAGCATTGTCGTTACTACTCTCAAACCCTCTCAGTTCATCCAGTGTAAGCAGGTACTTAACTACTTCTAATTTACCAAAGTTACAGGCCAGGTGGAGCACATTAGACCCCTCATCATCTGATAGTGTCAAACTGAATTTCTTTTGGTACAGAAACGTAATAGGCGTTACTCCACAAAAACAAACCGCGATCATGACAGCAGTTCTACCATATTCACCTCGACTCTCTACATCAATGATGTTAAGTGACAGGACATATTTCAACATATCTATACGGCAACACATACATGCATAATGCAGAATCGTATTGTTATCTGTATCTACTGCCTTGACATCAGCACCTCTAGCCCTCATCAAATCAACAACTTGAAGTTTGCATTGATGTATGGCAATCATCAATGGGGTCTTCCGGCTGTGGTCTTTACTCTCTATACCTATATTATGTTCAGTTAACAGTTTCAACACAATGTTGGTGTTTCCCCCCGCACATGCCAAATGCAGGACATTTAAACCATGTACATCATCAGCTAAGAGATCCGATTTTTTGTTGATAAGAAAATTAAAAATATGTTCTTTATCACGTCCTGCTGCTATCATAATGGCGGTCAGTTCGTCTATCCCACGACAGTTGACATCAACCACACCTTGGTTCACTAGCCTCTTGACCTCGTCCAGATCATCATCTTCACAGGCTTTATGTAAACTTGCCACATCAACAGAAGAGCAGTCGGGTGCATTCAATGGAGAATTCCCTCCACCTGTTACAATTAGCACAATTATTTAAGACGTGTTTTATATTGCGAAGTGAAAAACACACATAGTGCATGGTCAAAATATAATAAGTTGTAGAAATGTATGGAGACAATATATATGGTAAACTTACTGAAGAAGTAATTGGAAAAATGTAACATTCAATGAGATTAAATTAAGGTTGTTTCTCATTTCATTACATAGACTTGTATCCAAATAATTTCATTTGTTAAAACCTTAGCATTTATACAAATCGGACGTTTACAAATGTAACCAATTGTAAACAGCTACACTAATTTATGAAATTCAAATTGCTAAATGTGTACACATCAAGTCGTTGTTCACTGTCAAGATAGAAATTATATGATATCACTGTGAGGGTATCGGCTTGACAAGGTTTAATAGGTAATGGAATGATGAAAAGTTCATAAAATAGTCCACCAAGAGATATTGAGTTAGTTCTATAATGGCCACGGCACAGGAGATAAATGATTGGTATTGTGAGACTCAAAATGAAAGTTTCAGAGAAGTAGGACCGTCAGCGTTTCAAGTCTTTCTGTCTGCTTAGATTCCCTCACCTGTGCCCTAAAAACCAAGCCTTAACTCCTGCTTTATCAAAAACATAAAACGACTAAACGAAATTGCAATTATATTGGTTAACTTATATCATGGTAACAACTTACTACATGGCCATGAGTGAGTGTCTTAAAGGAGCTATGTGTGTTGATAACATCGTGGTTAACACCATCATAGTGTGCACCTGGCGATACAGAAATATAGAAAGGCTTGCTGATTACAAAAGTATAAGCTGCAAGAAAAGTAAACTTCAAGTCAATACCAAAACAAGTACAAATCTTAAAGGAGCCATAAAGTGTAGAGTTAACGGGTTAATGGAGTCAAAAGCACATGCTGCAGTCAGAATCTGGTATCACATTAGCCACGCTCAAGTGATGATATTATGTAAGCTATCTCATGTTTCTTCAGTCAAATCAGTCATTATGATAAATTCGATTTCATAAACAAATAAAGAATGACAAAAGTAATCATTGTCACAAATGTCATGAATGAATTCATGGCTTGTTTATGAATGAATAAAGCAGTCAGGGCAATGTCAAATTCATCATCAGTAAGCCAGTTAGATGTGTTGTGGAAAAGGAAAAGAACACTGATGACAGACGATATGGTCACTGAAATTATAACTACCTGGATGAGTAGATCGTGCAGAAGCATCTCCCTTTGGAGGAGTCTGGATAGTCTCAACAGAAGCTTCAACAGTATTTTTTCTTCCACTATTACTACTGAGATTCAAGGCAGATGTATTGACAACAAGTCGACATATCAACTGTACTTCATCAAACAAGTAAAAGGAGCAGTCGTGCGTCCGTTGAAATCGTTCTTCACACAGTTTGGGACCACAGGGCTGAAACGTTCTGTCACAACATGTCTGCAATACAGGATGTTATAGAAGTATAAAGTTTAGGGCCATAATATGCAGGCCTATATCAGTGTGTTAACCCCAAGGCCTACTAAGATAAATATAAAGTTCATTGAAGAAATGCCAAACTATTTAAATTTGCATTTGTAACTTGTTTTTCTTACGATAAACCAATTTCAAATAAGTTATTAGGCAGTTTAAATCTACTGGGGAAACAATTCTGCTCACAGGTTACTGAGGCAGTTTGAGTCTCATGTTCAGTTAGCTAATATCCACTTTCAATGTTTAATGCATGTGACTTGAGTAAATGAGATAAGAGAATGAACTAGGTTTTTTTTTATTTAGCTCGCACTACTCTTGACACTAAATGGGATGGGTTCGCCAAACTAAGTGCACACAGGCGAAAGAACACTTGTTCAAATTCGCTGTCGAAATGTTTAATTTTCGTTTGAAACTTATTGTGTTTTGAAACATATTCAATAACAATGCATGTGTACATGTAGGTCATGATATAATAACACTCATGTTAACTGAAAGAAACATATAGGAGGAATTAGTATGTATTATATATTTTAATTATTTATCGTTAAAGTAATGTCACTGCTCATTTACATAAAATACTACTAACCAGACAGTATCTATTATATCCCCGCACCAGGTGGGAAAAGTTTAAATATACTAAACAATCATCATGGTGCTTTATCCATTTATAAATTCTAAATCACCCATTAGTAATACATTCATGCAACACAAGAGCATATACTTCCTAAGATGTGTTAATCTCTTCCTGACAATTTTCAAGATCTGTTATATATAGAAATACCCGTCATATATAGAAATACTAGATATCATCCACCAACAGGGTCTAAGGCTTTGTCTTGGGGCCTTCAACATTTTGCCTGTTGAAATGCTTTTTAATTGAAGCCGAATTGCCATCTTGAAGTGGAATTGTAAAAAGCATTTTGAGTTCTCCTCTGGAATCAAGAGGATGTTTTTTAATGGAAATGGCTAAAAATTTAAGTCCCAAAAAGGTGATAAACACAAAACGCATCTAATGATGACTGTGTCATCATACCATGTATCATTGACCTAAATCTTACATTTGTTGAGTTCTGGTTCAGAAACAAGATGTTAAGCTATTTTTCCATGGAGATGGCTAAAAAAAATGTCCAAATAAGTTGAAGAACACAAAGGGCACATCTTCACATGATGTTTGTTCCACCTACCAAGTTTCATTGAGCTGGGCCTTACAGATTTTGAGTTCTTGTCCGGAAACGAAACCGACAGTGGGAAGGAAGCACGGATGGAGGGACAGAGGTCATTTCAATATCCATCACCAACTATGTTTTGGCGGGAGATAATAATATATCAATTCACGAATTTGAAGAAATATGATATTATTGAAAATGAGTGAATGCAAAAGGACACTGCATGTTTTGGAAGTTCTTTAGTTTTGAAAATCTGTTAGGTTCAACGACCTCAACAAAACATTGATAATAAAATCAAGACATGTAAAGAAAAAAAAAGAATTAACTCTGTAGCAGCCTCTATCAGATAAATCAGCAATAAAGACACTTTCAACAAATCCATCAAAACCAAACTTTTCCAACTCAATCATTCTCTCTCAAAGACTCTAACTCTCCCCTTCGTCAGTGCCATTGGACATATTTGTTTTTTTCTTCTAAAAAAGACGTTATATAAATTCATTATCATTATGTTTAAAACCAGCTGAAACAAAACAACTCTCGTAAAACATAGCAATACCATGATAGGGAGTAGCTGGAACGACCAGAGCATATCAACAGCAGAAAAACACATCGTACTCACAAGTGTTGAACTCCATCTGTGTGAGGTTCTATACGCAGGGCTCAACGGAACAGAGACAAAACCCTTGCCAGTCACTGGTATGTAAGGATGAAGACCGAGTGACATCTCAGTAGACAATATGAACAATTTACAAATTAACATTTTGAAACCTGCGTCCAAGATGGCCTACAAGGAACTGCTGAGGCAGTGTGCTGTTTAGCTCAGTGATGTGATTTGCCCGCTATTTCAGACCTCCACATGACGACACAGATCTGAAAAAGTCTTACACACTGGCTCCTTTGTTTTATTTTGGTGTTAATTTTTCATACTAACTTTAGTTGTCTATTATAATGAACACACAGAAATATGGGAACGAACGTGTAACCCTGTGGTTTCTGGTCAAATGATCTTACCATTACACAAAGTTTTAAATGACCATATAGATGGTTCACTTTTTGTGGACGATTTTTTAGTTTCCTGCAGAGGCAAACATATTGCATCAATCAAGCGTCCGCTGCAACTCTGCTTCAATGAAATACACAAACGGTCATCGGAAAATGGCTTTAATTTGTCAAAAGCTAAAGC
The DNA here is from genome assembly GCA_936450465.1 of Gibbula magus. NCBI lineage: Eukaryota > Metazoa > Mollusca > Gastropoda > Trochida > Trochidae > Gibbula > Gibbula magus. The sequence continues at coordinate 7,858,754 of OW388302.1, forward strand.
ATCTTGTGTCCATTTTTTGCAGTTTTTTTACAAGAAAAATATGACGTTATAATTGTATCTTTAGAATCTTTAAATCAGAATCGAATAGAAGCATCACTTAATTCTTATCTTAGTTACGAAGCCATCATCTTCAAATGTACATGAACATTAATCTGTTACACTATATCTTATTATTCGTCAAAAGCGATGAAATAATTTAGATGAATGATTAATCGTGTAAAATAAACCTTAGATGAGTCATTATTATCACTGGCAGAGAAACATAGTATTTATAGACTAATTTACATAAATGGATAAATAATTAAACCCATAATCGAAATCATTATCCGTCTGTTTAATTTGCAGAACAGTCATTACTGTTATATAAACCCTTATCTCTAACTATTTATCATTCCCATCAAGTTTGCTCACTTACAGAATCTTGCTTGATTTAAATGACCATACAGATGGTTCACTTTTTGTGGACGATTTTGGATTTTCCTGCACAGGCAAAAATATGCAATCACTTAAGCAGCAGCTGTAACTCTGCCTCGATAAAAATCACAAATGGTCATTTGAAAATGGCTTTAATTTTTTTAAAAGATAAACATATTGTGCGCATTTTTAAAATGTGTGCATAATGCACATATATCCAGAGCTATTTCTGGATATAACTCCTGAGGCCAAGTTTTGATAGTAAATTATCATTTACCCGACACATTAAAAACTTTAGAGCTAACTGCTTGCAGGCAGTAGACCTGTTAAGGTCGTATCAAATAATACATGGGGTGAAGATGAAGAAACCACTTTTCATCTCTATCAATCACTCATCCGCTCCAAATTAGATTATTGGAATCTGCCCGTCATATATAGAAATACTAGATATCATCCACCAACAGGGTCTAAGGCTTTGTCTTGGGGTCTTCAACACTTTGCCTGTTGAAATGCTTCTTGTTGAAGCTGATGAGCCATCTCTTGCAGATCAGTGCATCAAGCTAGCACTTCAATATGTAACTAAACTTATATCTTACCCATATGGGAAGAAAGACACAGGGTAATATATTTTCTGTAAGTCACACGGGAGTTACACCTTTTCCTGGCTTTTGATTGGCTGCTACAGAAAATAAACTTTTTCATTGGTTGCCGGAACTACTTCATTCATCTTTTCAGTTCATTCACTATTTTTTACACTCAAACTCTCTTCTACACGAGAACAAGGAAAACGTAACCAAATGTACATTTATTTTTTATTAGCGATAAAGACATTTCGATTATATCTACACACTTGTTGATAATATTTTAGAAAAACAAAAAAATACTTTGTTAAATAAGGTAAGATAATTCGTCTGCTAAAGAGTTGCCGATGTGAACAAACCTGGCGTCATCCGTATCGCCGATAAAAGCGAATGACCTCGTAGATCTGCAAACTCCCGTGTGGTCGGTCAGAAGCGACCACGCATTCTAGATATCGAATCAAGCTCTGATTCTGATTAATAAACTGCTTGAGAACGTTCCAGTTTGAAAGATATTTAACTTTGACAAATATCCTGTCATGCAGTAGGCCTACTGCATACACGACTTCCGGTCGATTTCACTGAACAATATTCAAATGTTCGCGGTGTTCTTCACCTTGTGTTTCTTGTTAAAAAGTTGACAGTCAAATAAAACCACTGTCTGAGTTGATTTTAAAAATTTGTTGTAGATTAAGAAAGAGTAGTTCGTTGTCTAGATATATTTTCAATCTTGACGAAGTTGATGGTCTCGCAATGTGATGCGACTGTCACACGTAACGTCTCGCCTTCAAATGGAACACCCAACTGTACCCCTCACATGGTTCGACAAATTACGTTTTAATTGCAATTATGAGTAAAAAAGGCAAGAAGTTAGGTTCTGTAAACCGATTTAATGTACAATTACATGAATACATAATCTAACAATAATCTAAGGATAAGAATAACACATTATACTAAGGAACTTTTTGTTCTCGCGTAATGCATTTGTTTAAAAAGGTAGTGACGCGATGAAATTCCTGGAAATTTAGTCTCATCACACGCGTAGCGATACGGGGATTCCCCAACTACGGGTTTCCTTATAGAGGAACAGCTGATTTCTTTTTACGGATTTTTAGAATGAAAACGGATATGGGTAAGATAAACAATAACCAACTCGTGACGGGGAATGACAGATTATCTTTCACTCGTCATATCAATAAAGTAATTGCTTGCGCAAGGCTCGGCAATTACGTAATTGATATGACTCGGGAAAGATAATCTGTCATTTCCCGTCACAAGTTAGTTATTGTCTAAGTCCGTCCCCCTCTAATCCTACATACAAGTGGGTATTCAATCCTGAATACCAGCGGATGTATAATTCAAATCAAACGCAATTCCCCCTGTTGGTATCCGCCTCCCCTTGAAGATTCCAATATCATTCTCACAGTAATAGCAGAACACGGTTAAATTGTCGCCCGACCATGGCATCTACTCAGGCCCCCTTTTAATCTCAGTTTGACTACTCATTAAAAAATATAATACAGATCAATTGAAGGGTTGGATTCAAGAAGGGCACATGTGCTAGTATACATAGCCCAAAAAGTGTTGCACCTAAAATGTGATGCTGTTGCAATTTAAGGATACGTGTATTGAATTAAAAACTAAAGACATAAAGATAGGATAGTTAATGATAATGTCTTCTAAGAAAAATATTCACGTTGACATTTCAATAAATTACGTCTGATTTTGCAGTGGTACTGTTTTTTTACCCAAATAACTATTGTTCCTGTGCCGAAACTATGCATAAACATTAGGTTTCAGAGAACGAAAACAAAAATATTGTTTTGAAGTTGACTTTCACACATCAAAACATCGTTTTTCAAGCAAAACATGGAAGGAACTGGTTCTTAAAATTCCATCCCCTTTTTCAATATTTTTGACAACTAGTGATAACAAGGTTATAACCATACGATTTTGTAATTATTCTGATATATTTATGAGTTCGAGTCGTTAATCAAACACATCTCTGTGATTTAGAGGTGTCATCACAGTTAAACAGACCAAATATCGTCAGTTAGGCAGCATTGTCTTTTTTCCAAACAATCTGAATTTGAAGGTTCAAAAGAAAGTTACCAAAGGTTAATCAGTTCACTTGAAAGAATGGAACTGCTTACATTAGAATCCTTGATGGTGAATTTCAATTTTCAGTGTAACAATACTTGTTCCTGAACCCCAATATAGCATAATTTTATGAATGCAAATGTCACAAAGTTGTGAAACATTATCTGAATGAAATTTGCTTCGTTAAACTGGTAGATACTGCTTCTGTCATATCACAAAGTTGATTGTCCTGAACATTGTCAACTTTCTTATCAGACAACTTTTACTGTTGAAAAAACTAGGGGGTGCAAAACTATTTTTGCTATGTTTATTTAACATAGCACATATGTCCTTCTTGAATACACCCCTTCAATTACCATTCAACAAGGCTGCATGATGGCAGCATCATATTTACAGCTGAAGCTTAGACCATCCTTCAGGCCATTCAGCACATACAAAAAGTCAACTCCTCATAGTTACTTAATTTTTTGTACTCTTTATCTTGCCTGCAGGCAATCTAAAACCTGTCAAGAGTGAGCACCTCATTATCAGGAATACTTTAACCATCTATAACAAATGTCTCCAATGCGACATCGTCTTTTTCTGGCTTCCTTGTCATATGGGTATAAGAGGTAATAAGACAGCTTATTCAATATCATATACACCTCGTCTTAAATATTGTGCCACTCACATTTGATCAGTAAGTAAACCTGGATCTTCAAACAATTGATACCGTGGAAAACAGTTTAAACTGTTTGTATGGGTGTATGTGAAGTTCAGTTAGGTGAGCTGAGGTGAGTTTTCAACACTATTTCACTTATATTGCGGCTGCTAATATTTTGGCGGGAGAATTCGATGTGACTATATATTCCGATGAAACCTGTGAGCATCGGCTGGAACTAGCGAAGCATCGGTGGTAGTACTCTCAAATTCAGTGCAGCACTGCACTCCCAACTTACTGATGTAGAACAATTCTTTACTACTGACAAAGTTGCCTTGCACCTGCCAGGATTTTATCAGAGAAAAGCTTTATCCTGCTATTTCATTTTTTGTGTGTTTAAGGCTATGCATCTTATTTATGACATAATGACATTTGAATTTTATTATCAGCTTTTAATCAAACTATGGTGATTTTTTACGGCATTTGGGCTGTGTTCTGTTGGCATTTTTGCATAATATTAGGCAAATCAATTGAATATCTCGCTTCTAATGGCTGTGCTACTGCCGAAGAGGTGTTGAACAACAACTCACTTACTCCCTGTTGTAAAGGGGACAAAACCAACTAGCCTAAATGACAATGGACAAGTGACACTATTGTCATGACATACTCCTGGAGAATTGTGCAAATGATACTCCATAGAGTTTCCAATCAGTTAAAACACTATCTTCAATAATGTAAATACAAATTTGGAAAAACGACGGTCTAATGTATTACTTAATTTGTGGAATGATCATCTACTTCTAATGTCATTCAACCACATCTTTTAATTGAAATCATATATAAATGATAACTATATGCTCTTGTTTTGGATAGACAACTGTTTAACTGAACTATCTAAATTTGTTAAAGTTATCACATCACAGTAAGACAATGAGAGTCAACACTGGATCATGGCAATCTGATGAATATAGGTATCAGAAAATTCAAGGCTGTGTATTTACCAGTCACTGTCCAGAGATCTGGTGTTGAGATGGTCACAACCTTCAAGTATTTTGGGATAATAACATTAAGTTAAACTTGAATGACAATATAAATGTGTTATACCAGACTCTCTCTCTCTCTCTCTCTCTCTCTCTCTCTCTCTCTCTCTCTCTCTCTCTCTCTCTCTCTCTCTCTCTCTCTCTCTCTCTCTCTCTCTCTCTCTCTCTCTCTCTCTCTCTATACAAAACTGACCAACAACGATTATATTTCTTCCACAAACTTTATTATTAAATGTTGACAAAAGAAACTGCTCACTGTGTTATTCGAAGAAAGAGTCAAACTGAAAAATACAAGTGGATATGTGAATTGTGTAACTTATTGGGCACAGTGCAGGTTGATGAAGGAAACAACTTACCTTTTGCAGTACTGTTAACAAAATAGGAATGCAAAATAGCAGTCGAAAATAAGACTTTAAGTTGTTCATCTTCACTGGTCACAGGTATTCTCTCCAATAAGCTACACAGAAGGCCAAGTGATGTATATGTTCTTGATTCGTAAGATGTAAGTTATAAACTATGCATGCGTTTTGTAAAACGTCTCCTCAGCAGTTTTTTGTGTATATTGATTGCTCTCTAGTGTGGCATGATGCTATTACGACTTTAGATATAATAAATGCGATAACTTGAAAAAGCTGTGATAAATTTTAATAAAATCGTAGTAAAATGTAATAATGGGGTAAATTCTAATAAAATGCGGTAAAATGTAATGAAGATAATTGCAGTGGGGTTGTGGAAAATGATAACAAAATAAAGGTTAATTGTAACAATCCCATCTAAATCGTTGCTTCATGTCTGTTTTAGCAGTCTTACATGATGCTAAATAAACATGTTTGTAAATAAATGGGTATGACTTATGTAAGAGGTTGGGGATACCATACAGTTTCCTCATGGGTATATCTGTATTATGCCACAATTACATGTATTGTCAAGTGTAAACGTATACTATTTCATTGTATTTCTAAACACATACAGCTGTAAACTATCTTGTGTATAAAACGCACAACCCAAATTGGGCCTCATCTGTGACAACTCCTGTGCACGCTCAGCCCGTGCTGTCTTGTATGCTAATCCATTTTCAGGGCTCCAAATCTAATTTATATAGCTAAATGGTAGTGTTAATGCAGACACGTTCATTGAGCCGTCAGCTAGTTTTTAAATGCATGTGCTGATCGTCCTCAAACCAATCAACTTATTATTAAAATTAATCAGACAATAACTCTTACATGAAATACAGTAGAAATATAGTAGGATAATGATAGGGTCACGGATTTATTATCAATGTCAGAAGTAAGACAGGGGGTTTGCCTTACAATCGCCTAATGGGCAGATCTTTGCTATTAGAGCAATTTCAATTATAAAATCATCACTCAACTCAAACAAAATCCTGACACAGAGAGCACCACCAAGACAAGAAGATCTCTAGAACTTAGGTTGATATTTGAGCTTCAGACGTTCCAGCCAAGGCCTTAATGATAAGATCGTGGGTTAAACACTTTCCACCCCGTTTTCCATTAGCTATCAATGTCAATCAAAAGTCACCAAACAGCACAAATATTGAAAGAAAGATGTTTCTGGAGAGGCATTGATGGCATAACCAAGTCATGTGAAGACTCAAAGGTAGATGTCAGATATGTCAATTTTAATATATAATAATGTCTTGTTGGGTGCAATTTATGTTATGATACTTTTTAGGTGCAGCGACAAAAGACAGAAATACACGTTTTTAATGGGTCATATTTACTACTATGCATGTAAAAGGGTTTCTGCACACGTAAAAGGCTGTTGCTGGATTTACATTTGATCCAAGTATTTAGCATATGTTTTGGGATGAATATGCAAGTTGAGTAAAATTATTTCAAATTACATCAGCACATATGATTTGAAGTGAGCAACGTTGGTGAATCGATGATTTGAAACAAATTATTTTGGCAAATGTCAAATCGATTTAACTATTTCTTACTCTACATGACATCCAACCATTTTGACGTTTCGACAATTATTGTAGGAACATTAAAGTAAACTAAAAACCTCAATGTTTTTCAGTACTCCTTCAATGCGAAACATCGACAAACTGATTTATTTGAATGACAATATTGATGATAAACGTATCTAATGTTTGAAATGCAAGATGAACAACATGTGATATAATTTCCGTTTGGGGCAGAAAATCACTTTTTTAATTTATAAAATATTGGAAAATATTTATACTGTGGAAATACATTTAGTTATGCTTACTGGATATACATGGATTTAAGCATCAATTTGTCAACTGCTACAATGAATACTACACCATGTAAATAAACTGTAGATATGCATTTTGTTTTGTTAATGTTTTTGTTGTATTATGATGTAAAGTGATTGTTACATATACTCTTCGGCAATTACTCTCTCTCTCTCAGTATTTTGTTTGACTCGTGCAAGTTCTTGATACAAAATCATCATCAATTTCTACAATTACGTTCTTGAAATTATGGTCACATATTGGCTACATATAATAAAAACCGACTTAAAGCTGTATATTTCTTGGGTGACTATTTGACATTGGGTGTTTTGCAAAGCATATATATGGTGATGTTGGGTGTTTTGTAACAAGTTTACAATGCATATATATAGTGATGTTGTTACATTCTATCAATATATGAACTATGTTGTCTAAACGTGAATGTTGACAGATGTATATAAATCTGTATATGTGAATTTTGTTGTTGTTAATATTTATGTTGTATTATGATGTAATGTGATTGTTACATATAATCTGCGGCAATTACCATCTCTCTCTAGGTGAGAGAGTGTGAGGGTTTAAGTCCATTAGAGGCAGTGTAAAGCCGACAGCCCTTGAACGTTCTTAGTTGGGTTTACTGGGTGATTGTTATTGTCAGTGGATGCAATACAAAAGTACGGCTATTAGCGAGTGTTTGATAGATATACTAAAGATGGAGGTTGGATTGTACTGACTGTATAGCATGAACTTTGAAATCATGAGTCTGTGTTATTCATTATGCTTTAGATGTTTTCATAATAAAAAGTAGAAAATGTCTCCATGTGTTCTCTATTGTCGCAAGTGAACATCTCATATGAAAGGCTAAGCAAGTTCCACAATGAAAATACCAAAGCTTATTTTGATGAAATGTGATGTTTTGTATCGTGTCCCTTTGGAATATGTGTTAAGGAGAGATGGAGGAAGAAACGAAATATTTTAGAATTCGCTTATTTGTTCAAAATAGCAAGTTTATCATGTCTTGTATAAAAAAGATACGAGACAATTTTGCATTCACAGAATGATTTAAAATGTTATCGGTATCAATTGTAACGCATCTGTCGATAGATTATGCTTTTTATATCGATTTCACCTTTTCAAATAAAGTGGGAGCTTTTAACAATTAAACTCAAAATCCTTTCAGATATTATTTCAACGCAGCGTGAATTCAAAGTAAGTTTATATTTTGAAAACTAATGACACTAATAAGGGAAATAAAATAAAATTAAGCAGTTTTTAAATAAAAACGGCCTTTTTTATCCTCGTTTTTCACATATTCAACAGGATTTGTCACTGACACTGTAATATGACGTGTGCAGTTGAATAACAAACGAATTCAGATTTATAAATTAGGGGTTATCAAACGTTTTTCATCAATTAAACAACATTTTTTAAATAACCTAAATAGACATTTAAACCTGAGGTCACATCAGCTTTGTTCAATTCAAGTGTAACTATGGCTTATCATGTAATTATTATGGAATATACTATCAATCTAAGAGTGTTTGATGGAAAAACAACTATCAGTTAATTATGAAGATGATTCATAATCATCACTTACTGGATATGTGTATTTAATTGAAAAAACACACATGGTAACCTATTTACTGCGAATATATAACGCAAATATATTATTTGAGTAACATGGGGGGGGGGGGGGGGAATGTAACAGAGGTAACATGTGGCAATATGATTTGAGCAACAATGGTTTGAGTAACCTCTGTTGACAGAGAATGTAACATGATTTATTTGTGGGTCTCAAAAGTCCTACATGTACGCCTGTCCGATTATGTAACAAAGTGAGACAGTTTGTAATAAACTAAATTTCTTGTTCACTGTTTTTGTGAGAATAAACGCAATTGGAGAGTATAATATTCCTGTATGCACGTGCAATTGTACGTTGGGTTCGAATCCCGGCCGAAATTCGAACAATGTTCAACCATTGACTCATACTGTATTGTGTCCATAGGTAATGCACTTCGACCACATTGCAACTGTTCTACACGCAGTGAGGTTTGTGTGCAATGCTACATTGCATGTCAGCATAGTACCACCCATGTTTCGCTAGATCCAGCAGATGCTCGCAGGTTTCACCGCAATGCATAGCCATATGGTGTTGCAGGCTTTCTTCCTGCCATAATACTAGCAGCCGCGATATAAGTGAAATACTCTTGAAAGCGGCGTTAAACCCCAACTCACTTCATCTCACCTCATCCACATTGCATTCAGTTCACTAAGCTGTTTAAATGGGTACCTGTACACAGGGAGTACGGACCTGTTATTGATGCATACACATAATATAAATAGCATTGTAATTCTGTGATATGGGCACCGTGAAGTATATGTGAGATGTTATCAAGATAGGAAATACATATATATATATATATATATCCATTGGTTCTTTAGTTCATCATGTATTGCACTTTTCATACTTCATAATTGCTAGATGAAAACATATATATTTGAGTTTTGTCAATAACTTGTATCTCCTAGATCCGAGGTGTATGCCATAAAATATTAGCTTTGGGGATGCAGTCCTTCTTAGGGAGAAGTCAAAACTCTCAAAATTGAAATGGTAGATGGATGCTGGACAATGGCCCATGCCATAACAAAGAGCTTTGTATTAAACATGTCATATGATGACTCAAAGGTAGATGTCAGATATGTCAATTTAGTCTTGTTGTGTTGAATTATGTTATCATAATTTTTAGGTGCGGCCACAAAAGACTGAAAGACAAGTTTTTAATGGGTCATATTACTACTACGCATGTAAAAGGGTTTCTGCACACGTAAAAGGCTGTTGCTGGATTTACATTTGATACAAGTATTTAGCATATGTTTGGGATGAATATGCAAGTTGGGTAAAATTATTTCAAATTAAATCAGCACATATGATTTGAAGTGAGCAACGTATAATGTTATTTCGCTGGTCACTTTTGTAAAATCCTGTGTTATAATTCACTTCTTTGAGTATTACACCTTGAGAATCAGGCACCAACCACCAGCACTGAACACGGATTATCCCAACAACTTCAAAACTTACGTTCTGCTGACCAGTGTTATAATAGGTCTTCTTCCCTTCCTTAGACTAGCACACCCTCAGAGCCAGACACCACCAACCAACAATGAGCACGGAATGTCTCAACAACTTACCAAGTTCTACTGTCGTGTGATATAACTCGTCTTCTTCCTTTCCTTTGTATAGCACATCCTTATAGTCAGGCACCAACCGTCAGCACTTAACACTGAATGTCTCAACAACGTATGAACAAACGTATTTCTGTCATGTTTTATAACATATCTTCTTACCGTTCTTTGTTTAGCACCCCCTTAGAGTTAAGCGCCAACTCAGACACAACATAATACCTCCTAAATGATATGTTCAGTTAAAAGTATTGTTAGTTTGGCATGATTTTAATTTTCAATGTTTAAATACGTTTCAAAATACGTTTTCAAATGAGACATTGTTTAACGTAAGGACGGCGCACACTCCCGTCCTGTTGCTCTTGTGTAATCATGACTATGGCGAGCCTCACTAAAAGGAATGAGAGTTGCTTCCCTTCTGCTGGGATGCATATGGCGACTCGCATATCACACGGACAGCTGAATTGAATATTAAGCTGCTAATTTTAAAATCCCCTATTCACAAGTCACATTTATAGAACAGTGAAGATGGACGTTCGGTAAATGAATATTTGACTTAAACTGCCTTTGTTACTCAAATCATATCTTTTCACATAAACCATGTTGTATTCAATTTATCTAGACTTGCTGAAAAATGATCTAATCTGTATTCAGGGCTCTTATTTTTTAACAGTCATGTGGCATGACTGCCTCTGTTACATTCTCTCTCCACAGAGGTTACTCAAATCATACCTTACCACGCAACCTATGTTACTTTTTCTCATCACAGATGTAGCTCAAATCATAATTCATGACAGAGGTTACTCAAATCATACATTCCCACGTTATCTCTTTTATTTTCTTTCCCCATAGAGGGTACTCAAATCTTACCTTCCCCCGTTATCTCTGGTACATTCTCTTCCCACAGAGGTTACTCAAATCAAACCTTCCCACATTACCTCTGTTACATTTTCTCCCCACAGAGGTTGCTCAAATCATACCTTCCCGGTTACCTCTGGAACATTCTCTTCCCACAGAGGTTACTCAAATTAAACCTTCCCACATTACCTCTGTTACATTCTCTCCTCTCATATGTTACTCAAATCATACTTTTTTCACGTTACCTCTGTTACATTTTCTCCCCACAGTGGTTATTCAAATCATACCGCCACATGTTACCTCTGTTACATTCTCTCCCCACAGAGGTTGCTCAAATCATAACGCATCACATTACCTCTATTACAATCGCTCCCCACATACAGACAGATCAGACAGACAGACAGACAGATCAGACATACAGACAGACTGTTATCCTTCTGTTATCTGTTATCTGTTATCTGTTCTCTCCCCACAGTGGTTGTTGAAATCATACCGCCACATGTTACTCAAATCATATATTTGCGTTATGTGTCCTAAAGTGTCAGGAATAATGTTGAAGTTTAAGGTATTATTTTAAATCTTATTTCGTTTTAATGTTAATTGTCCGTTTTTTGTCCATTCCTAGTCTTGCTTTTGTACCTTGATTCCATGCATCTTCCGTTAAAATATGTGTTTGATCCTAGAGCCAAAATATTGCCTAAATCTGATCTAAATCTGGTGTACAATGTATGTGTGTGAAACTGTTGGAATAAACAGCTGTCAATTCGAATAAGAATAGTTCCTTCTATTCAAGACATTTTATATTCGCAGTAAATAGGTTACTATGTGTGCTCTTTCAATTATATACATATCTCCAGTAAGTGATGAATATATATCATCTTAAGAACATGAAGATTTTCTGGATAACAACTTCTTTAATGTGAAAATACACGACGTTTCGGAGTACGTACTCACTCCTTCATCAGGTTGAATGTGGAATCTACATGATGACCTGATGATGGAGTGAGTATGTACTCCCAAATGTCGTGTATTTTCACATTAAAGAAGTTGTTATCCAGAAAATCTTCATGTTTTTATGTATACCACTTCTAAATGCCCTTCAAAGATATATCATCTTCATAATTAACTAATAGTTGTTTTCCATCAAACACTCTTAGATTGATAGTATATTTCATAATCATTACATGATAGGCCATAGTTACAGTTGAATTGAACAAAATTGCCGTTACCAAAGATTTAAACATCTCTTCAGGTAAAATATAATATGTTGTTCACTTGATGAAAAACGTTCGGTGACCTCTATTTATTATTTCTGAATTTGTTTGTTATTCAACTGCGCACATGTTATTAAAGTGTCAGTGAAACATCCTGTTGAATATATGAAAAACGATGATAAAAATGCCGGTTTTATTTTAAAACTGCTTAATTTCATTGTATTTCCCTTATTAGTGTCATTAGTTTTAAAAATATAAACTTAATTTGAATCCACACTGCGTTGAAATGACATCTGAAAGGATTTTGCGTTCACTTGTTGAAAGCTTCCACTTTATTTAGGTGAAATCGGTCCAAACAGCATGATTTATCGACAGTTGCATTACTATTGATATCCGTGAATTCAAAATTGTCTCGTATTTTTTTATAAAAGACATGATAAAATTGCTATTTTGAACAAATAAGCAAATTCTAAAATATTTCGTTTCATCCTGCCATCTCTCCTTAACACAGATTCCAAAGGGACATGATACAAAATGACACGTTCCATCAACAAATTTTTTGTATTTTCATTGTGGAACTTGCTTAGCCTTTCCAATGAGATGTTCACTTTCGACAATATAGTACACCTGGAGACATTTTCTTCTTTTTATTATGAAAACATCTAAAGCATAATGAATAACACAGACTCATGATTTCAAAGTTCATGCCATACAGTCAGTACAATCCAACCTCCATCTTGAGTATGCCTATCATTTACTCGCTTATAGCCGTACTTTTGTATTGAGAGAGAGAGAGAGAGAGAGAGAGAGAGAGAGAGAGAGAGAGAGAGAGAGAGAGAGAGAGAGAGAGAGAGAGAGAGAGAGAGAGAGCAAAGCATTATTTCTTCACACACAAATCATTGTTAACAAACATCCACCCATATACACAAACTCTCACATTCAACTTCACACACAGAAAATACTTATTTGTTTTATAAAAAAACACTTCTTACTTACATTTGGAAGCTGCTTCACAGAATAAGCACCCCTGTTTATGTCAAAACGAAAATAAAACCTATTATTATCAAAGTATTAATCAAAACTTATAGAGTATCGATATACACACTTGCGTTTGCACAAAAGTGCACAAACTGATGTTATTTGTTTAGAGTGAGCAGCTAATGAATAGCCAAAATAGCAACGAGTGACAATTTGCACATGACAAGTGCGCAGTACAAAGATGCAGTATCAGGCTTTCCACTTGCTTTCGGGAAAAATGCATTCATTGAGAAGCTGCTTCCAAGCTCTATCAATATGCTCCTTTGAAACATCATCAATGGAAGACTACAAGCTGAAGAGTCCCTTTTCGCGGTTTGCAGAGACATGAAAATAAATCATATAAGCTGGCTTGCATCTCACAACAACAGAAGAAGCTCAACAAATAACCGGCTAGTACCTGGAGTGACCACACCACACCGTCCCAAGATCGCTACCAACAATATGCTCATTGTTCTGTGTGACAACGTATCTGCACGTGTCAAGGAATTCAATATAAACGTGCCCCTGGTGGTCACATTCCTCGGGTCTGAACCCAATATAGAGCACATGTGGGATACTCGTATCTGTCAGCGTCAGTGTTCACGCAAAATGCTCCAGACACGCATGTTTAAAGGAG